>JAWNMH010000388.1:0-600000 GCA_035044325.1 Drosophila nr. medialis 2 BK-2023a
ATTCCAATCGCACGCAAAACTTGACGAGTTTCAAAATAAATATTTACACTCACACATATCCTCATGCACACATAGAAGCACACTGACACACACATCACCAGACCAGCCGCACACACTCAATACACTTGGCCGACACGCTGGAGCAACACTTCACGCATTTCTTATTAGCTGCACTTCAAAAACTGTACAAAGTTGCGCTCCAAACTTATTATGGGACTCGGTCGCACCCGAAAAGAAATGGAAGAAAGCGGAAAAGGAAAAGGAAAGGGATGGGGCCCGGGTTGGGGTTGGGGATGTGAATGGTATACAGTAAGTCAACTTTAACTAATGGCAACATTTTCGTTTGCTGATGTCGAGTGTTATTGAGGCAAAGCAAAAGAGCAAACTTTCATTTGGCTCCGGCTGACATAAGTTTAAATGGGGTTATTGGGCGAACAAGGAAAAGCAACAACAACAACAGCATCCAAAGCAGCGGATGGATAAATGAAAAATGTCAAAGTCCAAAGGCATGGCAACAGTTCGTAGAGATATGGCTGGTAAATATTTGAGCATTGGCCACAAGGAAACCAAATTCAACTTTGGCCCATACTAAACACAAGGAAAGCTTGTGCCGAGTATCCACTTAATGACAATCTAAATTATTGAATGCAAATTTGCACAAATTCTAAAATATCTCATATAAATTTCAAATGCTTTTTCAAAATTATTTCTTTTCCTTCTATCATTTACTAAAATAAATTCTTAAATTAAAACACAAAAAAAAAAAAAAAAATATATTAGGATAGGTATTTAAGGAGACATGAAAATCGTATTAATAAAATACTTTTAAGAATCGAAAAAATACACATATGTATGTATATGTATGTGTATACCAATAGTGTTCGCTTACTCTATTGGCTCGCAGCTTAAAACAAAACTAAATTAAACAACATAATAAAAAGCTGAACAGCACGAGAATACCATGTATTAGGGAACTTGATTCGATTTTCAACGGCTGAAAACTAACTAAATTAACCATTGATTGCTTTCCACTTTAAAATTTAGTTCATTGAAGTTTGTAGCTCATACTTTTAGGCTTGTTACGAAAATAAGCATTGAAAAGTTTACTATATATATGCTGGTCCAACAATACTGTTATTTAACAATAGAATATACAACATTTCAATAACAAATCTAGCACACTTATTCACGTTTGGGTTTCAGTTGCATATTGTAAATAATGTTCATAATTTCTAAGAAACACAGACTAGATATGATGGTCAAAGAAGTAAGTTTTTTTTGTGTGCAATTTCGGAATATAAAAAATATAAATTTGGATGCGAGCATCCATCCAAGTTTAAGTTAATATTTTATTTTTATAACTTATTTTGCATATGTATAGAAAGTAAAGTTGGCTTAGCAATTGAATAGATACATCGATTCCTAAGCATTGTGCACAATTGTTGAAAGCGAACAGTAATCTTGTGAACATAAATTTACCTATACCTTGGCTCATTTTTTACGTGCCAAGTGGCCACACACACAATCCGTGTGCAAGTTTGTCAAATGGCAGCGGGTGTGGCAACGTCCTACGCAACGTCCATTCAGAAAGCGATTTATGTGCTAGCAATAAATTTACTCAACACTTTGGCTCAACTAATACAATATTTACATCAAATTGTTGTAATACATGAGAAAGTGGGGGTCTAGCTGGGTGGTACGTTTGATATAAAAAATTACAATGCGTATTTACTTTCTTCTCTTAGCTGAGCTTTGCCCGGGATCTTAAACAGACAGGAAGTGTACTAAGGGTTCCAGCTGCCAGCAGCCCCTCCTAGGACTGTCATTTAAGTTAAAAGCGCATTTGTAAGTGCGCTCTGACTGTACGGAGTGAAGTATGTAAGTATGTGTGCATGAATGGGATGCTCTGGGCCAGGCACTGTTGCTGGGAATTGAGGATTGGTAGGTTGAGGCTGGTGCTGTGGCAAGAGCTTGGGGCTGGGTGGCTGGAACTTGGGCTGGTGCTGGGGTCTGACTACACAGCAAGTTGGCTCTGGCCTCGGAGCCAATTTCAATCCCAGCGCGCTTTTTAAAAGCAAATCTGGCAAGCTGCGCACTTTTTGCTCATTTTGTGTCTGTTGTGCAATGTCTTAGAATTTTTCTTGACCCCCCGGCACTTTACGACGGCGTTAAGTGTTAAACGCTGGCCGTTAGACCCAAATCAGTTTCTGGCACTCAAAAGAGCTGATATTTAAAGTTAGTCTATAATCTTAAGAGAGAAATCATATTTACTTATCCCAAAAATAAAAATAAATTTGTTAATGATGCTAACTAGATAAACTAGACATAGTTAACATTTAAAGCTTGTGGGGATATGCCTTTGAAAAGCAATGGGAAAGTAATTTTAATAAATTTTATTTATTAAAATAAAATGTCCCAATAAAATGTTGACTTTCTAATCACTCTGCATCGCGAATTTGTACAGAAAATAAATAATTAGTAAAGAAAGGTTTATCGCCAGCTTCGTCTGGGTAGCCACTGCCTACCATATTTTTGAGTGGCCCGTTTGGATTTAGCCTTAGGACAGGAAACATACATATATGTAACAATGTTCATATGTAGGTTATATGCAGACAATCTATTAGCATTTATCTGTCCATCAGCAGTTTTCTATGTGGCTGTATGCCACATCTGTGGCACTCAACGGGCGACGGACACACAGTCTGCCACCTGCACTAAAAGCGAAACTTGTCGCATGCAACAGAAGCCAACTGCAGAGCCGACAACTGTTAACAGAGTTGAATTTGAGAGTGCGCTTGTTTGTCTGATTTTGATTGATTTTGACTCTACCAAGAATACTCTATTTGCAGCTATATACATATATCCAAACACATACATATATATATATATATAAATATGTCTATATATTTATACTCTGAACCCATTAAAAATGAGTAAAAAGGGTATAATGGTTTTGTGAAAATGTATGGAACATGCAGAAGGAAGCATCGGATCGGTGATGCTATAAGGTATATATATTCTAGATCAACAGCCGAGTCGATATTGCCATTTCCGTCTGTACGTCCGTCTGTATGAACACGCAGATCTAAGAGACTATAAGAGCTAGAGACTTTTGGAATACTCGTATATATTTGGAATATAGGTTTTCGAATACCAGGCGCAGATTTCGTTTTTTTTTCGATAGTTGCCACCACTCCGAAAGCGATTTGTGCTACAATTTTGAAAACAGAATCTTCTAATTAATACATAATATGCATATGCATATTATTGATCATCTGCCCATTTAAATTTCATCGAGATCGGATAGGTAATGGTCGAAAATATATTCCCATATTGATCTCATTTCTATCGCAGCCGCAGCCGGAGATGTAGGCTTCTGGGAATTTTGGAGGCGGGAGTGGACGTGGCCAAAAAATCTTTTGAGTACGATCTTAGTAATCTACCTTCTAACTTTGATAACGGTAGCTCTTAAAATCCGGGAGATATAAGCATTTATCATTTTTGTGGGCGGGAGTGGGCGTGGTCTAACATTTTTGTATATGCCAATCCACGAAGTTACTTTCTGGGTTTGGTGACTCTGTCTTTAAAGGTGTGGGAGATATGCGGATTTATACTTTCTGAAATATCGGAGTTGGCGATTCTGGGCGCATGCTTGGGCGCGACCATAAAATGTTGTTATCGAGCTTTAAAGGCGGCTACCAGTAATATACCTACCAAATATTACGGCTCTAACTCAAAACATGCGGAAGATATAGCCTTTTAAAAATTTTAGGGTCGGGGGCCTGTGGCGGTGGAGGTGTGCGTGCCGTACCCCGATCTTTGAAGGACATCGCCAACAACCTACCAACCAAATTTGGGGACAGTAGCCTTAAAATTGTGATAGATATGTGATTTATCAATTTGCGAATATCGATTTTATCGATTTCATAACCACCTAGAGGACGTAGCACACCAATTTTTACACTTTGTCTGACGCGGGCATAGACCAGTTAATTTTCCAAGTTCCAAGTCGATATCTCTAAGCGACAGACAGCATGATGGACATTGCACAAAACCAATATACTATGATACTTTCGGAATCAAAGTATAAACACTAGAGTATAAAACTATTTTTATCACTATAAAGTGTACGTCAATGTCAACGCTACTGCAATAGCATTCGTTGCGGGTTACGCTCAAGCAGAACGGTTCTGCTGACAGTATTCTGGAAATTGCTGTGAAAGATCAAACATCGTTGAGAGGCGCAGTTTGGTTATTCAAAATTGGAGCGTTTCGGAATAGCAGAACAGCTCAGAGCTCAATATGAAGTTATTTCGTGCGATAAATACCAAGATATTGCTCTTGATCATCTCCATAAATATAATCATAGTACTCGCACTCTTCAGTTACAAAAATTCTGATGAGCACAGTCGTTGGTCCGAACGAATTGTTGTTATCGATGAGCTGCTGGTTGACAAAAGAGAGGGTGCGAAACTAATTACCTATTGTCACTATTTTAATATTAACCTAATTATTATTGGTTTAGAGCCCAGCTGGGAGGAGAGATTGAAATTCATACGAGAGGAGATGCCCTCGTTCCCGCTGGAGGAACTGTTGCTAAGACCCGCTGTTCAGCCCAATTGCGGAAAAGTTGCCAGTTCTTTGGACATTGATTTTAGCAACGACTATTGGCAGACGGTTCACATAGAGAACCTGACATATCAACTCTTTGGTGCGTACTATGACAACAGGGAGAAAATTACAGAGGCGCCGCTTGTCCGAGTGCTAAGCATGATCAATCATTATGGGCAACGGAACGAGGTCACGTATCCCCAGTCCTATTGTCAAATGTGGTTCAGGAACCGCGTCGATCCAGTAGTTACTGATGTAAGTGATCATAAGGTTATTTGGATTTGGAAGAATTCGGCAAGCGAAATATTCCCGACGCTTATCAGCTGCCCCCTGCCCAAAACGGAAAAGGAGGTACCCGAAATGGTGTCCCTGGTAGCCCAGCGTTGTGACAAGGCGAGAAATTTGCTGCGGGTCGTTTACGAACCTGTTATCAATACGGTCGGCATGCCACAACATAATGATCAGCCTATGAAGGATCAAGATAACTCAAGAAAGCCGCTGCGCTTTATGGTCTGCGTAAAGGCCTTGGACTTCCTCTACCATGACATATCTGCACGTCTGATTGAATGGCTTGAATTAATGCGGCTGATGGGTGTTAGCAAGGTAGTCTTCTACGATGCCCCGATGCATCCGAATATTACGCGTGTGCTTAACGATTATGTAACTAGCAGTGCGGGTTTTGTCGAGCTGCGCCCCTTATCGATGGGCCGTGGAGAACCACACACGGGACGACATTTTCATCACTTCGCGATGCAAATAGACCAGTTCAATCGCATACTCAATGAAATGATACCATACAACGACTGCTTCTACCGCAACATGTACAAGTTCGACTATATAGGCATCTTTGATACCGATGAAGTCATCATGCCGCTGGGAAATGCCACCAAATTGTCGGATCTGATCGAGCTGGCGCACAAGGTGCCCGGCTATAAAGCAGTTGCGTCGGGATGCAAGGCATGGGCTGCTATCTGCTTTCGTAACGTCTACTTTCCCCATTATCCGGATCGGCCAAAGATATACAAGAACCTGCCCAGCTTTTATTATTTGCTGCAGCATGTGGAACGCGTGGCGGTACACAGTGATCGCGATACGGCCACAAAATGTTTTCACTCCACGCAATATGCGGTTGGGCTACACAATCACTTGCCACTCTTTCATGCAAATAATGGTGAATGCTTTGCGAAATCTGTGCCAATTAAGTTCGCCCAGCTGCAGCATTATCGGGAGCCGGTCAACGAGACGCACCTTCTCAATCCCATTGTGGATGACAGTATCTGGCGATACCAGCCGGAGTTGCAGCATCGTGTCTATTCCAAATTTGAGAAGCTCGGTTTTTTGCCCGACATTCCACAAGTGATCGCCGCCGAGAACCAACGTCGTGCACACGATTAGCAACAACTACACGAAGCTATGTTCAAGACATAGATAATTACCTTACATAATCTACATATGTGTTACTCTACTAATACTCTAGATAAACTCATCAAATTTTTGTTTTTAAATTAAACGAGAACGTTGCGGTCGGGTGTAACCAACTGCGAAATATTCGGATACCAATAAGTAATACCGTCTCATAATAATACCAGCCTTTACAAGGCGTGAGTACTCGTTAAAATCAATACACATAGACATAGATTGTTGGAATCGTTATCTGACCTACAAATTTGTTGCTTTCGTGATTGAAGTCATCTATTTTTGACATTCTAATTTAATTTTTTATCTGATAATCTGGTAATCTGGTAATCTATAGGAACACAATTGTCCCAGTCAACATATAACCGCAAAAAGTAATGCTTTGCTGTAATTGTTGCGAAGTAATGAGTTTTTCATCCAAGGAGCCGACTTATACTATGTAAAGCGCCTGTGGGGTATGCACCAGACACCACAAGCGAAACTAAACACTAAACGAAGCCAGTCTTGCTGCATTGTGTGTGTGTGTGTGTGTGTGTGTGTGCGTGCACAAAAATGTACCTGAGCATAAATGAATGATGTTGTGCAGTCGATGTTGTACCCATTCTCTGTCGTCTCCATGTGCTGCACAGTGGGCTCATATTGTGACTGTCAATTCAATATGTGCAGTCAACAGCTAAGCTTCAAAATGTTCTGGTCAACTGGTCGCGCTTACTAACTGTATTGTTAGCTTACTATTCAAATAAATTATATTTTCAATAAGTCAATAAATGATCCTTCTTACCAATTTTCTCATTCTACCCCTTAAACAGCGGGCCATCTTTGGCCAACTTTTCGCTGTTTATCACAATTCAGGTGCATTTCTTTCTTGACCAGCTTGACTATTTTGCTATTTGTCGATGAAAAAAGTTTATTAATTTAAAGTCCAAAGGAAGTTCCTGTTAGTTTACTTATTTAGATCAACCAAAATGTATTTTTAAAGTTATTATTGCAGCATACTCGATGGTGCTCACTGTACAACTGTACAACTCGTCGACGTGTTTTGCTGCTTGCTGGCCAAGTCTGGCATCCTTGGCTATTGCTGCTAGTTGCATCGTTTTTTGGTTCATATGTTGCAAACTTTCGCTTAAGCAAATTACCAGGGTATGTGTTATACCCTGAATTCATTTAAAACTTTCAGAAAGGGTATTATGAAGCTGTGCAAAAGTATGTCCCAGACAGAAGAAGTATTTATATTCGCGATAAATGCCGCCTGTCCATTTGTATCTCCACGCGTATCTCAGAGACTATAATAGCTGGAGAATAGTATTGTGCTATACGTCGACCAAGTTAATTAACATTGACTTCTTATTAATCAAATATAAAGGCTAATCAAGATCGTGTTAGAGACACGAACTTAATTATCCAAATGCAAACAAACCAATATCACAATAAAAACGAATGCTGCCGTAGTTTTTTTTTTACCCTTCAGTGTGTGTGCTGGCCATGAAAATGAGAGCACTTGCATGGCTATTTGCTTACATTTGAGTGTGCCAAAACTTGGGTCTTAATCGATTTCATATATAGAAGACTTCGTTTCAGGGTATCTCCTTGTCGACCATAGCATTCTTTCAGTGGTGGCTGTGCGCCAGTACCTTGTACTTGCACCCAGTAAAGGACGCTGAGTTATTGTACTCGTGCAGCAGAAGCAGCGACAGCAGCAGCTTTCCCCAAACTGGCAACGTGCAACGCGAAGTTGCTACCCTTCCACACCCGCTCCCTTCATTTAACCCTGCGTATGTGTGTGAGTTGCATTTCACTTAAAATGCTTTTAACCAAAACATTAAGCAGCTGGTGTCACATTACATCACAATGCAGAACAGCTTTAGCTGCAACAAGATACAACGACAACAACAAATGCAACAGTCATGAGAGCAAGCTAATTTATGGCTTAAATAAGCTTAAAAGCTGGCGAGTAATTTGAAAACAGGTAAACCGCGAGAATTTCTTTATCAAATGCACAAAAGTTCACTTGAAACTTTTATTTCAATATTATTTAACCTTAATCTGAGTTAATAAGCCAATAGAATTGTTAAAGTTAAAATTAGTCTTTGAATGGCCTGTGTAATGTGTAATTTAACTCATTGCTCATCAAACGTTATTCACATTGCCAAATCAGGCTCAAGAGAAGTGGCTGACTAATAGTTATCATTCCCTATTATATATTGAACTGAATACTGTTGAATGACATGCACAAATGGATAGTAAATTTAAAAAATTTAGCTCATTGCAATTTCTGGTTTCTGCGATAATCGTGTACTTGCATGTGTCATGGGAAAACCTAAATTGAAAACATATTTCTTGGTTAAATGTTAAAGGCCATTCGAAAAAGTTTTAGCCAGCTTGTAAGCTGAAATGCAGGCATAGACAGGTCAGCCAAGGTCCGTTCAGATTGTGTCGGATTAGGTCACTTGCAACTCTGCTTCAAAACAAGCGTCAAATATAAACATCAATGCCACATACTGACATACACATGCAGCAATTTAGTGTCGGCAACCAAGCTGTTTATTCTCGTATTACAAATCTGTGAGCAATATATGTATGCCACGGCTCCTGTAACCCTTCAATTATTTGCTCGTTTATTGAAATTAAATTTTGCATAATAAACTAATCGGAAAATTAATTAAATAATTCTTTAGAGCACGCATTTCCCTTTAAATAATTGATGTATTGAATGGCTCAAAGATGCACTTAAAGCTGATAGGGGCAACAAGAAAATCAAGAGCAACAACAACTTCAAATAGTTTTGCTTGAATTACATGGGTGTGCGTAGAGGTGTCTTTGACTGTATGCCGACCACTTCATAAATCACTAAAATAAATGCACTTCAAAAAGGGGTTCTCCCACAGACACCTACAACTAAGGGAAAGACCATGGTATTAGTTTCTGGTGGGACACTGCCGGCAGCGGAAGAGTTGAAGGAAGATGTTGAAAATCCCAATTGGTATGGGTTATCTGATTATCACCTAAAAAAAATTGGGGGATGTGGTACCATAAAGCTGTGCAATTTATGCATAGACATGAAATAATCTGTAGACATACATAAATATTATCCAAGCCACTTTCGTTATGTTCACCACACCACACCAAAACCGCAAACACGCACAATTGCTGACGTTACTTTAACTTCGATTGACGCAAATCTCATCAAAATCATTTAATCTCGTGCTATAGAAATGGAATACTCTTAGTTGATTAGTTCCAAGCAGAGATTTCACTAAGCCGTAGTCGGCTTACATAAATGGCAATAACGCTAGTCGTCCACCCGCATAGAACCTGGAAGAAATTTCAGAAAACTTGAAATACGTAATTCGCCGCTTGGAATAACATATTATTGGGCAATACTGGTCAAAAATTATACTTAGGTGATGATTGATTAGCATCCCTTATTTGTTGACATTATTATTTATAAGAAAGTTTTTATTGGAAAAACCGTGATTTATATAAAACTGCCAGCACAATAGAATAAATCAAACTTTAAACATGTAAGTAGTTTAATTGCAATCGATAGTGAATTATCTACAAATACCTAACATCGTATTAATCATCTAAGTATCTTTATTGTCAGACTACTTTTAAAATAAATCACACGACATTCAGTATTGATCCCAAGCTACAAACTGAGCTTATAGCAGTAATTAAACTGCAGACCTTGACTGGAGCTCTGCTTGGAATCAACTTGAGCTCCACTCTCAGCGACAGAGTATGTGGTAAGGCAGGATTAAGTGCGGGACAAGCAGTCTGTTGTTCTGGTTGTCCAACTGCAGCTGAATCGTCGGCATGATTAATTGATGAAAATCCCTTTTGCCATGCAGGATAATAAATTACAATACACAGGCCCGCACAAACATACAAGCAAGCAGGAGCACAGGGCTAGACGAGAGAGCGAACGCACGGACAGGTGGCATGTGCTCCAAATAGCTAACGAAGATACAACCCACACACGCATTCACTCGTAGATGAGGTCGGGTGTGTGTGTGTGTGTGTGTGTGTCGCATTGAATTAAACTACAGCCAGGACGAGACAGGTTCCGGAGTGGAAGGGGCATGACGACACGTTGGCTGTTTCCCAAATTAGCTTAATTTCATTTAAAAGCATCCCGTGTTATTGCAACAGCCATGGCCACGCTCCGGACTCACCTCACCCCAACCAACCATACTCAGCACGCTCTTATAATTATTATTATGTTCATCTTTTTTTTGTGTTTATAATTCATTAGCTTGCTAAATATATTTGTAATCTTAGTTGGTTGCTAAAGCACTCAACAACTAAGCTCATTAAGCAGACGAGAAGACAATCAACACAAGGCTGCCTTCGATGTTGCCACCCACATGCACAGCACCATTCAATTCCATGCAGACACATACAATTCTTTAAGTTCATCACCAACGATGTAGCTACACATGAGCTCGATGCAATCATCTATGGCTGAAAAATGGCATTTGCAAATAATTTGCTTTTTGAATTTTGCGTGGCTGTTTTATTTTCATTCGCTCCTAAAAGTATGCTATGCAATTACTCTGCGCCATCAAGTATCCCTACACAACTTCAGAATAAATTATTTATTTATTTATTCTATATTCATCAGAAAATAGATGTGTAAGCCAGGGAATCTACACTTTGAACTGATCGTGATCAATTATCTACATTTAAATTAGAGTATATTTAACAGCTAGGGCTATCGTTTTTTACCCGATTAGTTTTAAATCTTATTTTATGCACCGAGGATTGAATTTAAATTTTTTTTGGAGAATTTACACCAGCATGGAAATTGTGAAGCTCGATTATAAGAACAGCTCGGCATAAAAGATTTTGTTGGACGACTTTATTTGAAGAACAGTATTAGGATACCCACTCCACTCCCACTCCAATATGAACCTTTATAGTTCTTCGATGGTGTGCTTCGATAACTTGATGACTTGTACTTTGATCACCGATCACAGAGCACGGTGCATAAGTGCGGCACGTCGTTTTCCGCTTCCCATCATCTGGATTCTATTTTCACCCATATGGGTAAATAGAGCGATAAGCGCTTATCGCAGTCATTACGTAGTTAGCAACCGCTTTGGCTGTTCTTGCTGAACTTTGAACGTTTGTAAACGCTCGTTGCTCTATCGTGCATAACCGGTTTCGAAGCATGAACTTGATGTTTTGCTATGGCAGACTATAAACTAAGATCGCAGTTGAGGCATTGTTAAAGCGACATGTCTACACACATCTGAGCGTGGTACGTTAAGTCAACAAATAATCACTTGAAGTTCGTTTAAATGATTCAAGTGCGGGTTTCAGCACTGAACTTATCAACTTGCTTAGGTTGATTAGGCACTTCTTGAGTAGTGAGTACGATGTATGATGAAAGGTTGGTGCAATATCAAGTGCACTACAAAATAGACTGCCTAGTATTTATTGAATATATTTAATGATTCGAACAGGTCAGCTCATTGATGGTTTACAGGAAACGTATATGGGAAACTTCTGAATAACTATAATTTTCTTGTATATCGACAAATAATTGGAAGTTTGTAATTCGCTCGCTGTGTACGCGTGTAATAAACGTCCATTTACCTCGTACAATTTGGTTCACCTACTGTTTCTGACTATAAAATAATGTGAAATATCTATATGAACCTATAAAGCATAATCTAACAAATTAGATGACATGTAGCGTAATGCTTCGTATATATGGACATATCATTTTTTCTCTGCTTCACTCTATTTTTGTACTCTGATAACAAACGTATCATAGTATATAGGTTTTGTGCAATGTAGATTTTTCGACACACTGAGAGATAGAGACTTGAAACTTAAAACGTATGAGTTAGAGCCGTCAAATTTTGTGGGTATATAACTGTAATCCGTCTTTAACAATCGATACAAAATATTTATGGCCACGCCCGCAACTGCGCCCATTATGATCAAAACCGACACTTGGGAAAGTATAAATTGGTAAGTCCGTATTTGTAACTCTGTCTGCCGCTACTTAGGAGCTGCAGTTACCAAACTAGGAAGATCGATTACTTGGAACCTCCTTCAAAGAGCAGTATTTCTTGGCTGGCTTATTAGATAGTATAACTTATTGGTATCAGAGTATTTCGCAGTCGGCTACACCCGATTGCAACGATCTCTCTTGTTATTTTTGCTTTTGCACATATCGCTTGAAGGTTTTCTTCCGAAACCGCTGCGAGAAGCATAAAATAATTATGAAATATACTTGCCATATAATATATCATATAACAAGCTTTTAAGACAATTGCAGCAATCATTGCAAGCAACTGTAGTACTGGACATCAAAAACATTATTGTCAAATCAGTTCAAATGAGCTCGACTTGAAAACTAAATGAAAATTCCGCAAACGCTGCAGTCATGGGCGTACACAGGGGTGGCTTGAAGCAGTGGTGGGCGGGGCACTACCCCTTTATATATACAATCGATCGGTGGTCTCCATTTACGGAATTCGGCGCCCCCCCTTTCACGAACAGCTGGGTACGCCCTTGTCTGCAATCAAACCCTCGAGGCCGCCCAATACGATTTTTGTAGCTAATATATATGCGGATGTTGTTGCTGTTGTTTTCGGTTTTTGGTTTTTCGAGATTATTGTTTTTGCTTTGCAGTTTCTGTGACTATCAGTTGGATTTATATGATTCCGTCGGTGACTCCGTTGCTGTTACTAAACGAACGGACAAACACATCGATAATGCAATGAGCGTATAAATAAACAATAAAGGCAACACCCAGATAAGATAAGCGGCCGACTTATGGAAAACATAAGTAGATTGCGTCGACTAAGCATAGGGTGCGTACATATTCACGTATTGCATATACTTGTTAATGCTTGAGAGCTAGCAATTTTGGCGTATATAATTCAGAAAAGACTGTGGCCTTTGACCACCTTGTCGAATGTTGCAATCCCGAACGTAAATGATGTCACATACAAAGCTGCACAACAAGCCAACGCGTTTGTCGCCTCAGGTGTTATCGTTGGTTATCGTATATACACTTCTGATATACCAATCTTTTGATAAAAGCGAAAGTCTACATTTTTGTATAATGTATTTGCAACATACCAATAGGCTATTAATTTTATTATCAGTCGATTTGAACGCTTTGTTTCGCTTAAGCAGCAGATCAAGTTTGCCACATCTAATTGGTTTAGTTTAGGTGCTGCATGTGACAGATTGAGCTGAAAATATCGTGCACTTGCCAATGATTGAATTGCGAATACTTACTTATTAAATTTTCTTATTCATAGAATTATTCACGATTGCTGCCTGGCGTGCAATTGCACCAAACATTTGTACATTTGTAATATTTAGTTATTTATTTTTTTTTAATTTCGATTTCTCAAAAACAATAATTTCATCAAATGGCAGCTATTCCTTCTGCATATGTTAAACGCATATTTAGGTAATATAACTCAACTAAAATAACTTAACTTTGTTCAGACACATGGTATTTTTTAATACATTCGCAGACACATTTTTAAATTATGGTAATTTATTTATAGAAGCTAAAAATTTCTGATCCATATAAATGATATTCCATTGGCATATTGCATACAAAACAGTGACATGCACACGTATTCAAACACGAATGTAACGTGAAATTTTTATATTTTCCACCATAAATTGAGTAATAAAGAGCGGCATTCGGTCGGCATTCGGCCTGATATCAGTGCCAATCAGCGATTCTAGTGCCATTTTAACCACTGTGTGCCACTGTGCACAAAGTCGCGTCTCACTTGCTGGCGATTTTGAACGACAGACGCTCTCATTCGCTCACAGCAACGAGCACTGTACGGAGGCACGGAGGCCGCCACAACAACCAAGCAGACGCAAGGCTTCTAAGTAACTGATCGCATACTCACGTCGACTGACTCTTTGTTAAAGAGGCCGCTATGAACAAATACGCTTTGATGGTCGTGTGCCTGTTGGCCGTCCTCGCCGCCATCCTCTTGGAGGTGCGAGCCAGCCCCAGTCCACAAAAATTTAGCGCCAGCCAGCTGGATAGTGTCTCTGCACAGTTCCTGCCTCCAGAGTTTCGCAACACGAACGTAAGCATTGGTAAGTTAACAGTGACGTAATCATACCTATATATATATAATTATCGGATCGTTTTTTGTTATTTTCATTTGTTTCATAGATGATATTAAGCGTGTATATCGCGAGAAATGCAAGAAGGTGGTCGGCGTGGACAACACAACGTTGTACAAAAATATTGAGGATGCCGCTGCCAAGCTGGGTTCCTGTCTCAGCGGCCTGGCCAATCTGACCGAGCTGCAGGCTGAAATGGACGAAGCTCGGCCCATTGGTGAGCTGGACACAGTGTTCAACAAGTACTGTATGCGTGCACCGGAAGCGGAAGAATGCGTACGTGCCTTTAATGAGAAAGTGAGGCCCTGTCTGACCGTCGAGGAGCTGCGTCAGCAGGCCACCATGATGCGACTTGGTGTCTCACTGTTGGGATTCGCTTGCTCCCGTGGTGGTGATCACATTGCACTCTTTGTTGCCGAACAGGGGCCCGAGTGCCTCGAGGCAAACAAGGAGAGCATCAGCAACTGCTTCAACAGTACATTCTATCAGTATTTGCCAAAGGATGGCCAAGTGGCCGATCTGATGAGCCGGCCCGAGCTGCTTTTCACGCCGACACACTGCGTCGACCTTCAGAAATTCGAGAGCTGTGTCCTGCACCATCTGGAGCAGTGTGCCGAGATCACGCCCGCTAACGTTGTCGAGGCCATCTTCCGCTTTGTGAAGAACGAGACCGACTGCAAGGAATGGATGGATGCGCGTGCCAATGAACGTCCTGTACTCTTGGCCAGTGTGAACAACACACGCGACGGCGCCGGCACACTGGTTACCACACTTGGTGGCACCTTGGCCCTCACTCTGTTTGCCTATATGCTACGCAACTAGGCGAGCTTTTTTTTAAAATATCATACTCATAAATGCCTTAGCTTCGATGTTTATAGTATTCCTTATTATTCCATTGATTATAATTTGTTTTTTGTTTTTTTTTTTGTTAGTTTTGGTTTGCAACAAAGTAGTGATAACGTTTTCATGTATTGTTAAAGTATTTGCATGTATATACATATGTATATGGTTTTACCTTTTTTTTACCTTTTTATACTTATGTGCGGTGAGTAGTAATTTAATAACTACTTCATTTAGTGCTTACAATAAAAACATTATTACAAAATCATTCAATCAGCCACTTGGTTAAAATCTACAGTATCTTTCTGGACTGGGTTGGGCTTGATATTTAAGACACACATGCACACACATCGATTGATAGCTCAATCATCACTTGTAGCCATAACTATACGCTTCATCACATAGGCTTGGCGATTCATGTCTTCAATCAATGAACACTTTTATTCTTGAGTCGACTTTTTGTTTCACGGTCTTTTTGTGCATAGTCAAAGGTCAACCGAATAACAAACTGTGTCGAATGGTGAATCAGTTTGTTTAATCGGAATCGCAATTCGAAAAGCACGAGATAAGGCAATATCTGACACAACATTGCCTCTGAGTCATGATATCCACAATTCGTTGCATACTTTTGCGCAGCTTGTTAAAGTCCATTTTTTTTGGAAATATTAATTACAATGAACAATTGTTTGTTTATAATATGTGAGTATGAATTGAATGACACTTTAAATATAAAACAAACTCTTTGTTTTTCTTTAATTTTTAATATATTCTCATACACCCAAACAATAAGTCAAAGAGTGTTTGCAAGTCGCAGTCTCTCTCTTCAAATGACCAATGAAAACCGGAATTCGACTATCTTTGCTTGTACATATCATTGTTGACGCCATCCGCTTTTTGAGAGCTTTGTTTGAATTTATAAGACAAAGTTAATTCAGAATCGTTCAAATTTGTATTATTATTAATTTAAATTGGGCTACGTGCACTGCGATCTGCTTGACCTATTGTGCCCCTTCTGAGCCTATAACTCCTCCATCAACCTCTTTTATATCTTTGAGTCTCATAACATGCATCATGAGGATTCCTCCTCACTTTTACAAAACCTGCGTGGGTCTCTACCAAGAATACCTAGTTTAGTTAGGTGGCTGCTTAGTCTACAACGACGTCAGTATGTCTGTCATTGGTTATTACTTGCATAAATAGTTTTTAATTATAGACACCCAGAAGACATCTGGTTTGTCGGAGTTCTGGTGTTATTGCCCAGCTTCGTTGTCGCCTCTATCTTTCTTCGTTTCTAACTTGCAGCCCTATCAGCGGCCACTCTGCCCCCATTCTCGCTTGCTCATCAGCCGCTTCATTCTCGACTATGTCACTGCGGATCGGAACCCATCTTAGGGTAAGCCTATTGTGTGTTCCGAATTGATCAGATCCATCGGCGGTTTGTTATTTGGTGGTGTGCGGTTTTATAGGCTGGACTAGAGTCGTCCATTCCCCTTTGCTACTCATATGAACTGTGAAAATTCACTCGAATATATAACATTTCACCACAAGGTTGCATCAGTAGAGGAAGTTCATCTGAAAGAAGTTAGGCATCTCTCTGGCTGAGGATGTGATTGCCCACAACTCCTTCTGCAGATATCCTTAGATATCCTCTCTGTTGGAGCTATAATGTTTAATATTAATATATATTGAGGCTAGAAGCCTAGGCTGAGCCTTTTAACCACAACACTTGGTTTTGCTTATACAAAGGTTTGAAGCCACTGCTAAGCCTGAATCCAAAGTTCTTTGCTGGTGCTGCAAACTATAATCATAACCATATAACCAACAATACGAGTAGTAGTCATGGATAGTTATAATGGGAAAATATTAAGTTCCACATTGAGGAAATAAAGGACGGATTATTTCCTGTTTATTATTAACATAGTAGTTATAAGTGACAGATGGGAATTGCATTTACAACGTAATGTTTAGCTCTATAAAACAATGACTTATTTCTCCGACGCACCAACAACTTTACAACTTAAGGTACGATCTTTACGCCGCGTTTAACGAACTCGATTCTCTCGTTCTGCTGTTCTTCTACGACTCTCCATCTTCCATTAATGCTTATGCCACTGTTAACCAACTGCTAACCACCGTTGCCATCCAACAGCACTGTAATATCACTGTAACTGACAGCTTTATTAATATTATACTCTAATACTCATAACTCCATTTGGTGCTCCCACCCGGGTGTCGTCATATTTGATTCGGCTTTTAAAAGGCTGCTTGCTATCTTTACGGTGCCTTTCAAATAATACCCACTAAAAAAAAATATCTTAGTTCTACATGATCCTAATCCTAATTTGATTCTTTTGCAGACTGCACCTCTTCCAACATTTGCTGCTGCTCCTGCGCCTGCTCTAGATCAGATTCCTGCTCCTCAAATGTTACCTGCTCCACTAACGATACCTTCTCCTGCGTATCATCCAGATGGCTCCAGACGTGCTCGACAGCCGCCCGCAGTTCACTAGCATACTTCCAAGCGCTTCGATCCTCAACCAAATCAGTAAGTTCATACTTGTTGTCCGGCTCCCGATAGTGCTGCATGTGGGCCAGCTTCGTGTCCAATGATCTCGCTTTGCAGCCACCCGGCAGCCACTTGAGCGTATAGTGATTGTGCAGCGTCAGTGAGTATCGTGTATTGTGGAAGCACTTAGTTGCACGATTGGGCAGGGAGTAGTTGCGATACCGCATCGTGTGCTGCAGCATGAATAGTTCATCGGCTTCCCACTGCTCGTGATTTTGGGCATCGGGCACCACCTTGGTGAAGTACGAGTTGATAAAGCACAGGGACACATGACCATTGGGGCACTTGGCTATCGTATTTGGGCGATCCGCTTCGAGTATATCATGCCAGGTGCGCAGCTTGCCCAGAGGCATAATCACCTCATCGATGTCCACATTGAGAAGATAGTCGTGATGGTACATATTCCTATAGAAGCAATCGTTGTAGGGTATCAGCTCATTCAGCCGCTTGACCATCCGCCGTTTCTGGAGCAGCATATGCTGATAATGCTGCAAACGTGGCATTCCATTGGCTAACGTCAGCGGACGTAGCTCCAGGAAGTCAATGCTCTGATAATAGTCCAGCACACGTTGCACTGCCGGATGAACATCATACATGTACGCATAGATGCGGGAGGCACCCAACAAGCGTTGCAGCTCGAACCACTCGATGAGGCGACCTGATAGATCCATGTACGGAAAATCAAAGCCCTTGATACAAACGCCAATGCTGACCGTGGAACTAGAAATAGAGCTGTGTGATGTGCTCGAATTGGAACTGAAGGTGGCATTGTCGGACAGTGGAAGTGGTATTGGTGTCGATGTTGGTGTTGGTGTTGGTGTTGGTGTTGGTGTTGGGGGGCGATCGTAGTGGACACGCATCGAGTTGGTTGCAGACTCACAGCTCTCTCTCACGAGGGAAACGGTGCGTGGCGTCACGTTCTTAAGGTTGGCCGTCATGTTCAGCATCGGACAGCTGATCAGATGCGGATAGCTGTGCAGTGCGGGATGGCCCCAGGCCGCTGGCCACACGCTCAACCACTCGCTGACCTGCGTTATAATAGGCTCCTTATAGTCGGCATACCACAGCTGGCAATAGGTCGGCGGAAATTCATTTCCAATTTGATTGGCCGTTGCCAGAATGCGGACCACACCCAGGGTCGAATTGAGGCCGGCCCGCAGATCTACGTAGGCGGCATAGAGACGGAACGTCACGTTTCTATTGCTGAAGGTCTGCCAGTAAATGTTGTGCAGCTGCAGCTCGAGCGGATCTGGATACTTGGAGCAGTTGTTGCTCTTGCGATAGTTCTGCGGCTTTGCGTAGTGATACCAGAAATCATAGTCCACCTCGGGTAGCTCTTGCTCAAGCTGTTTCACCAGCTCCTCATCAATGGGTTCCTCCAAATTATGCACTCCCGGCGCTGTCCACAAACTTTTACTAACATTTACTGACGACTGCCCAACATGCTTCACTTGCTCCATAGGCTGCACTTGCTGTATCCATATCTGATTGTCGGCGTTGTACAGCGAAGTTAGCAGCAGCAATAGAGCAAATATCACAAGCAGAACCAATAGCGTAGGCTTGTAAAATCTACCTCTACCTCTAGTTGACATTGTGTTCAGACTAATCGTGGCTTCCTCTCGTTTAGCAGAAATACCCGATTGCCATTTAATCAGTTGGCTAATTGTGCTTTGCGACCAGAAAGCAGTTGCACAAACCGAAAGCAAGACACTCTAACAGCAATCTGTCGACATACGTATTCTAAGTGTATAACTAACTCGCTTCAAGTCAATAGTTTTTGCAACCAGGCAAAAATCTAGTTTGCATTATATTTTGAGCACATCAGAGCGAACTGTTGAAAAAATGTGATAACATAAAATACTGAAATACTGAGCATTATTCCTGTTACTATATACTAAATATTTTAAATGCTTTTTGTAGTTATTTTCTGTAGTGTATTTCAGACGGTTCTTCAAATCAATCATGATCTTATCACAAAATATAGCTGTTAAAGATTGTAGTGTGCTATCGTTATATAAATTTGATAGTTTGACTAGCTTTCCCCTTATTGGCCCGATTGGGACTTTTAGTTATTGGCTTTATTGCGTATGAAATCTATTGATAAGAATACACTTACTTTTTAATTTCACGTTAAGTGTGAGGTATGGGCTTTGTCAAAGATACCAATATACTAACCTCATTGATTTGTGACTTCACACAAAAATGGAATTCGATTTGGAAAATAATAAATTATAATTAAACTTTAACCACACTTTGCAATTAAATATCGAGGGCGCTCAAACCCCAAACCTTAGTAACTAAACTGCATTCTTATATGTGACTATACTAAAAAAAAAAGCTTTGTTTTAGATAATCCTAATCCAATTTTTTTTCTTGTGCAGACTGCACCTGTTCCAACGTTTTCTGCTGCTCCTGCGCCTGCTCTAGATCAGATTCCTGCTCCTCTAACGTTACCTGCTCCAATAACGATACCTGCTCCTGCGCATCATCCAGATGGCTCCAGACGTGCTCAACAGCCGCCCGAAGTTCACTAGCATACTTCCAAGCGCTTCGATCCTCAACCTAATCAGTAAGTTCATACTTGTTGTCCGGCTCCCGATAGTGCTGCATGTGGGCCAGCTTCGTGTCCAATTATCTCGGTTTGCAGCCACCCGGCAGCCACTTGAGCGTATAGTGATTGTGCAGCGTCAGTGAGTATCGTGTGTTGTGGAAGCACTTAGTTGCACGATTGGGCAGGGAGTAGTTGCGATACCGCATCGTGTGCTACAGCATGAATAGTTCATCGGCTTCCCGCTGCTCGTGATTTTGGGAATCGGGCACCACCTTGGTGAAGTACGAGTTGATAAAGCACAGGGACACATGACCATTGGGGCACTTGGCTATCGTATTTGGGCGATCCGCTTCGAGTATATCATGCCAGGTGCGCAGCTTGCCCAGAGGCATAATCACCTCATCGATGTCCACATTGAGAAGATAGTCGTGATGGTACATATTCCTATAGAAGCAATCGTTGTAGGGTATCAGCTCATTCAGCCGCTTGACCATCCGCCGTTTCTGGAGCAGCATATGCTGATAATGCTGCAAACGTGGCATTCCATTGGCTAACGTCAGCGGGCGTAGCTCCAGGAAGTCAATGCTCTGATAATTGTCCAGCACACGTTGCACTGCCGGATGAACATCATACATGTACGCATAGATGCGGGAGGCACCCAACAAGCGTTGCAGCTCGAACCACTCGATGAGCCGACCTGATAGATCCATGTACGGAAAATCAAAGCCCTTGATACAATGCCAATGCTGACCGTGGAACTAGAAATAGAGCTGTGTGATGTGCTCGAATTGGAACTGAAGGTGGCATTGTCGGACAGTGGAAGTGGTATTGGTGTCGATGTTGGTGTTGGTGTTCGTGTTGGGGGGCGATCGTAGTGGACACGCATCGAGTTGGTTGCAGACTCACAGCTCTCTCTCACGAGGGAAACGGTGCGTGGCGTCACGTTCTCAAGGTTGGCCGTCATGTTCAGCATCGGACAGCTGATCAGATGCGGATAGCTGTGCAGTGCGGGATGGCTCCAGGCCGCTGGCCACACGCTCAACCACTCGCTGACCTGCGTTATAATAGGCTCCTTATAGTCGGCATACCACAGCTGGCAATAGGTCGGCGGAAATTCATTTCCAATTTGATTGGCCGTTGCCAGAATGCGGACCACACCCAGGGTCGAATTGAGGCCGGCCCGCAGGTCTACGTAGGCGGCATAGAGACGGAACGTCACGTTTCTATTGCTGAAGGTCTGCCAGTAAATGTTGTGCAGCTGCAGCTCGAGCGGATCTGGATACTTGGAGCAGTTGTTGCTCTTGCGATACTTCTGCGGCTTTGCATAGTGATACCAGAAACCAAAGTCCACCTCCGGTAGCTCTTGCTCAAGCTGTTTCACCATCTCCTCATCAATGAGTTCCTCCAAATTATGCACTCCCGGCGCTGTCCACAAACTATTACTAACATTTACTGACGACTGCCTCACATGCTTCACTTGCTGTACCCACAGCATCAATAGAGCAAATATCACAAGCAGATCCAATAACCTGGGCTTGTAAAATCTACTTCTACCACTTGTAGACATTGTGGCTAAACTAATCGAGCCAATCATTCAGCTGGATGGCCAGCCAGACGGATTAGCCGATTTTTTTATGGAAACTTTCATAGTGGATAAAAATTTGATAACAGAGAATACTGAAGTAGTTAACATTATTGGTTAACATATATGTATATTCAATATCTTATGTGCTTGCCCAATTGCAAATAATCAAAAATGATAATAATAAAAAGATTATAAATTCGTTATGTAATGCTTTTCTTTAGTGTGTTTATCACTCGATTTTTGGGAATGTTGGCTGCACTGTCAGCAAATTGGCTATCAAAGATTGTTGCGTGCTGTCGAACAAAAATAATATATGAACTTGTGCTTTTCCCTTATTGGCCCGATTGAGACTTATCAGGTGTGAGGTATAAGCCTTATCAGAGAAACAAATATACTAACCTCATTTAGTTTTTGTTTCACACAAATAAACGAATTTGATTTAGCAGACAAGTACCTCATATTACCTCAGTACCTCAGATTTTGTCAAAAGCATTCGCTTTTGTATTTACCATTCATAAAATTCATAATATCACGTAGCTCTGCCCTAACAGCATGTTGAGTAAGGCCCCTCCACCACCGAAAGTCCAAAGAAATGTGCACAAAGTTTTTACTAATTAAAAGATAAGAAATAGATAAGATTGGTTAGTGGTCATAGCATTTTATATTATATATTATATCATATATTAATTATTTTTTAAAAATGTCTTTAATTCATACATCAATTTGACACATATTATCGGATTGTTCGGTTGGTAAGCAAATCCATCTGGGGTTGGTAAATTACGTTTGTCGATCGTTTTTTTCCGCTACCGTATACATACATATATATAACTAAAATAAAAATAATGATAACAATTATAAACGTAAAAAATCAGATTCGTTCACAACAAGTTTGGCTAAAAACGTTGGTAGATTTACTCTTCAACCTCAAATGATAATTGCTTTTAATATAACTTGTTTAGAAAACAAATTTTTGAGTTTTTGTTCAGCCATCTGTTGTAAGCTATTTCACATTCTTAACATTGATTAGTGATTAGTGTTGTACCCACGGATCAAGTTAGTAATTAAAATTGAATCTTACAATGTGCAAAAGTAAATATTTGTGGGTTGGTTTGTGGCTTCTGGATCCCATCCCAACAACAACGACGAACATAAGGAACAACAACGACGATCCCTAGACAACAACGATGAGCAAAGAAACAATGACGAGAGCGAATTCGCCAACCGGCGAATCTGCTTAAAGAAACCGATCGGAGAGTTGACGAAAGAGTTGCAGTTTGGCCTTTGACGAGATCTGTGTCTCAAGAGATGAAGAGGAAAACGTCGAGCAAGGTGATAAAGACACTATTAATTCAATATTCGTAATATTATTGACTCTTATGATAAGACCCACACATATCTTATACTTTGATTATTTGAATAACAACCGTTTGTACTTGTTTTAACGAATGTTAAATATCAGTTTGGACATTCAACTCTGTAGTTCAATTCATTTTTAACCTAACTTGTAGTTATACTCGTATGCAACACCCAAGTTTATTATATAAAGCATACAGATTACAGTCGCCCAAGGCAATTTGGTTTTTTTTCCCGTACATTTAGCTTGTTTTATTTTTCATAACTTTGCGCTATGCTTTTTTTGTAAGCAATTTAAAAATAATTTGTTGTTGCTGCTGCTGCGGCTCTTGCTGCTGAGAGAGTTCGTTTGGGAGGGCTTAACGTTTTTGTGAGGTCCGAAGTTTGCTTTATTGACATTTCCAGCAGGACTTGTGACAATGAGCGCACACCTGCAGGACGCGTCCGCGTCAGCGCCGGCGATAGGATAATAAAATTGTGAAACAACTTTTTAATGAGAAACATTTTTTCCACATTGTGATGCCCCTGCGAACGGGCTGGCGTTGGTTAAGAGGGTAAGTAAGGTGAGTACATTCAGTTGGTAAATTGCTGCTGCTGCTGCCACGGCTGATGCTGATGATGATGTTGCTGCCTGTCGCTACCGTAGCTATGTATTATCACGATATGGATAGCAAAAACAAAAATCTAATTACTTTGTTAATCGTATTAGAAACAATCGTCGTCTTTTCCATCGACATTCAACAGGGTACTTAAATGTGTAGATTCACACGACATGATTCATTCATGGTTTAAAGAAAAAGACTAATAAGAATTTACTGAGAATTGATACCTCTGGTACTAATATTATTTTGAGTAATAGTATCTAGTTCGGTGTCGCTTACGACTGCAATGATCTCACTTGTTTATTCCCTAAACCCATTGACTACTTTCAGTATCTGTGGCTTTGAGAAATGAGAGCAATTCCACGCAAAACTTTTAAAGGCAAATTTGGCAATAAAATTCGAATTTATCAAGCAGGGTTCAGGGTATATCGTAGTCTAGCTCACTCGACTCATGTAATAATAATTTTTCTTAATACATAAAATAGCATTGTTGGTAATTAAAATTGAATTTAATTTAATTTTAATGAATTTAAGCATAAAGAGGAGACTCTGGGCAGACAATTGTTGTTGCTGCAGCTCCATTGGCAACAGCCACAATCGATTTAAGAGCCATGCAAAGTATATGAAACAACATGGAACATTTTCAACTTGCCAGTGAGTCGAAAAACTTTTATGCCCAGACGATTGACACGACCATTGGCCTGCGTACACTCAACCCAATGGCATGAGCTAGGAGCTGGGAACTGGGAGTTAAGAGATGGGAGCTGCTAGCTATCCGGTCTTTACGGGGACGTCTTCGAGACTGGTCTACAATTAACTATGAAAATTTTACGCCGCACTGCAAAACTGCAAACTTTCTGCCTTAATTGCCCAGAAAAGTAACACAAATGAAACGCATCGACGCTTAATTACTTTTGCTAAATGGCACGGACATTGCTGGCAACTGCGTTAGAGGTAAACTTTGGGCGGGGCTGGCACTTCTGCACTTCGCTTTCATCCTCACTCTGATTCAGATTCTGATTCTGACCAAGAGCACTGGCCAACTTTGCAGCATGCGGGAGTGAATGGTAGTCAGAGGTTGGAACTGTGGCACACTTTGAATTCGCTGTATGCCAACTTACTGCATTCAGCTCAAAGCATTGACTTGGGCACCTTCTGCTTATGCACTTTGCCATGGCTAACGCAGATTATTAACAAGGTGCTTTGAACATGCTATAGAAAAAAAATCATTTCTGTGGCTATTGAATTAATCAAGTAACTTTGAGTGCGAGTGGAAATGCACAGTTGTGCTCTCACCTCCAACAGTCGCGGGAATATTTTGGGAATGCAACAATTAGGCTTTCGATAAACTTCTGGCTAGTGAGAGTCGCGTCTTACTTTTTTGATAATTATCATGGTATTTGAAAAGTGAATAATGAAAATTCTTCAACGAAAGGTAAAGTGCGCTCTTGCAATAATTGTGTAATCTTATTCCACAAGAGTATCGCATATTCACTATCCTTATAAGAAACCCAACTTATTTTTGGTTAGAGCCAGACTGATTGCTGCCAGCATGTGAGCGTCGCAGCACGATTTGACTTTTGTAGACGTCACAATTTGAGAAGTTTTGCCAGCACTGTGGTAAACTTCTCCACAAACTTGTCTGGCACTTGGATTGCAAGTTTTTGATTAAAAGCCTGCCACAAAACGCCATGCACGCAATGGGCCAAAGTTTTCCACCACGCGCAACCCGAAAATTGTTAATTGAATGCATTTGGGGTGCACAATGTTTACCCTTTACAGAAATCATAGGCAGACATCTGGTATCAGAGGAATGAAACTAGAAGCGTTTACATAAGGTACAAGTGAATGATAATGATTATAAGCATGATGACATGGACTTACCATCGATTTACATACGTACATATGTATGATTCAGACGTAAAGAAAGACAGATTGATATTTGTTAAGTTGGTAACGATTGATTTTGCTGGTATAACCAATGGATTAACCTTCCTAGCCTTACCAATGCCAACCTGTGCGACCTTATCAATTTTATTGTCATTTTAATTGGAGCATATCGAGATTTTTAGTCATTCAATCAGCTTAAAGTTTTTATTGATGTTTAATTTTTTGATTGTTATTTTTTGTTTCATGCTTTACCGTTATTTGCCCAGAGACATTTTCTTTGGTTGTATTTGTATTTATTATTTGGAAAATTCATTCAAATGGTATTTTGATGAGATTGAATAGTTGGCATGCACACTTGGCTTGTGCAAACTTAAGCCAAAGTGGCAATTATCGCATTTTGGATTTTATCTTCACTCGACCAGTTGCAAATCAAATTATTAGAACAAAATTGAATAAAAACGTTGCAATACATTCGTGTCGCAGTGGAATTGTAACGATAAAGGATGTGCGACAACAGTTGAAGCTTAAATTCAATGACTTAATATTTGGATGGGATTACTGTCTGTTCATATTTGCATGCGAATGCAGATTAGACAACGTTTGCCTAATGGATGCACTTATCAACCGCACAGTACACGCTCCATCGGGGATTTGTTCAAATTGGTCACAAAAGAAAGGAAAAAAAGAAACACTTAAAGGAAAGCCGGAAACGCGTGAAAAACAAAAACACTTGGCCGTTAGCAGTAAGGTTTGACGCCTCTACCATTCATGGAGCTTTAGTTTTAATTTTGAAGCATAAGGTGCAACTTTAAGGCTGTCTCAGCTTTAAAAAGAGCATTTGTTGGGAAAATTGTGCATCCGTAGCCCAAAACAGCCATAGACACGCCCACCTTCTGTTGGTGGGCGTGACGCCCTTTCGCTTGAATGCAATGCAAGCCAAAAAAAAAAAAAAATAATAGCTGCAAAAGCAACTGCAGATATTCTATAAAAGCCGAAGCTAACGAGATTTGATGAATTGCAAGTCTTTGTGAAGAGAAGCTACAAGAAAACTGTGCGTGAATAGCATCTTCAATCCTCCACCCTAGAGCAGCCAAATCCGGAGCGCAAGAAAAAAATCCCATTAAGTGGTTTAAACCAGTGAAAGAGCGCACAACAAGCAACAGCATCGAAAAATTCAGTTGACATAAAGGAAGCCCAACAAGCTAAAGCCAACATCTACGCCAACGCTAACCCGTTCCCATCCAACAAACAGGCTGACGGGATTTCAGACAGTCAGACAGACAGACAGACAGACAGACAGACGGAGAGACGGACACTTAACTAGATGAGCACAAAGCATCTCGAATTACGTGGCTCTTGCTGCCGGACGAACAGAAATGTGGGGGAGACATCTTAGGAGTATAACAAAGAAATTTCATTTGACCAACATCAAGAAAGGATTTATGACTTACTTTGAAGCAGGTGCAGTAGCTGAAGTTTCAAGTCTGTCGATTATTGTAAGACTGCTAAAATAAGCAACATTTATTGGGTTTTAAATTTAATGTATCTCAATCAGACTGGGAAAAACTCATATGGACGACTGAAATTGGCATATTTTCTGTTAAGCGAAATACTACGATTACATTCAAAGTTTGGGAATATTTTAAAGTTGTCGTTAGCTTTGACCAGAGACAGGTCAATGAACGCCATATAATATTTTTTATTGAAACACCGCAAGATATGCAATGAAGTAAATCAAAGTTGTAATCCACGGTGCAATCGTGTTGCAACTGAAACTAAACACAAAGCTTTAAAAGCTGTGCCGCTACTGAAAATGAAAGTAAACCGTCGACTAATCAAAGTAGGCAACGCCTGGACTTTATAACCAGTTAAAATTGTAAATGCTTTAGCATTGTAGATAGATTCGTAATTTATTTTTTTTTATTTTTCTCAAAATTCAAAACTAATGCTCACTCCTTGCACAGAGACGGAGTTAAAGGTGGCCGTTTAATAAATGGTACACAGCAGAAACTAAAATTCGATGATGGAGCGACTCTCATTTCCAGCCCTCGGCTTGGCCATACTGCTGCACTCAGTAATAGGCATCTCGTACTACTTTGTTATGGCCCGCTGCTCTCCGGCCCCCCCACTGGGCAGCTGGCTGTTCATCGCCTGCATTGGGGCCGTGCTGTACAGTGTGCATATATTTCCACAGTGGTGCCGCAACTGTTCTTCACTATGTCGTCTGACCATGGAGACGGCCATATGCTGCTTGACGCTGGACGTAATGCTGACCAAGTTTTGGTGTCGCATCGAATCAATGTGCCACTGTGCCATTGGTGGCATTCTCCGGCTTCTGGTCACAGAGAAGTGCACCTTTGATTCCTGGGAGTATTGGCTGCTTGGCGTAGTCACCAGCATAATTGGGGGCTGTCTGCTCTGGCTTACGCTCTGGGCGACCGCATTGACCAGCAAGATGCGTCTGGACTATTCCAATTTTGTTAGACAGACTATTTACCATTTGGTTTTCGGCCCAATGGATCTCCAGCCGACTAAGGTGCCAAGTTCGGAGGAGTGCCAGCAGAGTTTTGCCAGCTGAGCACAGCTTGCACGATACCAAAAGCCAATTTTATTTATGGCCTAAATAACTTTAAAAGTGATTTGAACACTCATCCAAACTGAAATGGCATTTGATGACAAATGAATCTCATTAACCATCAGGCTTTCAGCAGAAGTCTCGTTTTGGTCTCTGTGATAAATTTTGAAATTTTAAAGAAGATTATACAAAAATATATGCATTCTATAAATAATGCAAATTCCCATCATTAGCCAAAGTGCTGAGCTTAATGGAGCTTAGTGCACGCATTTTATTACAAATTAAATATTCTGCAATTATAAGTCACAGCTGGTTGAATTGCAAGTTAATGTTTCTTGCTTACTTTAAAACACACTCGAAAAGCGATTCCATTATTAAAGCAATTTTCTTACGACCTTGGATTGATTTCCCGACGATCGAGCAAAACATTCGGAAAGCATTTCTTCAAAGCTGTAAGCGAATTTGTGCACAGAAACCCGTTTGGCCGTATCATGGTCATGTGGCAATGCGGAAGACATCCGCTGCAAGCGCCTAATTGTGGACTGTGGCACAGCTCCTCTTGTCGCGTTTCGGAAGACGGAACCAAAAACCAAAAAGACAGAATGCGCTTGTTGAGTTTGCTGCACTTAAACATACTCTATTAATCTTGAAGTGATTCAAATAATTTCATTTTTATGATTTTATATTTAATTTGAGATATTTTTTGATTGGAGGTATATATTGAAATAAATAGCTGTGATTATATGTTGTTACATGTCTTAGAAATCAGTCCCAAGTTAGACTAGGGTATCAAAATGTGAAAAATGTTGCTCTCATGTTAAACTTGAACTTGAGACATGACCAGCACTGAATGATGCACGACAACATGCAACAATGTAGAAAATATAAAAATGCATTTTTGTGATTTTGCACACCAACAATGAAGACACGCAAAGGCCTTTGTTAAATACGTGTAAGTAGCGAACTGCTTTTGGCTGCCGCTTGTGGCATGCTACGCTTTAACTACTTTTAATGGCAATTGAGGAAAATTACCGGCTACAGCTCTCCTACTTGTTGTTTGTCTACCTGTCGAGCTGGCAGCCTGTCTGGCTGCCTGCTTCGCTTGCCTGCCTGGTATATAAGACTCTCCACTGGCATCAGTGACGTTAATCAAACCGCGTCGCTTGACAGTCTGAGACTGCAAAAAAGTGCAAGTGTTTTACCAACATAATCAGCAACAACAACAACAACAACAAATTAGTTATAAACAAACGCGCGCAATCCGCAATTCGCCCCAAAACCAAAAAAGTAGAGGTGAAGCATTTAGTTGTGTATTTTCTTTTTTCCACTTATTTTTTTATGTTTTCGTTACTTATATTTGTTATTGTTTTAAGCAAATATTAGCGCATATATGTAAACATAATTGTTATAAAACCACATATTAAAAAAACAAAAGTTTGCTAACCAAACCAACGCAATACACAATTAGTGAAAGTGAACTTTAAATGAGACTCTGCCCCACTCATTAAGCGTTGTTAAGCTGCTTATGCATGTGTCATGTGTGGCCAAGGCAATTAGCCAATTACAGAATAACCCAATAAATATGTATATAAATTATACGAAGAGAACACTAAACAATAAAATAAACTAAAACATTTATCTATTTTTATGAAATTTTGTCAATTTTAAAATAGATTTGAAACAAGTATAACAAATCATAGTCTTAACGTAACTAATATTATAATTATGTACTTTATTACATAAACGTAAATTATTTGTGTGAGTATATTCAAATATGTTTGCAGTCAGGCATTAGTTTGGCAGAGCTTTCACGTAATCCCTTTAATATTAATAACTACTGCTTACTCTGAATTCTATATTTTAGATGCTTTGCCATGACCGTCTCCTTTGTGTGCTGTTGCTCGGGCAGCTGCTTGTGCTGCCATTGCTGCATGCCACACCAGTGTCCAGTCCGGAGATAACCAACAAATCTTTGAAGCCATCCAACAGCGTCCAGGCGCAACAGCAATTACTCAAGTCCAATCCCAGTAGCCAGGAGGCGCATCTCAATTCGCTGAGCGCCTTTGCCAGCAGCTACGATAACCTTGGCACGGCTCAGGCTCAGGCTCAGGCTCAGATGCAGTCGGCAGCTGAAGTGGGCTTCAAGCCATCGTATAAGCTGCCCGAAATGGAGACCAACTTTACACCCATGCAAAGCGCTGCTCTTGGGGACACCACCAGCATTAGCAGCCTGCCCAGCACTCCGATGCTGATGCAGTATCTGCCGGCGCAAACGCTGCAGGATGGCAGCGGAACTGTGCAGTATCTACAGCTAATACCAACGCGCCCCATCATTGTGCCCATCAGCCCCTTCTTAACAGCAGCAGCCTCTGGAGGCGCTCAGGTCAATCAGTCACCCTCCATAACGCCAAACATTGCCACCGTGCCCGACTATGGTGCACGAGGAGTTCAACTGAGCGCCCTGCCCGCCAATACGGGCATGACAGGCCTACACTACTCTGCTGCCGGCCTGCAGGGGTACGCTAGTGCCATCTCTCCGGCTGCAGCCTATCGTAGTAGCTATCGCATCAATCGGGAGGCCAAGGACAAGAGCTTCCCGGCTGCCTTCAGCCTGAATCTGAATGAGTACTTACCGTCAATGACCGGTGATGTCTCGGCAGCGGGATCAGCCTCGCATCCGCAACCGCATATGTATATCAGAGCCAGGTCTTAGTATAAAGGCCGAATTCACTCCGCGGACAAGTTCGTGGCTTATGTCATATGCTTTTTTTTGTCTTTGTTATTTTTTTCTTGTTTTTGTTTTGTTTTTTTTTTATATCTCTTAAGCTGCCCTATTGTTATTTTTATAAGCTAAATAAAGCACTTGATTAAAATGAAACTAGGAAGCAGAGAGAGAAATATGCTAGACCAACACTTTCCAATAAGCGCCAACAAATCGCGAAAACCTATATTACATAACTTTAAACTTGGTCAAGAAATGAAAAGAGATAAACAAACAAACTAGCAACAAGGTCGTCTTGAGACAGCAGTCGCCCCACGGAATGAATTTCCATTGTTTTGGGCCTCTTTTCAAGTGAAAGTCAACAACAATTTCACGCCCGTCCGGAACAGTCAAATAACTAACATGGCTAAGACTTGCACTTGTACACATACATGTGTCAGCACCCATTACGTTGTCAACCTTGAAGTTGCGTCAGTCAGTCAGTTTGCCTATCGGCCAAGTGCCCCAAGCAAAGCGCAACAAAGTCGGCTCAACTCGATTGGAGTCAAGCCACACTTGTAGTCATCTGTCTAATTGTCGAGTTTTGACAAATCCATTTGGGACTTTCATTACCACTCCATCGTTTGCTCAATTACAGTGATCGAAAAAGCTTCTTTCACTTGCGGCATTATGTGGAGCAATTGCCGATCGACAAACGAAACTTGTTTAGTGCACCTCAAATACCCTTTCGAAAAATGCTTAATATTCAAACATTTTGTATATTATCAATAACTAAAACTACTCAAATGAATTATTTTTATCATTATTAGTAATCTTATTTTTAATTTATATGCCTAAGTTGGACTTGCGATCTACTTAAGAATAAAACAAATCATTTATATAGATCCTCGATTGTTATTGGTATTATTATTACTCATAGTACTTGTTGGGTTAGGCACCTGCAGGGGAAATTACATTACGTTATCAACGTTTGGCAACATAAATACGCAAATATCTGAACATTTTTTCCGATGCATGATTAGTCATCTGAGCTAATGCAAAACTGGCAACAATTTGTGATATATCCAGATTGAGGCATACAATCGATGGGATTTACATGCCGCATTGAAGTACTGTATTGCCACAATTTACTTTCCAGCTCTAATGGCGATAACGACGCCCCGTAGCGTGCTTAGCGCTGCGTGTCTGCCCCTGCCCCTGCCTGTGCGTCTTGTGAGGCACAACAAAATTTACTCTACGCTCTACACGGGATATAGATGGGCCTGATTAGGCCCACTTGGTCCGAGTGGGGCGGAAATGAACGGTTAGCGCTGGCTACGAGAGCAGAGCACCAAATACATCCAACGATATTTGAATGTGGTTCAATTAATGTTCATGTTCGAGATGCTCTGGATGCCTTGTCGCTTGTGAAGTGAATGGGGCAAGCTGGGAGCAGGCGATGATTGTGACCGCCCATGGCTGTTTTGCATGTTTCTGTGGCTGTTATAACACTTTTAAATGCGTAAATTAGCTTTGATGACTTGACTTTGCATATTGATGTTGTTGCTTTTGGGGTGGTGGTATTTAAATTTGAAATGATTTTATTTTTTTGTAAGCCATTGCTGCTTATCCGCACTTTCCATTTCAATTAATTGTGCGCACTTGGCGCTTTCAGCTTCTTTTGTTTCGCATTTTTGGGCTTGTCTCGGTTTCAGTTCAGTTTTCGATGCAATCCTTCAACGCCTTTCAGTCGCCTCTCAGTCGCCTCTCTCATCTGCATCGCCAGACAGCACACATCATATGTTTACCCTTACCTCTCTCTATTTAACTATTTCTCTCTATGTCTCTATCTCTCTCTCTTTTAGTGTATACCTCTCTCTGTCTTGGCCGACTAACCACAATGCGACCACTTGTTGGACTTTGGCTATGGCCTGCAGAACTGCACAGCCGTCGCTGTTGGCCAAGTTGGCCTCTTGGTATAAAACGCACCGTTAACGCTTCGCTCTGTCGCAGTCGCAATTGCTTCGTTGTTCGGTTTCAGTTTAAGTTTAAGTTTCGGTTTTTGGTTTCCTTTTCGTTTTCGTTTTAACTTTAATTTTTTTTTCCCCTCGTTGACTTTTTGTTTGTGGTTACCGTGTGAATATTGGTATCCGCTGTTAAGGAACATCCGCCTTAAGATATTACCAAAGTGAATGCTCAAGTGCTGCTAAATCTAAACAGCGGTGTAATTAGTGTTAAGCAAGTCGCAACTTAACAAGGGTTTCAGTACATTAAAGTGATATCTGTACAGAAATGGTGTGTAAAAACTAAAAACCATTAAATTTCCATCCACCCAAAATATATCTTTATGAAATACTCATTTAATCTGTTAAATACAAATGAGTTAATAGCTAATACTCTTGGACAGTAATTATAAATGTCATAACCAGGCAATAACTAACTAATTATTACCATACTCATTGGTATTCATCGGCACGGAATGAATAAGTGTGTGAGATGTTCAGCTGAGAGTTTAATTGGGGCAATGAGAACCTTGCCTCTAAGCCGGTCATATTAACTATTATGAGATAAAATAATTCCAATTAATTTCAATTAAGTAATATTTCCTTAGTTAAGGGTACAACATTAATTGCGACATTAATTGGGTTCACATCACAGTTTACACGATATTTATCAGCAGGTGACTTCAACAAGGCAGCATCCGTTCTATTAGAAAAGCCTTTGAGTTAAGTGGTAGCAGGATATAATTTTCAAAAAACTCCCTATTGAAATCGGCTTATATATTATTGTGATCATTTGGTTACTAATTATCGAGCAGTAGTCGTTGTCTTTGACATTATAAAATCCAAAGCATGAAGCTCGAACCCGGAACCTACAACAGTATATCTATTAGTTTAATGGAATTTCGACCCATTTCCCTGTAACTTCAGCCACTGCATCGATTAGCCATACGTGTTCTTAGACCGCCCATTAGCCAGCTTTTGACATCCATGATTGATTGGCAAGACCCCACTAGCATTGCTAGTTCTTGTCATTGGCAAGTTTGTGTCTTAGATCTTTTGTTTTGTATCATTTTGTTCAGGGATAAATACTAAACCGCTCAAATTATTCAAGCAAATTATAACGATTGCAATTGTCAGTCAATCAGTTCATTGCCTACTCTGTCATTAATCAAGCTGCATTTGCATCTGAGCTTCAAACGTGCGACCAAGCCGATCATTACCAGCTGCCTCTGCCAAAATAATTAGAGAGCAGCTCCAATCTGGCGCACGCATCCGTGATGATGATTATGATGATGCTGCCGCAGTGAATGCTGCTTCACATTTGTGTGCGACAATGTAGCCAAAATTGCAACTAGTTTTTGAAGTTTTTTTTTTTTTCATCATTGAAAATTGCACCACCGCACATTGTGCCAGATCTTCTATATTTTGTTTGTCATAAATTCGAAAATTGCAATATTGCATTTTTGAAAGCCATGAACTATATAATAATTAGGTAAACTTACCGCCCTTATAAGGAAAAATCAATATTATTAAAATTTCTTTTGCGTATTACGCAACTCACATAAAAATGTAAAAAAAAAATAATCATAATTTTTAGTATTTATATTTATTTAGGGTTTTAGAAATTTAATATACATATGGCATGATTTTCAAAATAGTTTATTACAATTTGCAATTATTCCCAAACAAAATTGGAAAAAAATGGCTATCTGGACCAGTGTGCACTGAGACGAGTGCAGTGTTCGCTGTAAATTGAGTTCGCTGAATGTTGATTTCGGCTGGCCAAATGTTGTATGTTGAATGTTGGGGATGTTGCAATCGGAATCGTCTTGGAATTTGTGCGTGTATGCCGTGACAAATAGCCGTTAGTTTTGGTAAAGATTTTTAGAAAGGCGCACCGGCTTATCAGAGCTTCGGCTTGGCCTTGTGCCGTATTGGCCAGCTGGAAAACCTCCCACTAACCACGACAATTGTTTCGTTCCTCTCTGATTTGATCGGATCTGATTTGGTCTGGTCTGCTCTGCTCTGGCTGCCAGTCAAGCGTTAAGCCAAAATTTCACATTTTCAGCATTTATATTGTGTATCGTCAAGCAGCGCATTTAGTTGGCAGCCAAATAAAAACTAAATTAAACGCATCACTGGCCGCATGTGGGCGTGTCAGCGAAAGGCACCAAAGCTAAGCGAATAGAAAATAGCCTTTCACCGCTAAAGCCAACGATGCAGCTAAACATTTAACTATGATATAACGCACTACTTGATAACGTGCACCTCTTGCTGAATAATGCCCTTCTAAAGCCAGCATCTTTCACTTCCTTCCATCGTCTATTTTTGTAGCAGCAAATCCCTCTACTCTGGGTACTGGTGGCATTGCTGCCAGCGATCAGAGCGGTGCTGACCCCTCCGCATGGCTTTGATGATGACAACACACCGATTCAGCTGAGTCTCGAGGACCTAGAGCTTGAGCAGGACAGAGAGCATGAGCATCGCTATGATCTTAATCGTCCACCGCTGCTTCCAACGCGTTACGCATGGCATCCAAGCGTTGCCGCCAGCGTGCCACCTAGCTACGTGCATGATGCCGCCCAGCTGGAGCAAGTGGAGCAACTCCGCCAGCTGCATCAGCAACATCAACAGCTTAGCGCTGGGTATTCACTGCCCAACCATCTGCCAGGCGGTCTTCTGCTACTTCGCGGCCCCAGTGTGTAAGTATGCAAAAAGCTTTTGCCCGAGCTCTTAGCGCTTATAGCGTTGACACAAATCTCAGCAAGTTTCACATGTAAATAAGCTAAGACATCAACCATGCTAAGCTTTTGTAACTTTATCTTTAACCTACCTTACCTTAACTTTTTCGAAAAACAACATTAATTCATGAGGTTAATACAACCCAATCTAATAATAATTCGTACATCGAACATTTTTATGATTATATCATATCATATCAAATGAAAACTGTGTTTAATTGATATGATATTAAAGGCAAAAAAGTATAAACTTGTATAATCATATCCTAAACATAAATAAAAGCTTCTGAAAAATGTTCGATGTACGATTTAATACAGGATTGAGTTAGTTTCTAATATTTGAAAACAAAAAAAAAAGTTTTTAGATGATCATTTGAAAGAAACAGTTGAGTTAATAAATCCATAAATTTCTTTAAACTGTTTTATTGTGATGTAAATACATTAGTAAAGCGAAAAGTATTTTTAAACTACAAACGTCTCTCTAGGAAACCATAAATGGTTCCCTAATCACAATATTATCGTTTAATTGTTTTTTTGTTTAATATTACAAAGATGTGAATACATAATTTAGATACAAAATAACTTTAAAAAGTTAACAGAAAATTAAAGTTACCTATCTTCACATGGAAAACAAAACCGGTTTTACAAAATAAAAAACCTCTGGTTTTTCCATACAAAACTGAAAAATTTAAGTTCTAAAATCAAAATTATAAATGAATGCCCTCAAGCTTTGCCATACTAAACGTTTTTAAATGAACAACTTCAAGCTTAATGAAATTTATCACGTTTCTACAATTGTAAACAGTTTCTCTTTGTTAATGTACTCTTAACATAATTATATACCTCATAAAACATCCTTAATGTTCACAGGAATACATTTGCGTTTCCTGTAAGAAATGGGAAATTAAAAAATTGTGTGTGGACAAGCCAATTTATTTCCTTTTTTTATTCCACTTTTCATCGCAGCAAATAATTATATTTGCATCCGAAACATTTTCCTACAGCAGATTCTTTCAAACGTTACGCAATGAAAATTAAGACAGTTGAAAATTTTTATGAGATTCTCTAAAGTCTATTGAATCTGTGGAACACTCAAAAATTAGACACACAACTAATGTGAAACTCCTAATAACATACTTTTCCTTGTGAACGAAGTTCGGAGTTGAATGAGACCTTCAGTTGCATAGGCTCCATTAAAAGCATATTGATAAGTGGAACTTGACCACGAAACACTGTTGAAAAAAAACCGGAACAAGAAAAACCGATGTGGCCAATATGCGGACGGTTTGCGGTATTGCTGTCTGTCGTTTAATTTGTGGTTTGCTACAAATTGCCGTGTGGCAAGCATATGTCAATTGAATTGGCAATTGTGGCTGTAAATGAGTGTGGAAATTACGAGAGTAATCAGATGTCCCTAAAGATACATTTAGACAAATCTAATTCCACACTATGGATTGATAGATATGTAGGTAGATAGATGGTTAGAGTGCTGGTGGGGGTGGATGTTGAAACAAACTTCAGTTTCACTCACGACTGTTGCCGCCGTTGGCTTCCGACAAATGGCAGCAGTGATTGCCATAATAAATAGCAGAGATTAGATAAGAGCAGCTCGTTAAGGCACGTCTTTCATTCTCTCTGTTAAGCGCTCACCCCACTTTCTCTCTCTCCCTCTCCCGCACCCACTCTCTCTCGCTCTGCATCTCCCACCCTATTAACTTCTCTTTCTCTGTCTATTGGCCTCAGCTCACCAACGCAAGCAACAATTGCTACGACCGCAGCAGCAGCAGCATCAGCAGCAACAAACACGCGAACGCGACTGCTTCAACCCATTGTGCCCTTTGATCTGGACCTGCAGCTTCAACTTAATGGTGTGCAATATCTGAGCGGCAATGAGCTGAGTGCTCCCACTGCGCCACAGTTACCGCCTCGTCCCATACCAAGACCTGTGCCCCGCCCCCAGCGACCAGCTTACGCTTTCCTTCAGCAGAGGCAGCCGCCGCATCAGCCGTTTGCCACCCAGATGGCCCTGCCTCCATTGCTGCTGCAACAGTCCAAGCAGTTTGCCTACGCGCCACTGGCACAACGCAACTATGCGATTGCCACTCGCATTCCGTTGCCCTATCCGCCCAGCTTTGTTAGCATTACGACAAGACGACCGGCGTCTGTTCGTTACACCACCAGCTATTCGAAGCCCTTCCGGCCCTCACAGCCGGACCTCACGCCGGATCTGTTTACCGGACGCGACTCCAAATCGCTGCTGGAATCTTATATACCCAGCTGGGAGGTGTTGCGTCTGTACAAGGAGCACCAACACCGGCCGCTGCAACGCCACACCTTGGCCTACGCCAGGCCCAGCCTGAGGCTCTTCAAGCGTGATTCCCAACTGGAAAGATTGCCCGAGCGCAGCCGGATCGTTAAAAAGTCCCTGGACAAGCAGGTGATGCCGCAATAGCTGGCCAAATTGGCCACTTGAATTTAGTTTGTACTTGGCGATTGCATTTCTACATATATATATATATATATATATGTATATATAAATTTTTTTTTTATTGTAATAATATTTTTATATATATATATTTGTTTGTATTATTTATTAAAGCACACAATTTAAAGCTGAGTCTGAGTCTATAAACATATCACAATACGAATACAGATATAAATATGAAGCTGATTATGAGTGATACTTACCCAATCAACAGAGCCGGATCCTTGGAGCTTGGGGCTACTGATTCTATTCGAGATAAAACTGTGTTTATTTTACAGAATCGTATATGCAACCGTTTGCTTGTTGCAAACAACTTTATAATCCGCTTTTTTATCATACTTAAGAAGTCAAATATCATTTATTGTTTCTGTAGTCAACTGTTTGGAAATTACTGTTTTTGTTGCATTTTCGTGTGTGAATTGATGTACATATAAATGGAAGTCATATGTAACATATGTCATACCGATCAGAAAGTGTTGTTGTTACTTTGCGATGTGATCACGATCACATAACAGGCCATGTCCCGTCTCCAGTATCCCATCTCCAGTGTCCCGTCCAAGCCTTTTTTAGCGAGGTAAAGCCAATCGCCTCAAGCGACAGTCCAAATGAAAGATGTGACTTTAGCGTTTTAGTCAATGAGCCGCTGCTGATGTAATCGCGTCCATAAAGCAAACAGCTACCAATAACAAACAATTACATTAGCCTCAGCAGCAGCAGACATCAACAAAGCTGCACCCAAGTCGGCGTCGACGTCGCCGTTCGAATCGCAGCCGAATGGCAACGTGGCGAGGAGATGCTGCAAAATTATGATTTGTGTGGCACTGTGTTTGTTGTATCGTATATTGCATATTGCATGAAAGTCTGCAAGTGTACAATTTATGCAAGTAGGAAGCGCCGAACCTTTGCTGCCGACAACAACAACAATACTTGTGGCACCACCTCGCCACATTTTGGGCTGTAAATGAAGTTGCCACAAAGTTGGCTGCCACCGCCGAGGCTCTAATTGCTGCATTGTCTGCTGTGGCTTGTTTACCATCAATTAAATGCGAGCGGTATATTTAAACATAGGATGTTTACATTGCCCAGTTTCCGCTCATCTCCGCAAGACATGGCTAAAGAACTGTGATTATAATAAGTAGGCAGGTAGGTATAGGCTTATGTGGCGTCAGTGTTGCACTTATATTGCGTTGCATTTCCTACTTTGTTAGAGCTGAATTAATTTTAACATAAGCAAAGGAAGGGGGAAAACAGCTTGTTGTGGAAGGACGTGAGGGCAATAGCCAGCTGTTATAATTAATAAAAACGATTGAGAGCGCACTAGCCAGGGATTGGGAGAGGTATCCTCAGTGCACTTATCATGTAATCACATTATCACAATATCTTCCGCTATACACTGTGCCAGAAAACCTCATACTTATATCAAAATTCGCAATCCTTCAAAAGCAGCAACTGGAATTTATAGATCTTACACATCTGTATGTATAACGAACCGGTGTGCAAGACATGTCTATTGCTCCCTAAATGATATGTAAATATTGTACAAACATTCCACTAATTACATAAGTGATCCACACTATCAAAGAGACGTCGTAGCTTCCATCTGACCTGTGCAAAAGTGCAGAAGTAAACTGGTTTCCACCGCAACTATCCCATTATCTTTACAAAAACCCATTTAATCTGCAGTTACTTGAATTAATTATTTTGCAAATGTTCAGCATTTAGTGGAGTTACACAGTTTAAAATTGTCCAATTTGTAATTCGTGTCATTAGCTCCAACTTGTTTCTTTTATCGTTCGCTACTCATTTTATATTTTTTTTAAATTAGATATGTCCGATTTAATAATAAAAACATATTGCAAAAAATGATGTTCATTGAATGTATACTCTGCCAAATGTTTGCGATTGGCATTCTTGCAAGAAGTTTTATATTTTTTTAGTGTTTTGTTTTATTTCTTCGTATTTCAATGCTCATGTTAACAATTGTTGATTGTTTTCGAAATGTAGCTAAACCATTAATACAACTAATAAGATTGACACGTTTGGCATTTGTTTCCATGGCTGGCAGGCAAATACGCATACACCCGCCGGACTCTGCTAACAATCGCCAAGTCCGCAGATAACGATTATCTGTTGACCTTGCAAGATCCAAGGGCTCGCTCCAGATGTTCCACAGCTTTCAAATGCATGCATATAAGCATAATGGGAAACTCACCTTCGGTTCGAATCGAATGCAGGCCGAATGCTGCCGTTGTTAAATATACAAATATTTGTATATCACTTTTATTTATTATTATTATGTTAGTTAATGATGTTCATAAGTAATACGCTTTCGATTGGGTATATCTGCAATGGCATTTGTTATAGTTTATTGGTAGTATTATTGTTACGGTTTTTAATTTATCAATCAAAAAACACAATATATAAAATAAAAACAGCTGTGGTTTCAATTATTAGTATTCACAAAATTGGGTAGGATGGCAAAGTGTCGGTGTTTGGCTTCTGGCTTTCAAGAGCGTCTGACAAAGACCCACATCAACCTTCTGCACATGGGCGAGTATGCTGCATTATTATTGCCACCTATTATGATATATGATTATAAGGCCCAAAGACTTCCAACGCATCTTCGACATATGTGCGCGTGAAGTGAAAAAGAGCATAATAAATAGTATTAATAATAATGACAGTGACGCCTTATTGGATATGACCGACTGACATTGTTGTAACTGTGGGCTTAAATGTTGAGTTAGCAAATGGTACTCAGATTGTAGATGTTGGAGGAAGTAGGCGGAGGGGTACAGCATTGGGCAACAGGGCAACCCACTGGGTGATCAACATCTCCATTGCTGTTTATTTCCCTAGCGATGCGATCAAGGCGAATTTGTGAATAAGTAAAAATGGCAAACCAAAATAATAAAAAAGAAAAACACAAACTTTCAAACAATGCAACCAATTGCCGATTGTCGATTGCGAAGGGGAGCGTGATATTCGCTTTTTTATTACTTAAGTTGTTTTGCTTCTTTCCCCGTCTTTCAGCTCTTTTAAGATATCTGATTGCTATTATCGTTATCGCGACATGGTGTTGTTAACGTTGTTGTTGCTAATGTTGGCGATGTTTGAGCTGGCGCTGAATGTTGTCCAAAATGGGTTACAAAACTGGCAAAACCGTTGTGCGTTTGCAGATTGCCGTCTTTGTTATGCCATTTCACTTTTTCACGTCAGCCCGGGCGCCAACATGAGACCCAAAACCTAAATCTCAAAAATCTTAAAACCAATCCCACAGCTCTTAATGCGCCAATTTAATTGCCACTTGCAAAGATCGCTATGCATGCAGCTCGCTTGTCTCTGAGCGTTGGCTTTGCAATTGTTTATATGCAAATTTCCGTTTCGATTGGTTCAGGCTTCGTCGTTGGGCTGCTTGCCTTTGTGTAAGCCACGGAGCTCGTAATGGTCATAATAATAAGCATAAAATGTATTCATCTAAAATGAAAGGTCTCCCAGAGTGAATTGCTTGAGTCTCAATGTGACTCTCGTATACCACGCAAATCGTTGCGTCAGTTTTTTATTTCTTTATGACTTTGAACTTGAAGTGAGCTAACAAAAAGTAGTTTTTTTTCTTTCAATTCTTTCTAAAAGAAAACATTTCGTAAGATGAAAGGAATCAAACAGAGGGAATGAAAAGACAACAATGGGAGGCAAGGTCAATCGCTGAATAAAAAAGCTATATTTGATTTGTGTTACAACTTTGTCGTTGTTTGTCCACAGTTGAAACTGTTCAGATTCATATAATATTATCAGCTTCACTTTACCAAAGAAATCGTTTCTCTGTATTTGAATTAATATGTTGCACCTCTTATCCACTCTAACAATTGTTTACCATCTGATTAACTGTACAATATTCTTATTATCTCTAATATTAGTAATTAATTAACATTTCTCGTAATTATTATTTTTCTTAAGATTAGAGAACTGTGTCAGCAAATAACTATTGGCTCAATTTCCAATTACAAGTGAAATACCAGATGCAAAAGTATTTCGTAGTTCATAATCCTATTTTCAGAACTCTGCTGGAAGTATCTAATCTACTGCTAACTCGTATTGCTCAATTACAGATCAAGTTTTTAGATATAAATTATATATGCACATATATGTATGTACTTCTCTTTGTTATGAAAGAACTTGGTAAGAAGTATAAATTAGACAAGTAGCATTCTAGCATTGAAACGAATCTGAATTAACGGAATCATTGCATTTGTTATTGCTATTATTGCAGCAGCGTCTGGAAACCTAGACACACACACCGACACACACACACACACACTCTGACACACACACAAACTTACACACACATACGTGTTATATTATTGCTGGTGAACTCGTCCATTGCTCGTTCCGCACGTTCCCGCTGGCTGACTGACTGGCCAACTGACTTGAACTTGCTGCAACGAAGACGCTGCTGACTGTGGCTGCTGCTGCTGTTTCTGTTGTTATTGCCGTTGGTGTTGTTGTTGTTGTTGTGACTGTTGCTGCTCCGTCTTTGGCATAAAAACCAAGCGCGCGGCCTGCGCCAGCCACAGTTAATCGCGCGACTTTTGAACGCCTGCACCGTATGCCGAGAGTTTGGCACGCAACGAGCAAGTTTCCCACCATTGACAGCATCTTGTTGGATGTTTTTTTTTTTGTTTTGAATTATTTTGTTTTCATTTTTTGTTTGAAAGTGTGCATTGATTGTGCTCACTTGTGTAGACTGGCATTTAGCAAATGTAACTGTGCGAAAAAGCAATTAATTCGCCAAGCAAGTGAGCCACCAACTCAATTACAATCTATCAGATACAAAAGTACTGATTTATACAGACTCGTCTCAGCGAGTGCATTTGCATGTGTGAAAATTAATATTTAAATGTGCATTGTCTGAATTCATCGTCTGCAGCAAATCCGAGCTAAATATCTCGGGAAACAATGAGATTAGCATTGATATTGGTATGTATATTTGTGCGAACAGGAAGCTTAGCCATTCAGCACTTGCATAATCGAAGCCACAACCCAGACACAATGCGGAAGAGCAACCAAAGGTGTGTCGTCCATAGACAGCCCAAAACCAATCCCAGACTCAATTTGGGCCCATCAACAGTTTATTTACAAATTGGGCATACCGGAAGGCAAATTAGAAGTTTTCTTGTGTCAATTTTGTGGCCTGCATTTTGATTGTGGCTTTGCGCATTTGCAATTTGTGTGATTCGAAAGTGGCGTTGAAGGCGTGGCTGGTCGCCGAGCACACAAATCGCTTCCTACCACAACTCCTTGTGCCGTCATCCGTTGACTGTTCAATGAATTTACATGGCAGCCGCTGAGCCACTGAGCCCGCTTGGCCAGCTGCAAGATGTGTTTCACTTTTCTGTTTTATGCCACGTAATGGAAAGTGTGCACAGTGGGAGTTGATAGCTACATATACACACACATTCGCATATGTGTAAATGTGTGTGTTTGCGCTTGTGTGCGACACTCTTAGCCGGTCTTTGACAGCAGTTCACTGATCCTGATTGTGATGTTCGAATGATTTTTTTCTTTTGTTTTTGTTTTTGTAAGCTTGCAGAACATTGGCCTTTATATAGTCCAATGATATGAACGGTAGCTATGCCATAAGTTGTGGCATTCAACTTTCATATCAACTGCTAATACCGGATAAACATCAATTTGCACAACTTGTTGTTTTCCATTTGTTTAGCAATGTCCACAATCGACTTTCAGCTGGCCATTTTGCATGATTCCCCCCAATGTGGCATACAATGTAAACGAGCTGTAAACAAACAAAACGATGACAACTAAAGCAACAGCAAAAGCAACAAACATATGTGTAACTCGCAAATGATACAAAGCGTTTAAATCACCGCTTGGCTGACCTCTGAGCTCAGCTCAAGTCAAGATGCGTCGCCCTTGCCCTTGTCTTTGCGCATATGTATGTGTGTTGTGTGTATCTGTGTAAGGTAAAACGCCTGCGGTTCTGGCCTCGTCAAAAACCAACAAGCAAGACATCTGATTGTTCCATTTCCAGTTGCCAGCTGCAAGTTGGCAGTTGCATGCACATATTTGTCCGCTAATTGGGCCAAAATGTTGGCTATCAACATATATTAGGCAGATCTCCCAACTGTGGCTTATGGATTGCCTAACAAACTTGGCCACAACATTCATTTACGCAAATGCGACGACGCTTCGTGACGCTTGTTGTAACGAGAACTCGTTTGCGATTGCGGTGGTGCGGCTGCACTCCGGTTGTTGCATGTGGTTGTGCTATTATATAAAGTTAATACGGCTTTTGGTGGAGAGTTGCTTGCGAGCAGGCGCAGGACTAAGCATAGCTTATCCACTTGGCTCTCATTGTTGTTTAATTTACATTTTATTGTTATGGTTTTGTTAGTTTTTTTTTTTTTTATTTTTATTTTGTTTTTTGTTGCATCATCCAGTAAAACAACAGCAAGCGACAAACAGCATTAACACGATGTAGTTACAACTAATTTGCACGCGTTGCGTGGCGCCAGCGGCAATAATTTCTTCCTCTTCTTGTTTTTTTGGCCGCGGCTGCTGTTTGTTGTGGTCGCTGTTTAGAGATGTGTTCGTGTCGTGCCCTTAGCGAAAATTCGATCACGACTCATGCCCCACACAGTTGCTTAATATGCAACAATTGCTCCAAAAATGTGGCTGCTAATGATTTCTTCTATGTGTGAAATTTGCGTTTAATTTTCGCAACACTTTTCAGAGCTTGCAACAATTGTCGATTGCATTGCAGCACTAAGAGAAGGGCAAGAGGAGTGGATTGGGGCTAGAGGGGAGGCGTTGGCACTTCACAATGTTCTGCCTGAGCTGTTTGATAATGTTACTCGCACATTCTGCAAAGTGAAAGGCAGCAATTACAACAACAACAACAACAACAACAATGATTCAATTAAATAATTACATAAAGTTTCTTATTTAGCTTTATGACAAAACATATGTCAATGCTACCATTGCTGACTGGAGGGGAACTTGGTGCTGGACGCATTATATAAAACAGCTAACCGCATATCAACAAAGATCGCATAAATTCGCATGTAAGCGAAACCCGTCGACTTTCTCAGCATCACACGCCCCCTCTAGCCACAACCACAATGCCAGCATTTGACAGAAATTATTTCTGTTTTTTGAGCATTTTTGTCTTGTGTTGCTGCTGCTGAGTCGCAGGTGCGCCCGTACAGCAAGTAAACGAAAGTCTACAAAATAGTCTTCCTGCTTAAAGTAGCAGCCATACACACATACATACACACACACATGAGCACACCACAACAAACAGCAAGAAAAAAAATCAGTAAAATGCTGGCAACAAGGCACAGCGCACTATTAAATTATGTATGTATCTTAAATCTGGAAGTCTTGAGTCGACTTGACACACTGTCCCAGTTTCGCATTTATCGTCGCTGTAATTGAGTGACAAAAAGCAACTAAAATTTTACTACTACAGTGGGCTGGCTGTAAGATATTTTACTCGCAGCCCCCTCGAACAAAAATTAGTAATTTTATTCAAAACGGCAGCCAAGTGAAGAAAGAGAAAATGTCTAGAAAAATTATTTAAATTAATTTTAATTTAGTTGTGGATAATTGAATACATCTTTCTGGTAATCCTCAAAATATTCACATTTTCCAACATTCATATAATATTAAAACAAATGACCACATTTCGCTGTCTGTAAGAAAGAAGTGAATTCAAAACTTCTTACAATAAGGCATTTAAAGTTAAACCAATTATACCATATTTATCGAGTAAGTAGCATATGTAAGAATTATGAAGTAATTTTAGAGCCCTTACAGAATCCAAGAACGTTAGTCAATTTGATAAAGCCGGTCGCATTGTTCAAGAACTATACGCTCTGCAGTTGAAAATATTGGCAAACACACAACCATATTTAAAACAAAAGACCCAGAACACGAACTTGACTAAGTGTTGCTCCATTTCCAAGGAACTATCATCACCACGGTCAACTTGAGTTGCCCAATCAAAAGCGTTCACTTCATTAATTTCTGTTTTCAATAAAAACTCAGCTTAAACGAAATGTCAAATTTCGTAATTGTGTCTGTTAGTTTGTCGGAATGAGCTTTACAATCGTAAGCTGATTTTATTATGGGTGCTGAAAGCATGGTTTCAAGTATATTGATTTTAGATGGTTGTCTTTTTATATCGAGACCATTTGATAGCCGAGACCACAAAAAACAAAAGTGCTTTTGGCGCAATCGCAGCGGCATTCGATTGTCTGGCTGGCGCCTCACCTTGAGCCAAAAATTTGAGACAAAGGTGCCAGCAAACAAAGGTCTAAACACATTTATGGCTCTTGTAACACAGATCAGCTTGCTATGTCTCTACTATATTTACCATCCTTTTCTGCATCCTTCTGCTTTTTTTATCCATTGCAGTGCACGCTGAGCGCGGCGCTGTGCTTGGTGAGCGCCTTGGGGCAGCCCACGTCGCCCACAAAATCATCGGCCAGTGGCTATCCCAAGAAGGTGACCACTTTGAAGAAGCGACCCACAAAAACACCTGGTACCTCAACACTGAGCTCGTCCCCCTCGCCCAGCGGACATCCACCCACAACCAAGCCAAGCAAACCGCGCGTTAAGATTGCGAGCAAGACAACAACGACAAAGCCGCCATCGCTGGCGGCCAGCTTTGGCAATTTGCCCGCTGATGATCTGGAGTTCATCAAAGAGCTCGACAAACAGTTCAAGCTGCACGGCAGCAAGATCAAAATCAAAGTGGAGCGTGATAATTCAACCAGCAGCAACGCCAGCGGAAAGACCAACAAGCGCACCATCGACGGCGAATTGGGGTCTGTGACTTTTCTAATGTAGTGTGGTGTTAGCCGGTAATGCTCTTTGGTGGTGCTTCGAACCAGTTCCTTATGGTGTTTTGATTTCAGCACCAAAATCGCTTTTAGCTTCAAAAATCAACCGTTTCCCTGCGCAATTTGAAAATTTAGAAGCGCTAAATAATGAAAAAATAAATAATTAAATAACAATTATGAATGCTCTAGTTGAGAGCGTGCGACTGGAAGATACCCTGTGTGTACTTTAAGAGTTCGCAGATGCTTATGCATATTGTACACATATTTTGGCAATACTACCCTTATTTGTGTTTATCTTCCTCTCAAGTAATAGATATATTCTAAATAAACATTAAAACCAATTCAAAAACAAAGATTGAGGAAATTCATCTATGCGAGTTTTCAAGCTACTTAGTGTCAAAAGTATTATATCAATATAAATCAGATATTGACATATCTTCCGTATCTCGAGTTACGTCACTTATTTTATTCGATGTCTTTAAAAACGAGTTTGGCAAATCTTTAATTTTAATAATCCTTTGAGAGGTGTAAAATGCAACAAAATAATAAACAAGTTATGTATTTTGATAAAAATAAAGAAGAATGTGAAAAACATTTTAATGCAATGAGATTAACATCACATTTTGACATCATGATTGACGTTTTGCCATAATAGTGAATGGGAACTGGTTAACGAATGATCTTCCAATGAAAGCGAAAACTGCAGCAAACTTCACATTTGATGAATGGCTTTTGGGTTGACCCTGCATGATAACACAGATAATTCAATATAATAATGTTCTGTTTGTCCACAGCTATGGCTACTCGCATCAAGGATACGACTACACACCACCTAAGTTCATGTTCTATCCGTACTCGCAGCACGATATTCCCGCCACGGAATCGCCAGATATCTACACGGGCTACTCGCAAGCGGATTATGAGCATCCGGGACTGACACAGTCGGAGCAACAGGCCCCCATTCATCATCAGCAGGTGACCAGCGTGACCATTGAGCCCTCCTATTCCTACGAGCTGAAGCCACAAACCAGCTACGAAACACATCAGCCGGCAGTGGAGGAGCCACAACATGCTCATCCTCAACTCCACGCGGAGCAGCCGCAAATTGATTTACCCCAGTCGCATCAGCAGATAAGCGGTCCGGGAGTCGATGCTGCTGGCTATCAAGAGCCCGTTATAATACTCCGCATACCGGGACCGGCGAAGTATGCTGCGCACTTGCAAACGCTGCTGCAGCAGTATCTGGAAATACGTGCAGCACAATATCTTCAGCTGCTGCAGGAGGCGGAACAGCGCAAGCATCAGGATCAGCATCAGCATCAGCACGCGGAGCTGTCTCCACCGCAGTCATATGCCTCGGCAGAGCACCACCAGCCAGCCCACTATCATCCGGATGTGGGCTTTGCCCATCAGGTGGCGGCAGCACCGCAGCCCGTCGAGTATGCCCCCATTGACGATGTCTACCAGGGCTACAAGGGTCGCCATCAGTCGCAGCCGCAATACGAGCAACCCGCTTCAGAGGAATATTATGTACCCACCGGCTATCAGCAGCAGCAACAGCAGCAGCATCAGCATCAGCATCAACATCAGCAGCAGCCTGCGTTTTACTACACCCAGCAGCAGCAGGAGCCGGAGCAGCACGAGCAGCAGCAGCCGCAATACGAGAGAAGCTATCAGCCTCAGCTATATCTAATAGCGATGGGACCGCAGCATCAATACGCCAGCGGGCCATCAGCAGCGGGGCAGCAGCAACCTATTTATGTGCCAGAGCATGAGCCGGAGTCAGCTGGTCATGAGCATGAGCTGCCCACAACCGAAAACAATCCGCGACCCACGCACACCAAGGTCATCTTCAAGCCGCAAAACACGGACGCTGCTGACTATGCTGCCAGCATGTATCCAATGACCGCCATTCAATCATACGCAGAGGAGCACCACCACCAGCAGCAGCAACAGGCGGAGAGCGGACATGCGGATCATGCGGCAACAACAGCTGCCGACTATCAGCCATCGCACGAGCCGGACGAGGCCATGGCCATTACGCAGCCGCCATATAATTACCATGCCCACGGCCGAAAGATGCGACAAGGAAAGCGGGCGGCCACCAGGGAGAAAACGGCCGATCAGCAGCTGCAACAGATACGCGAATATGTCCGGGAGAAGCTCGGCGCCGAGATGGGCTCGGCGATTGAGTACAAGACGACGCAGCTGCTCGAGGGTTAGATATTGTTAATATTATTATGTGTATATACCATATAACTGCATTGTTCGTTTATGTTTGTCTGTTGTTTTCTTATCGTGGCCAGACATTTATATTTCATTCGTATTTATTCTGTTTGGGCAGCTCAATAATTGATGCCACTTATTAGAAAGTATTTCAGTTGCTTGCCTTATTTTCATCGACAATCAACATAATTCGAATTCATTTCGCGTTGACATTGTATCATTTTTCACATTCATGCCAAGTTGTTTTTGTTATTGTAACCCCATTCGATTTTTTGTGCCTTTTCTTTTTCGTTTATTTTGTTTCGCTAACAACAACAAATTGTGTTAAATATGTGCAATAATTAGTTTGTATTGATACGTGCTTTTGAATTTATATACATATGTATATATAGTTTTGCACTAATAAAGTATGTAAAATTTATGAAAGCGGTTTTGGTCTTTAAGTACCGTGCAAGACAGTTGAACTATTGGAAGGGTATCTAATGGGCAAAGTTTGAACTCTAGTCAAATAATTGCTACCACTACGGATTGCATCTTAACTTTGCATAGACGAAATTTGGCCATTGCCCATAACGAAAAGCTGGCTATTATTAAAAGCTGAAGAGTAATCAAAATTTAGTACGACTACGGATGCACTATGGTCAAAAAGTAGTCAATACTCTTGCACCAAAAGTGTAAGTCAGTCTGTTTGTCAGTCGGTCGACACCATTGGAGCTTGGAAATCAATTATCGAAAATCGATAATTGCATAATAGCATAATATAACATTTTGGAAGGTAAGTGACCAGTGACCCCCTTTAAATATAGTTAAAAAAAAGAAAATGTTTGGTAACGCTCATTCTGATAGTGCAAGCCGATAAGACGCATATCTTCCACAATTTTAAGGTTGGATTCTCCAAACCTGAAACAGTAATTGCTAGTGACTTGATCGACATAAGAATTAATATATTTGTAAATAATAAGTTTAAGTTGGTTATCTTTTAGGCGACGAAGTGTGTGTGTGTGTTTGTGTGTACTAGCCAGCAATAAGTGGTAAGTGGTAAGTGGTATATCTGAGTCAGTCACTCTCGACCAACAGCAAATGGCAATTCGTTTGCTGCCTGAAAGCATGCCACATTGTTGCACTGCACAATTCAAATTGTCGCATTTGGCGGAAAGCAGAAAACACCTCCAATGTACTTTTAATGCGGAACATCTATCGCACAGGTGATCTTATGCAATTTGCAACGGTCACCCGGAAATCACGCATAAGACCGATCATGCTGCGCACACAACAATATAAATTTGAACATAATTTTGGCATTTGGGCAGGCTTTTTTTAATTTGTTATTTGCATTGCTTTGGTGTTAAATGCCAGAGATTTCAAAATATATACTTTGCACACAATAAATACAAAAATGCACATTTAAATAACAACATGCGGCAATCACGCGAAATTGCTGCCAAACGAACAGGAAATGCAGTGAGCAGCAACTAAATTTAATTATCGTACAAATCGATTTTAGACATGGATTTTCAGATTGAGTTTTCAATTTCAATTCAGTTAAGCGGCTTTCAATGCGATTCAATTTTTGTTTTTCCGTATTTTCGGGCGAACTAATTTTTTGGTCACCAGATGGATTCTGCATTTGATGAAGTATAATATTATTTTAAGGTTCATTCCAATTCTGATGATTTTGGTTTATGTTTTTTATAAATTTAAATGTAAATTACTTGATAATCGCTTAATGATACCAATATAATCGTTGATTATTCATTGGACTTGTTCCGCATCTTAGTTTGATTAATTTATAAATTAATTAATATTTTACATGAAAGTAAAGCAACTTATGAATGATTTCGCATCCGATTACAGTTTATTGTATAGATCGAAAACAATGTTCTATAAAATATATATTTGCATATTTTTGTTGGGACAACAAGTTTTCTTATGATTAGCCCAGTTTAAGGCGCTTGGCAACTTTCACCTACATCATTTGTTTACTTAAGAGCTTCGTTTGTATGGCCAGCTTAGCCTGTTGCCACATCATTTAAATGGGTTTACGTAAAACTCAAGTGTGCAAGCCAAACAATTAGCATAATCAGCTGCCGCAATGGACGGCAAATTGTGCCAATTTCTATCATTTTTCCTATTCAAATGCGGCAGTGGCAACGATTTGTGGCTGTTATAGTAGCTCTGGCTGCATCTCGACTTTCCAGTCGAAAACCTACATACATATGTATGTATGTACATTATTAAAATGCTCACAAAATATGCAACATTTGCAACACAAGAGGCGCAAGCAACTTCCGCGCACGCGAAATGAGCTGCATTCCCAGATTTCTATCGGGCAGATGCAACTAACTGCATTTCCAATTGGCATCTGGATGCGGCCTTAATGGTTGCTATGCGTGCCAACAAAGCAATCGTTTTGAAATTGAAAGTTTTCTTCCGAATGTGGATCGATTGTCCATTGCTGTCACGTTGGGCCACGGGCGTCTAGCCAAGATACCGGACCTGCCCATTGCCCGGCCAGGTGGTCTGATATTTAACTATAATATTTAACTGAATTTCTCGCATGCGATAATTGCCCCGAACGAAACGAAGCAGAAACTACTTTCAAATTATGGTTTCGTCCCATTGTGTCGCATCTGAATTGAAGATCATATGAGTTATGGGCACTTCCGTAGGCATTGAGGACACCAAAGATCCCAACGCAAAACAGATTTAAAGGAAAGCAAATAGAGCTAGCATGTACAGACCATAAGATATATAATGATCTAAATGCTGCCATAACAATGGACCCATAAAACACCGCAGCAAAAACAACAATTCACTCACTTGCCTGCCAGCAGCAGCAAATTAATAACTTAAGCGTCAGGCCGAACACAAAACGTAACATTTTCCAGCATTGTCCAAGCGTTGCAAAAACCGCTGTGCAGCACAGTGGAACAAACTCAGTTCGAATATGCCGAAAGAATTGACGGCATTCGCCGTGGCAGGCATTTTGCAGAGTGCTTCTATTCGATATAGATTTGCTTATGAAACCTTTCACAGCCAGCCTGATTATGGCTTTATGTTGAAGGAATACAAGTATCTCACTAATACTATTTATTCTATATAAATATATCATAGTTAATATTAATAAATAAAATAATAAAAAGCTTTAAGTGTATTTAATTAAATCATTGTATTGTAATTTATATCCGATTTAATCAGCTACAGTCGTCACTAAGCTGCTTAACAGGCTTTAATGTCATATGCATAATTTATTCTATTTTATTTAAAGTGAACTTGGAGCTTAAAGAACATGTAAGCTAATCGAGCTAAATAAGCCGATTTGTGAGCTAAATGGATTAAGCCACTGTGCACTCGTCACTCGGCCGTTGCCGCCAGTGCAACTGTTGTTGTTGTTTTTGGTTTTGGCCATATAACGCGCATGCATTGCATTCAAGTATTCGCATTGGCAAGGTTGTTGATCTTCACATGTGGCATGCCCAGTCCCAGTTTCAGTCCCGTTGCCGTTTGCCGACATGCGAATATTGTGATTGTTTTGTTGTGCTTGCTGCGTTGGGAAATCGTTTTCGTTTTCGCTTCTATTATTTGCGGTTAAGTGTGGCAAATGGTTTTGCCAGAATATAAATATAAATCATAGCAACTTGTCGGTTATCATGAGACAAACTTAAGTGAACAATGAACCCATTTCACCTCAGCCAGCTTATTTATTTATTGGCCACAATCGAAATGGTAATCTTATTTTGGATTCCGTTGAACAAGTGCATCGCTATGTTGCAGTTGCTGCAAGCAGCTGCGGTTGCGGCTGTTTAAACTGACTCTGATAAAAATCATCATATATTTTTTGTGCAGCTCTTTTCTCTCCATTAATTACTATGCACCTAATCAGTGACCATGAAGAAACAGAAACCTTAAAGCGCATAGACGAAACATTCAAAACAAAAACGATTTGCTCGGCCACTCGTTTATCGTTTTAACAATTTTTGTTGTTGATCTTGTGCGAGTGGTTGGCATCTGGTGCTGCAGTGGTTTACAACTGGATAGTTGTATGACAGTAACAGCTCAATAGCCTGTGGGCTACGGTTAAGCCACATTTAAATCAAAACCATTTTAAAGAATATATTAAATATTAAATTTAAACGAAGACATTTTTTATGAAGCTTTTAACAATAAATTACAAAATGCTTTATTAGCTTAACCTAAATTTTTTCTAAGATTTGATTACTTGATATATGTACAAGAGCTTACTTGTTCATTAATCTTGTGTTCCTGTGTTTTTTAAGCTTACTTGTCGCTCTTTCATCTTTTAACGACATATTCTACTATATACTCAAAATTATTTTTTTTTGGATCTATTAGTCTTTTTTGTCTTCCGAACATGACAACATTAATAATTCGGTGCTTAGCGGTTGCCCTACGGCATTACATCAAACATTTATATCTGTCGATCTATTTTATACGTATCCTTTGATTCCGCTCAATTCCCATCTATTTAGAGGTTTGCTTATCATCACTCTACACCAGAAAAATGTTAAATCTGACATGGCAAATTATGGAGGAATTGCCAAGCTATCAATTATCACCAAATTATTTGATACTTATGTTAATATTTGCAACCTTTCCATAAATTGATCATAGCTGAACATTATTCATTAATAGTCTGCCCACCTTGACAAATAGGAGTTAAGAGGGAAACTGAAGTTTAGCTGAGAAGGTTTAATTGTTTGAGATTCCCTCCCTCGTTGGGGCAACCTACTTTCATCCAATTGTGGCAAATTGAACGGACGCTAAAAATGAGAGACGCCAGCATTTCATTGAACTGTATTTTCACTGTGTGTGCAGCTTATGGCTTAATTGGCCACAACGAAATGGAAACCGACACTAAAACCAGTTAAGCACTTGACATTTGATTTGTGTGTGTGGCACTTGCTGCACTCACCTTAAGCTCGGGCTCATCACACCTGGCGTATGCGTTACGGTTCATGATTATATTCGATCAGATCACGCATACGCAGTGCGTTAAGTAGCCGTTATAATTTGAATGTGTTATGGGAAAGGTGTTGAAGTTTGAGGCCGCTATTGCCTCTAAAAAAAGCGAATGTCTCCGTAACTGCACATCTCCTCTCCCTCTCTCTCTCTCTCTCTCACTAGCTCTCTCTTTCTCTCTAGCTCACTCTCGCTCTCGCTCTGTGTCGGTTGTGCTTTCTGAGTGTAACCAGCATGTTTTCTTTTGCGCACACATTCGCATAAATTTTCCGCTGCAACGGCAGCGTCATTATAAAAGCCTCGCCTTGCCAGCTCGGCGCAAACAATTCAAATCCAGTAACAGCCGCGAAATGATGTACGCAATGTCAACGCGTTGTCGGTGCAACAAGAGCCTACTGCACCTGAGCCTGAATCGTTGGCTCTGCCTTGCCGCGGCCATGCTAATTGTAAGTAGTGCAATTGCAATTGGTAACACCAAGTGGCAGGCAACAAAGGATTTAAACAGTTGATCTCGTTATTTTTTTATTGTGTGCGTGTCTGTGTTTGTGCCTCTAGTTTGAATTCAAAAGTGATTTTATAACAACATCAACATAGCTATAAATATACGTATATATTTGTGCAATCCTGCAAGACATGCAAACATAATAATTTAGCAGCAGAAGCATTTAAAATGTGAATTCTTTTTTTCATTTTCTTTAACGTGGATTAAAAATGAGAAAGAATACACGCAAATAATAAACGGCTCTGTGGTTTTACCATAAGCCTTCTTGTTAAATGTAAAATATTTATGGTCTGCACATGAACTTTGAGGCAGAGATTCAGTTCACCCAATTTTGGGCCTTATCGATTGAAAAACATTCAATTATTAAAAGAGGTTCTTCACTTAGCTCAAAATTACCACAGTTTCTATCATTATGTTATATATTTAAAACAAAATTTCTCTCATAACTACTCAAAAGAAATTTATTGGGGATCTTAAATATCATCATTTCCTAATATTACAGATTGTTTTATTGTATCATTTATATGAAATCAAAAAATTTACAACTTTGCCAGAAATCGTCAAAGGACCTTTATATGGGATATGTTTATGTCCCAAATGTTTCCGATTCATATAACTGAAAAGCCAGACGACAGTGAATCACCAGTTAAGGACTCATTCATGATCAAACAGATTACCACAAAAAAAAAACTCCTGTATTTACTGAAGCTGTACATTTTATAATAGCCAGGCAATTTGTGATTGCCTTGATCATCGACAGCAATCAGCTTCAATCACAACAAAATTGCGTGTCTAAAACATTTCATGTTGGTGCCGCCAGCCACCAAACTGAGTTGTTGCTGCTACTGCTGCTGCTGCTGTTGCAGCTTCATGCTTTTGCTCTTGCCAGAGCTTGGGCCAATGAACTTGCAGCGGACGCAGCACAAGCTCAAAGTCATTCACAAGACCAAGAGGTACACAAAGCGCCCCTCCCCTTCACTCCAGAAAGCGAAAGCGAATTGGTTAACTTTAATTAGCTTAATTACAAAATATATAAATAACTGAACACAAAAAGCAAATGGCCAACTAACGGTGCGCCTTGCATTCACATGGCTGACAAATCGACACTGACTGACATCGGACACAAAAACCAATTACCATTTAAATAGTCCACTTTGGCCTCTCACTCACTCACGCTCTCTCTCTCTCTCTCTCCCTCTCTCTATCTCTCTCTCATTTGCACTTGCAGTTCTCAATGCAGGTGTCGGTGTGTGGTGCACAGTCGCAGCCACGTATTAGTCGACGACCAGCCGGAAAGACAACTGTGGACGACTCCAGCGAGAAGAGCGTGGTGCCCGATCAGTTGGCGCTGGCGGCGGCTCGCTCAAATGGACATGGACGCAGCTTTACGCGACGTGGTGTTTCACCACACTCAAGGACCAAGGAGCCAACGTCAGGTAAGCAAATGCGTGATATCCTTTCATATATTTTTTACAACAAACGCAAAATAATGAACTGATTTCTTTATAACTTATAGAAAAAATAAAACAAATATTTAAAATGCTGAATATTAATAATATTGCCCTTTGGGAACTTGATCTTTGCTATGACTGAGTTAGGAAACAATTCAAGTTAAAACTCTACTGGCTTATCATTACTCATCTAGCAACTTTCAACCCATCTTACTTTAATATTTCAATAAATTCGTTTCTATAGATCAATTAAAAAGGGCCTTTGAAAAATTGTATCAGAAGATGAAATATGATTCAGAGAAAGGTTGTGAAAGGTCCCATTTCTTTTCAGATTCTTATTAGGTTCATTAGCTAAGTCTTGGAGATCAATGGCATTTTAATTATGCCACAAATAAATAACTGCAATATGTAATTGTGGAATGTATCAATTATAAATAATCTCTCTCTCTCTCTCTCTCTTTCTCTCTCTATCTCTGTCTGTTTATCTGTGTTTCTTTAATTCTCTGCTCAGACTATAGCTACGGACAGCTGGAGTTGAATCTGATAAGACCCGAGCACGAAACATCTTCATTGCCACCGCATGGCAAGATCAGCCCTTACTACACCTCAACAGCCGAATCCGATAGGGCTGCTGGTATTGCACTGAGTGACGAGAAGACAGCCATTCTGGAGGATTCGGAAACGGCGGCCGAGTACGTCGCCAATGCGATGAAACTGGCCTATGGCACACGTCATAAGGAACCGTCATCGCCGTTGCTCATTGTGGCGAACGCACCGCGACCCAGCTCCAGTTCCGAACAGCAGCAGCAGCAGCAGCAGCAGCAGCAGCAGCAGCAGCAGCAGCAGCAGCAGCAGCAGCAGCAGCAACAGGAGCAGAATCAGTTGAATCATGCTAAGACGCAGGCGCAGGCGGCGCTGCTGGAGGCACAAATGCAGGCGGAGCTGCAGGCGCAGCTGGTGCAGCAGCAAGCTCTACTTCTAGGCGAACAGCAGCAACAACAACTGCACCAACAAATGCAACAGCGACAGCAACAACAGCAACAACAGCAGCAACATCTGCATCAGCAGCAACAGCAGCAACATCAACATCTGCAATCAGTTGAGTCCTCATCGAGTGAATCCTCACCAGCTCCAGCGCCCGTCTATGAGAAGGAATCGTTGCCACACAACTATGAGCAATATGAGACGCCTGTTCAGACCGATCCGAATGGCGGCGACATTGAGCGACTTTATCGCACAAAGTACTACAGTTATCCACCTCCGCAGCAGCAGCAGCCACAGCCGCAACTGTACCGCAACATTGAGGAGGAGGCGGAGGAGAAGGTGCGGGTTTCTGCATCAACGGAGATACCCAAAGCGGAGATAATGAAACAAATTGAAAAGTCTGTCATTAAGTACATGAAGGAGCTGGAAGCGGAGGGCAAGATAATTACGACGCCACAGGAGCTGGGACCACCAGCAACGAAAACATACTATAAGCTCCTCTCGCTGCCCAACTCCAGCTCCAGCGGATCCGGACCCAGCTCCAGCGCCTTAATTGCAAGCGAAGAGAAGCGCTACAGCAGCAGTACAGTGCGTCCAAAGTATAGCAATCCGCCTGCTAGTGGCAGCCAGAGTCGTCAGCCTGGCCAGCAGCATGGTCAATACCATGCTCAGCATTCGCATTTGCATCCACATCAACAGTCGCATTCTCATTCGCACTCTCATCAACAACAACAGCATCAGCTGAGCAAGCAGGGCTCCAAGCCGCAACGCTATCAATCGGAGACGGAAACCGCATACCAGGCACCAGACATATCATCAGAAGGTCTCGCACCCAACGTGGAATTCATTTACAAGATCAAGACACGTGCCCCACTGCAGACGGCCACTGTGAAGACAGTATCGAAGCCGTATACGCTGCCATTAAAGAGCAGCGCCGAACACTTTGATCATGGCGCTGCACTGAAGAACATTGAGGAGTTCGATCTGTCGCATGTAGTTACAACACCCGAGCACGAGCAGGATGAACGCGAACGCGATAGGGAACGTGTGACAAGCAAGCCACAAAAGTTGTATTTCAACTCGGAGATCTATCATGACATTAACTCGCTGCCCTATAAGGCGGAGAAGCAACGTGGTAGCAACATTCATGCGATTCAAGCTCAGGAGTATCGCCACAAGCTAAAGTCAGCCGTCGACTTGCATCCGGAATATAAGGGGTATTCCGGTTACTTTGCAGAGCCGGTTTCCAGCAGCATGGAGCTGGCGGAGAAGCAACCACTGCCCAGCGGCTTGGGCACTGATAACGGCGACAATGGCTACCCGCTGCCCTATCAATATGTGCTGAAAAAGGAACCGCTATCCAGCAAGTACGAAGAGGAGCGCGAGAGTTGGGAGCAATCCATGCGCCAGGCACATGGCAAGCTGGCCGCCAACGCAGGTGGCGGCTACAAGTCGGGTGGTGCTGGTGGCAATGCTGCCAGCAGCAGCAGCAGCAGCAGCTTGGACTATGACAGCTACAGTCCCAAGTTCAACAATAATCCCGAAGGCTATGGCTATCAGCACACGTACAGGACGCAGCTGCTGCGAGGCGCCACAGGCAACAGTGGCAACCTTAGTGGTGGTGGCAAGCGCGGTAAGCGTGGCGGTGCCCCGCATCCGGCAGCTGCTGGCAGCCAAGGCAAGAAGTTGCTGCGTGGCGGCGTTAAGGATCTTGAAGCAAATCTGGCGCTGCGACCGCCACCCAAGAATTAGTCTGTTATGTAGTTTATTATATGCAACATTTTTTTAAATACCCGAATCTTTTGTTGTTGTTGTTTTTTTTTTTAATTTTTTGTATTAAGGTAATTATAATTATTTATTGATAGCCAGGCACAAGGCGGGGCAGTCGCAGCAGCACTTGATTTGCATCCTCAGAGATCTGTTACCCGACCAACTGGCTGAGCAAGAACCAATTATATTATGGGCTAGAAAAAGAACATTTGTAGAACACAATAAAAAAGATTGTTAATAAATCGAAAAAGCAAAAAAATTAGCAAAAGCTTTACACGTTAACAAAAAGCTGCCCAATTGTGCTTTCGGCGAGAGCACTCACTGAACTTATTTCCACCGTTGAGAGCTTGCAGCTATGCAAATCATGTATTCTAAAGCTTTTGCGCGTACACACTAAAGCTTACTTTGGCATCAACTGATTTTTACTGACAATTTGAACACAGCTTTCAAAAGTTAAAACGCAAACTGCATTTTTCTATCCTAAGAAGGGTTTGTGTCTAAATAATGCATAAGCAGTTATTTAAGTACTTTCTTTGAATTTATTTTGCCAAAATATGAACGACTTGCCCTGGATTTTCAATAACGGAATATTTCATTAAATATATTCAAATTAAGCATTAGCAGTCGAGTCGACAAATGTTCATCTGCATGGTTGTTTGTCTATTTTAGAAATTGTAAATGTCAGAGAACTGAAATTTTATATTTTTTTATATTTTTATATAGGTAAATTCGATTTCGACTATAGTTGCTTAATAATCTTGGAGATCGCATATGGAATTTATGTATATTTTTATTTCTGGTTTTTACCTGAAAGATCCTTATACATAATACACAGTTACAATTAATAAATAAAATAATATTAAGGTGTTCCAGTTTATAGAGCGTGTATACATAATTGATCGGTTTTAAAAGTCGATCTAGTCATTCCCGTTTGTCTACCTGTCCATATTTAAATATAAGATATTTAAATATAAAGTGTAGAAGACAGGAAATAATTCCGTTTAAATTCAGTAAGCTTACATTTGCAAATTATGTAATATAGCTTGGAGAATAATTCGAAATTTTGTAACTTTTTTTAACTTAAAACAGATACTGAAACTTCAAATATCAGTTTTTGGTATTTGTGAAAAAATGTTAATATCGAAAGAGAATTATCACCAGATTTTATTTTATCTCCGTAATGCCAAACTGATCAAGTTTTTGAGAAAACTGAATTGGTATTTGAATGTAAATTGCAATGTCGTCCGGTAGTGTTATCTTCCGCGTCATAAATCAGTTTTGTCGAATAATACTTTAGGCAGAATTTTATTTCAAAAAGATTACAAAAAAATAAACACAAAGCCTTAAAAGTACATATTTAAGAAACAGACACTCATCTGAATTAAGAAAAAAAATTAAACGTTATTTGGCAATAGGGGTATTGGGCAATTGGGTCTAGTGGGCCCCGCTTTTGCCTATTCGTGGTGCGAATAATGCTCGTAGTGCTCAGAGTGATGCACTGGCTCCTCGTAATGGCCGTGCTCATGCAGATGCGATTCGCTGTGGTTCTCCAGCACCAGGCCATGGTTATGATTGTGCTCGCTCTTTGGGTGCAGAATCTTCAACTTTTGCTTGGTACCGCCAATCTCGATGGGCTTCTTGACCAGATGCTGATCCTCGTGCTTGATGTAAACGGGTACTGCATGATAGTGATGGAATTTAACGCTCTGGTGCGATGTGGCGTGCTTGTGATCCACCTCGTGGTGCACCTCTGTTTCCTCATGTTCCGGCTCGTACTTGGCGTGCTCCTCATGCTCGTAGTCATGAATTTTCAGTGCGCTGGTTAGTGCCAAGAGTGCCAGACACGGAAGCTAAGTCAAAAACAATAAAAAAATACACAGTAAAAAAAATTGTATTATTACATTATTATTGGGTGTTGTTCGAAAACATTCAAACTGATAATTGTTGATATCCTTGATTTTAGTTCGTTTTTTTTTCTTGTAATATTTAAAGATTCATTTTTATACAAATGGATTTTGCTTACAATAAATTTGAACATTTTTTTTTCGCTTCGAACACAAACACGCACAAAAATATTATTATAAAAAAATAAAGTTTTCACTTGAAAAAAATTTGAAAGCACGGTTTGATTTTTGAAATCGTTTGCTGGGAGTATTTTGGGTTGTGAACTCCTTGACGTTGCTGAACTGAATGTGGCTTGGCGTTTGGGACCAGATTCGATTTATACCCAAAAATATGTGGCGAGCCGATACGAACGGTCCACGAGCAAGTGAAATGTGCAACACCGGTAAAAGCAGCAGCAACAACAACAATTGTGCAGCCGCGGCAACGAACTTCAAAATAGGCAACTACAACAACAATTTAAATTCAAGTCGTTAGCTGCATATAAGAGATGTTGTCGCTAATGCTGTTGCATTTTATTTTATTGTTGTAGCTTATGTTGCATAGAGACACACACACACACACACACACACAGATAATGATGCTAACACATGCGTGCGGAGCTCGTTCAATTAAAAGTTATTATATATACGCCGCATAGCCGTCACTTGAGACAGGCGATTTTCCACTGAAAACTTGTTGCCAATTGCTGCTGGTGGTATTGGTGTTGGTGGTGGTGGTGTGTGGCAGTCACAAACTGACGGGTTAACCACCGCCGCCACCATTAACCGGTCGAGCTCTGCACGAATATATAATGCAAGTGCAAGGTAATTGAACAACATAAAAAAAGTGTTTTTATATATATTTTTGTATACATGTTTATCCAACGGCTTTTAAATTAAGCAAACAAACAAAGAAAAGGAAAAAATACCAATAGTCGTAACATTAAGAAACTTAATTTAGTTTTATTAGTCGAAAATTGCTGGCATTACGCTAATTGGCAATTGAGTGACACTGATATCAGATTCAAATTTCATCTGGGTTTTCCCAATCAAGTATCTAGTGCATCTGTTTAACGAAAATCTTTCTGATCGGTTGCATGAAACTTGTGGACTGAGAGGTTGTATGCTAATAATTGTTGCATATCAGCGCTGTTCTGCTTGTGACAACATCGAGAGTGATTCGTTGCCAGACTCGGGGTTTCTTCGCTTCCTCATTCATTCCCCAAGTCGCACCCAAGAAAATGTGAATGTGCAATTTTAACACTAATGATGATGGATGGATGGATGGATCGACAACCCTAATTATGGTTAGGGCTGTGGCAACGTTTGATTTTTGATCGAGTATGTTCACAACAACAATACAAAATGTATACATATATATAAAAAAAAACTATGCAACGCAATGATCTGCAATTTCACGGAATACTCAAGTGCTTTACTAGGGCGCAGCAGTGAAAGGCTCAGTGATGATGGCTGATGATTATCTACTAGACTATGTACTCGTAAATTGTTAGCTGTTTATGTAAATGCCACTTTCCCAGTCTAATCGTTTCCATTACTAATTGACTTTAACTATCCACCAAGCGCATAAATCAGCTTCCTAGTGTTCCAATTATCGTTTAAATGCATATTAAAAAAGCATAGCACAGCTATATCAATTAAAATACAGTACGATTAGGTAATCATGCAGTGAATGTTGCCAGTGGTTCGCTCAGGAATATCAAAATTTCAAAAAAGTCTCAAAAAAGAAAAAAGAAAAAAACCAAACACAAAATCGAAATGTAAATTTGAGCCGAACTTTGCCGCTGCAAGTGTGTGAGGTATTTGCCATAATGGCGCTGTTGTTTCGACTGTTTCTATTGTTGTTTGCGGCCAGTTTATGTAAAATCGTTTGCATTTCATTGGGTTAGTATGCTACCATTAACAGCAAGAGCAACAACAGCACTCAGCTGCAATTACAGTGCAACAAAAGTAAAAGTAAACTACTTTCCCACACAGTGACGCCAAAAATTTGCATAACAAGCTGCAGCCGCTGTCAAAAGCGCGACTGCCACGAAAGCCGTTTTAATTATTAATTTGATAAGCGCCAAGCCGTTTATATAATCGTGTTATAAGCCCTCTTCCCATTTCCCAGGAAACTGGTAAATTTGAAATTTCAATTAATCCGTGGCTGGTGTCTCCCTCGAATTCAGAGCCAGAGTTACAGATCACTGGGAATCTGCTTACAAGATTCCTTCGCAGCCTCTCCCCCAAAACCAATTTCTAATGCAGTTTCGACCCATCGAATTCGGAGGGTAGATCGCTTATCGATATTGCATTTTGTGTTTTATCTTTGATCAACCTATTAAGCGATCATTGCTCTCCTGAAGTACAACCATCATCCTGCGATGGAAAAGTGCATTCCTGGGATTTGCTTCCATTGGCGCAGATGATTCACCTATTGGCCCAAGTGAAAGTCGAATTCTTATGTTAAGAATTAAATTTAGAAGTGGCAAATTAGCTCCGCTCTACTAGGGAATGTAATATTCGATAGCTGTTTCCTAAAGTTTTTTTATTCGTTTGACCAAGTTGAATAACCTCTTAAAAATTTGATATCAGCGAGGCTAATGAGCAACTGCAAAAAAAAAAATATATACATATATAGAAAAAAGATAGCAGTGAACGATGTGTCGAAATAGATGAAAGATGCAGCAGACCCAGAGACACCAAAATTTGGTAAGAAATCAAAATGAGTTCAAACAATATTTGGAAATATCTATTAAAATGTATTTGGTTCGTAAATGGGCAGCAACGACAGAAATTGATCGAAAGACGATTGAATTCATTGGTTTCTCAACGTTATTCGATTTGGTCACTTATAGAAAAAACCTCGTTTTGTGAATTACAATATAACACTAACAAATAATTAAGCTACTGATTTCCAGTTGACGAATGTGACATTGTTGATATTCATGGCATTGTTCGACAAGGCGATGCGAGGTGTTGGATTTGTCCACTTTGAGCAGACGCATCTCAACGTCGTTGATTCTAACACACAGGTTACAGGTTACACGCCTGGCACACAATCTCCTCCTTAAAAAACACAATCACGTACGCACACACAAGTGCGTCAGTGATCCTCCACCTGACTCCAACCCACAATATAGAAGGGTCATCCATAAATCTAGATATTTCGATCATAAATGTCTCATACGTGATCAGAAACCACACATTTGTCTAAAAAAGGTCGCACACCTGTCACTCCACCCAAAAGCAATAAACTAACTGCTATAATGAAGCAATTAAAAATCAAAAGCAATAAGCCATTTCCTGTCATAGAATCCCCAGTTCCCTACTAGACCTAAACCTCTTTAAAGTGCACCCATATGTGACGCCAAATACAACTAGTTTAATCAATCGCCTGCTGACTCATATAAATAACATTGGGCCACTGTTTAACTGGGCTCCACGCTATTGAATAACTTTCTGTTTAACTTGTACCTTGTAGTCACATATATGTATTTATTCTGAACATTTAGCATCGCAGCAGAAACACCAACAAAATACATAAATTCGTATTTTAATATTAATTGTTGCCAGAGAAATTTCCAAAATTCTATAGCAGCAAAATCAATTATCAAGTCTGTCTCCATTCTTGTCTCTGCCCTGAAGCATTTATCACCGTCTTAAATGTGTTTGCATATATTATTTTTATTTTTAAGCAATTACCATTAATAGTCGTCCTAAGGTGGATTTCGGCGAGATTTTCCAGCTGACAGGAAATGATTCAGTCGAAAAAAATGTTTCTCCTGTCTTTGACTTGCTGTTGACATTTGAAGCGAGTCTTTAAGATGTTCGCATATAAACTTGATTAAGTAAATCCGCATTTGTAGACAGTAAAGCATACAAAGGTAGAAAAGACACACACACACACACACAAGCACAGACCGGAAATTGATACTCTTACCTCGCAGCATAATACAGTTGTTATTATATACATATTTCCATAGTTTTCAAAATAGATTAAACAGAATTTGAGCGTTTCCCTGAGTCAACAGCAGTCAGTAAATGTTTATCATATCCAAAAATTTGACTCAACTCGACATCGAAAGTTTAGTTTAAACACACAGTAAGTGCTCTGTCAGAAAAATAAGGATCATAACCTCTCAGCCAGTCAAGTGTTTTAAGTCTACAACAAATCCACTTGTTAACATTAAAGTGCGAGGGCAAAGCAAGTAAAAAAGCAAACCATTAAAAACAAAAAAAGGACAAAGCAACAGCGCTAACCATGAGATAAATACTAGTTAAAACCAGACAAAACAAAATATAGGAAAATAAATAAATGAATAAACGCATAAGGCATCAAGCCCAGGGAGCAACAAAAAGCAATAGAATAAACGACAACGGCCAAGCAAACAATCAACTTGAGTATCTCGGCGAATCTCGAGTATCCACAGCAATACTCGCAAATAATGGAGCAATGAAATGGCCAATTTAAATCAATGTACCTCGGCCAGCAACAATAACAGCAACAATGCCAGCTGACTTCTTGGTCAACATGATGTTGTTGTTGTTGTTGTTGTCATCTCAAGTTGTGGAGCAAAAAAAATAACGCGTCAAAGTACCTAATGTAAACATGGAAACTACAAACATAACAAAAAGTATAGGTCAACAGTTTCAATAGTTACTCTGTATTCTTGATCTTAAAGTATCCCACACGTAACTGTATTTATATATACATAATAACCTTTAAAATGATACTATCAGTAAATACTCGATGTACGAATGTAGTTCACATCAACTAAAATCTTAATGTGGAATTCAACAAATCTTAATTTAATTTTTGGCGTACATGATTGTGTTAAGATTAAAACTCTTAACTGCTGCCCATTAAACTTTTTGTATTACTTGTATTTGAATAAAAAATATACAAATTTAATGAAAACCTTGGACCACTTAAAGTTGGCCGATCAAAAAGAGAAATGCTTAATATATATGGATATGTCTTACAAATCCAGGGTACCCGTAAATGTGGCTTATAGTATGCAAAACAGTTGCTTTGATCTTGCATAGAATTGAGGCTTTGCCTTGGGAGTCCCACTGACAATTACTGCTGCTTGTACGTTTAGCAAAAAATCGTCTGCCTGCAATTGTCAGCATTGATGAAGTCAGAGCCACAGAGCCACTGATTTTGTACAAAAGCATTAACAATTACCCGCACAGACAACAATTGCTTTTAAGCTTCTGAACACACACACACACACACACACACATATGAGCAAGCCTCAAATAGTGGTTGGATAGGGGGGATCTGGGTATGCATGAGTGTGGGGAAGGCGCACATGTTGACATATAGCCAGGACTGTTGAGCGTCGCTGGCTGCAAGTTGGTAAGATGGTGAGTGGAAGGGGCCTTCTGCTCACGGATCTGGCCGGCAAGCGCTTCAGTCTAGACTTTTCCACATAAAAGCCGAGCTGCTCACACGGCCGTGTCTGACACATTTTTTGCAATTATGCGACAGATTCGTTTTCAGTTACTGTTTTTTTCTGCTTTGTTCTATTTTGTTTTGTTTGCCGCCTTTTTTGTCGCCGTTTTTAATGGTAGCGCTTTGCGTGCCTAATTTGAATCGCACACGGCTCACATTAATGAGGCGCGGACCCGACCCAAATTGAAGCTGCTGTCAGAACTAAAGATGGTGCCGGATCCAGGGCCAAAGCCTTCAAAACAATAACAGTGACGAGCTTCAGCACAATGCAGAAGCCAACCAAAGAGCGGAGCGAGCGATTATATTGCTCATACGACCCTTATGTGCGAATGATTAAATAGGCCCCAGACTCTCGATGTGGTGTCTATGGAGCTGAATTCAATTTTAACGCTGTCACTTAAGTGTCACATTAACATAAGAGACGAGAGAGAGAGAGAGAGAGAGAGAGAGAGCAGCACCTACTAAGGACAAGCATCAGCTTTAAAACTCTCGCCTAATAATATACGTAAATATATACATAAGAATATTGGACTAGCCACAAAATACTTCCTGTGGAATAACCAAATGTGATAAAGCATATATTCAATACGTGTCATATATACATACATGTATGTATGTGTGTCGAATTTACGTATTATACTGTCGTATAACGCTGTTGCTGATTGTCGCACTTGAAGAAAAAGCCAAAGCTTGAAATTTGTTCGCACATTTTTAAACGTGAGCCAAAGTCATGTCAATATCAGAGCAACACATTATGGGACTACGTTAGGACTAGTTATTGAAAGAAAAATACCCGTGCTGCTGCAACTAACCAAAAGTGAGACAAAAAATGTCTGCAGCGTCGAGGAGCCAGAAGAGGCGCTTGGCTAACTAACTTCGCATGTGGAGGATATTAACTAGTTGCTGCACAATGGATCATAATAGGGCAACTCAGAGCCTGGCAACTGATGGTACTCACGACGCCGACGAACAGCAACTTCCCGAATGGTTTTTCAACAAATTGAACAATAATGGTTTAACCCATGCGGATCTGTGGAGCAATGCAGCGTTGCAGCTGAAAGTGATTGCCGATGATGGGGCAAGTGAGGAGGAGTGCGTTGGCGTTGAAAACGTGCTGGATGTGCTAGTGAAAGCGAAGCAAACATTTGGATTCTATTTCAATCCGATTCTGTCATATTCGGGTGTCCAGGGCCGAATGGATCCATATGGTCAGGTTGTTGTGCTCTGCTGCGGCACATTGCACTTGGAGCAGAGATCCGTTGGTGTCTTCGAGTACTCGTTTGGCCCCATGCGTGAAAATAATTTAAACGACTCCAGCTGGAGTTTTAGTATTGTTTTCTATGACCACGAATGCATGTGTGCAGACTGATAACTGATAAACAAATAACATTAGCCAGACAAAACCAGCTCGTCTGACTTGCAAAATTAATTGCTGTTTTTGTGTGGATGCGAAAACGCTCAAGCGAAAAATTCTGTAGATATTTGCCAACGGGACGAACTGCAATAAGGCAAACATGAAAGCAACTACAACAAAAGCAACAGCAATGAACAAACCATTTGCAAATAAAACCAAACGAATTGGGGCATCAACAATCGGACGACAAATATGCAGACGAACAAATGACATACAAATCTGACATATTAGCCAGCATGTGTGTGTGTGTGTGTGCGCGAATGTGAGGCAAACAAAAAAGCAGCTGAAATAAAATGAATTTCGACACTTTGCTCGTTTTTGTGGCTTTCTATAACAATAGCATTTTGTTGACATGTCTGACGAGACGCCAGTAACAAAAAAATATATAAAAAAACATATACCTATAAATATGTATTTATATATAATATAAATATGCATATTTAAATATACGCATATATATATAAATATACTCTAATACCAGTGCAATACCAGCTGGTTACAGGGCATAAGGAGCCTTCTTGCACTTGAGCAAAAACATTTGAGGCAAATTAACTGTGATCTGTGATTAACAATAGGTATAAGGTTGGTATATTGTTGTCCAAAAGTATTTAACAGGCAGAAGGTAGGTTTTCTAAGCCCCTTCAGGTATATACATATATTCTTGATCCATTGTCTCTCCATCTGCATGAACAAACGGACCTCAGATAATACGAGTGGTGGGGATTTTAGATTTGAAATGTATGTTCTCGTACGCCAGGATGAACACAAAAACATTCATTCAAGATCGATCATTATGATGTTCCTGTTGGGACAAATAATATTATAATATTAGTAATTCCGGTTTGGCACCCCAATTGTCATTTACAATGTTTCTTCTTTAAATTACTTTAAGAGAACTGATCTTTCATATCTAAAATTGAATTTTTGAAGCTATGCCAAAAGTTAGAATTTTCGTAAATGCTGTAAATGTATTTTTGTTTCAGTATGAGCAAGGTATGTAACATATTTTTAGTTGCCTTATAATAAATTAAAAAACAAAATAAACAAGGCACCAAATGGCTCCTCCAATAAAGCAATCAATCAACCAATCAATGACACTTAGGCACTTAACTAGGGTATTGGCGAATGTGAACTCGACCCGACAAGGGTGTCTGGCCATTTTAAGTGACTTTGCAATATATTCGATTGGGGGAATTTGGGAACTAAGGTCTCGTTGATTGTCACCCATTGAATACATTTATTTATAAAATGTTGCAGATATGCTTGGTGAACTCTCAACCGAAGCATAACAAAAATCATTTCACAAAATGCAATAGAACTGCAAACACTACACAGACTATATGTTGAAACCAATTGCAGATGAAATTATATTTAATTATTTTAGCAAACACAATATGCATATATATATTTATATATTTACACATGCCACAAAATGTTGACGATAATATTTTGCTGACATTTATGTGACAGGCTAAGCCGACAATAAATGAAAAGTCCGAAAATTTGCAATTTGTGCGCACGGTAAATACCTATCAGGATATATTTTTGGATGCCAAAAACTAATTGCTTTAATTGCGTCGTAGATAGAATATATTAAAACATAACAAATCTATATCTTATTCATGAGATTTATAATTCATAAACTCGATATTAGAAATACTGCAATGAATGATGAAATTAGCTGATTGCTTTTTCGCTGGCGGCTTGAGTTCCAAGTTCAAGTGCCAATGTTCTGTCAAAAAGTTGCCTCTGTTGCCATATTTTCTGTGGCGGATCTGAGTACAAATTGAGTTTAAGCATTGTCTGCTGTTTATGTTGCTCCTGTTGTTGTTTTTTTTCATAAACAGAAAACGTCATAACTTTGTTTAGCTTGCTTTTTAATGGCTTTGTTTGCCCCTGGCTGTGTGAAGCAAAACCGCAGCATATAAATTCATCATAAACGTCGGCGATATTAACTAAATTGACGTATAGCTGCACACTCTACCCACACACTCATACATACAGACACATACACACACACACACACACAGTCAGAATAGGTGGCAAGTGCAGCCACTTTTGCATCAACTTTCAACAGTCAACGTCCGCAATAACTTTTATGCTGCGCCCGTAAGTATAATTCAGAAATATTCAGACATACTCCAGTTCACCGCGATCGGGCTGGGGTCGACTATAACATAAGGAGCTGTATGCAGCACTTTTGATGTACATTTAACATTTATTGCAGAAAGTGAAATAATCTCATTTAAAAATTAATTCATAATATTTTTTAATAATATTTTGAAATTTATTTATTAGCTGCGGAATATTAAGCAGACTTAGTTTCATTGGTATTTCTCAATTGACTTAATATATAACATTTTTAAATTGTATTTTATAAAAGTCGAAGAGCTTAGTAAATATTTTGAGAAAGTAATAAGTTTTAAAGATGCTGAACTCAAGTCGAGGAAGATGCTTTCAGCACGGGCATTAAAAGCCAGAGCAAAACAACAGAGCAGCCTCACAGCAACAAAATGTAAAATACAATCTCCTACTCCCCCCCCCCCAACAAATCTCCATGCCCCCAACTACCAACTGGCCATGGCCAGTGTCCAGACTTGGCTCTGCTAAGAGCTGAGCAGTCAAGTTAATGCATTAAGTCGGCATTCGAGGCCGGGGCGGCATAATGGGACCGACGGCGTTGAACAACACACAAAGAGAATGTGGTTGGATATGGAGTGCTGTAGATAGCAATGTAGATTCGCTTGCTGCAACCAGTATGCAGGATGCACGTTGCTGGATGATTGCCTGTGGCAGCTTCAACTGATAGCACAGCTGCTCGCACGTGACTCGTGGCTATTGCTGATACTGACACTGAGCGAATCGATTGCAGGTCACACTCAACGGTATCTGTTTATATTTGCGTGTGTCTGCGTATTTGTGGGTGTGCGTTGCCTGTTATCACAGGTGGCAACAACGAACTGCTCACTTTTTATATGTGGCGGGGATGTAATAAAGTTTCAGCTGCACCCAGCTAAATAAAAGGATAAGTGCGAAACTTGCTTAAAATTTCAGCCAAGATGAAAGATTTGCCTTAATTTATTTATTTATCTTTAACCTAAGCGTCAAGTAAAATAAACACCAAAATTCTAAGCCTTAAAAGCATAAATTTGTATGCATTTTCATTTATAATGATTTTTAATTTCTGATTGTGACTGGATCCAACATACACATTCAAAGCCATTCAATTTAATGGGCAAACTTTGCAAGTTAACTGAGGCGATAAGGCGAAAATCAAATGTGAAGTGTTGCACACGGCTTTTTCATCCAAACTGACGCAGAGCCTGTTAATGACAATGCCAAAAGTGGGATAAAGACAATCAGAAGTGTTGCCATGATGAGATGATGCTGATGCCAAGGATACTGCTGCCGGTCATGACGCAGCTGTTGCAGAAGTGAACCTTCGCTGAACCGATTTGCCGGACAAGTGTTCTGCCGCCGGACAACGGCTTTTGTCTATGTAAATAAGATGGCGCCTCGCAGACGGGGAAGCCAGTGTGCGCCAAAGTAATCTAAAATTTGTGTTTCATTTATTGTTAATTTTTTTTCAAAATAATTGCCAATGGCAACCATCAAAAGGATACGCACCCCAGCCGACAGCAATCCCCGACAAGTTCTTAAGCCAATCATGACCGTAATACATCGGCAAAAAAAACTCGTTTAGCAAACGCCAAAAGTGAAGGCATATTAGAGATAAGTGTAATAACACCCAAAATTTATCACCTAGTTAACAAGTAAATCGAGATACAATCTCAAATTAATATTCCATTTGTTACTAAAGCTTTATCTTTATTAGAGAGACTTTCCAAAATATCATCAAAGAAAACACCAAACAGTCAGTTGAATTGATTTACAAGCTTACGAACCAAGAAAATACGATTGGAATTAAAATGTATAACTTGAATTATGTGTGAATCACAATTAAGAAATGCGAATTAGTCATTATACTTACGATAAATGTGAGAATTCTGCAGCAGTGCCACTGCTAATCCCTCTTAAGCCCAATGACTAGCGCACATCAAAAAACATATACAGCATGTCCCCACGCAGCCTGTCCAGATTGTAAATTTTCAGCTACTTTTCGACAGTAAAGCAAATGCATTTCCATCAGCGTAATATATCAAAATCCGTAAAAGCTTTATCACTCAGGCGAATAAGCGGCTTGCTCTTGCCACTGCTGAACCAAACATCGTTCTGTAAGCACCGGAATATTAACGATGATTGACCAGCAGATACCCTGCACCTAACGCAACAATATGCGACTTTTGAAGTATGACACTAGAAACACGACACAAACTATTATTTAATTATTTATTTTATTCTTATTTTATTTATTTATTATTAAAAAACAAAGGAAAAGCAAAATCAGATTTCTAATCAACATTGACGAGTATAAATTAGATGCATTAATAAATCAAGAAATTCAAATATTATTGGGCATGAAGTGAACACAATTTTGTCAAATATAAATAATGTGAAGTTAAATTAAGTTTCTGAGTGTGGATTCACACATAAGTTTAGCAATCCGTGTTGGAAAGACAAGTTGGCAGTCCTTGGCGTGGCAGAAGGCGAAGGATACTAAAGTGTTACATTCTTTATATGAGCGCCAAACTTATTTCTTATTGTTACTGGCTATCTGGTGTGGGACGGAGTCTCGTTTTTGTGTCTGCAACATTTTGTAGCTCAGTTTTCAGTTTGACTTTCTTTCCTTTAGTGATGCTGCTTTTATGCGGCAATTGGCTACAAGTGCGCCTTCAATATGGCTCGACCACAATGCGAGCTATGACAATGCTGTCTCTCTCTCTCACTCTCTCTCTCTCTCTATATATATATATATATATATGTGTGTGTGTGTGTGGGTGAGTGCGATGTACACTAAACGCAGCATTGACAGCTTAGTGTCCTAAGTCCAACGAAGCATGCGAGAGCAATGCGAAGATAAGTTGTGAAATGCCAGACGTTGCCAACATCGGGCCAGGACAAGCAGCGGTGGGAGGATGATAGAATCAATTGGGCCTGAAGGTCTTCAGTAATCACTGATTTGAATGACACCACACACACACACACATCATATCGGAAAAATATGTTAACAGTTAACTGAATATTTACGACTATGCTCATTTTTTTGACAAAAAAAATGAACTAAAAATCAAAAAAAAAAAAAAAAAAGGCGACTTATTTATATATTTAATTTGAATTTTTTAAATGTCTTTTGATTGATCTGGTCATCATTGTTCGCATACTGGCTGTGTAATATGGCATTGTAAGCGGATTACTCAAGCAATATTTTGAAGGTTGCTTAGTTGGTTTCTGACTAAATGGCAAATATTGCCTGAACATTTTTGTTTCAATTTATTCTTGTACTTATCACTAATATAAATGTAATGTAACTGGAACTGTAATTGTGAAAAGTCGGTCACTTAAGGCTGTAAGTAGCTTCTATTTTTCATGAGGGGAGTTTAGTGTTTCCTTACTTTACTTGAATGAAACATGTGCTGACAAATAACTAGTAACGTATGTACATTTGTACATCTAAGAGCTCAGTCAACTGGAGGAGCCAAGTTCAAAGGGACAACTTGACATTTGTGCGAGTCTGCTGCGTATGTATGTATGTATGCATGTATGTGTGTATGTATGCATGTACGTGCACACATGTTTGGATAGCAGCAAGAAATATGCCATAGAGGAATGAACTTCATTCAGCCTGCAGTTGAGCTTTACTTCAATTGGCATTGATTTTGCATAAAGCCAAGGCCAAGGCCAAGGCCAAATCACAAAGCACAAAGCACAGCGCACAATCCAGCAAATAATGCGTTAAGCAGCCTTTTTGGGCATAATAATTATGTCGAATGTGTGCAACGCATTAAAGGAAATATCTGGCAGTCCATAATGTGCATATATACATACATATATGCTATTCTATAAGCCGTACCGATCTAGCACAATGTCTATCTATATGGCTGTCTAGCTATATAAAATATCGAATGTGTTTGCATTACATATTGGCACTACTCTAACATTAATCTCTCATAATAATAATATATGTATATGTATATTATCTGCAAGGATCTGTTCTCTTCAAAGACCCCCGCTAGCTGTTTCTTTGCATTTTGTCTTTTCTTTAACTTGATGCACTTAACGGATATCAGTTTTATTTGTTTAATTGATATTTTTATGCTTTGTATTTGTGTGTGTGCTGATACACATACATCTGTATTTTATCTATGCAAGTATTTTCGCTAACAACACACATGCACAGAATATATATATATATAATTTTATACAGCCGCGTTTTTAAATTCGAATAAAAAATAATACTGTTATCATTTTGTTGCTTTTGTTCATATTTTTTTTACTGGCGCACTGTATAAAATTTTATTGATTGCTGCTCACACGCTTTTGGCAGGCACTGTTCGCATAATTCGCTTTGCATTCAAATGGACGAATATGCAAATATTAATGAACACACGCGCCTTTCTGTTCAAGTATCCTGAAGACAGTTTCAGCCAATGATTGCAGGACACAGTCAATTTTCCGTTTTCGCCTGTGGCACAAGTCTGCTTGGTGGCACATTTAGCTTAGTGCTACTTCGTCTGGTAATGGGTTTATGTCTGGTCTAGTATGTATTGTTTGTGTTAGCTGTAGGTTTACTATTCTTACATTACCTTTTTGTTGCCTCTATTATTATTAAACATAATATTTTGCACACTTTCCATATTGACAAACATTTTAGATATTTTGTAAATTCGTGTAATTTAAATTTAAAATTTAAACTTTTCACGCCTTCTTTAACAACGCTGTCGAGAGAACAAATCTATTTTTTTTTTTCAAAAGTGATGCTGTCTAAAAGGGAATTTCATTAATACTTTTCAGAAATATTTGTTATTGTTAAGACACATACAGTGGGAGACAGCTCAAGTCGACCAGTGTCAAAGAAAAAAAATAATTGCCTTCAACTTATTTGGACCAGGTACATTGTGGACACCTGGGTGCAGGTGGGGAAACGTCAGTTTATTGGGGTCATACATTCATACTTGTGGTTAATACATGTACCTACCATCGGTTTTTGGAATTTTTATCAGTGTGTTGTTCATTGCAGGGCGACTTTTTTCTGAGTGTAGTATTCCATCGATATTTCTGACAGCTAATAAATAAAGTTTACTTAACCAAGCCTATTTTTTAATTTCAACCAATTTTCAGAGAACACCTTTTGAGTAAGTCTTGTAGCAGATTCCGAGACTTTAATAAATGCTATGTTTTCCAATATATTTTAAAAATATTACTCATACTCCAAACACGTTTTCAGTTCATCTGCTGGCTTTAAGTTTTGAATCACAGCTTGATTGCCCTGTAACACGATTATTCAATCTGATTGTCTAGCTGTTGGGTTCAGTTTACCAATGATGTCTCAGTTGGTGCATGTCGACTTCATTTTCATCCTATATATATATTTTCGTACGTGTTTTCGATAAATGAATAAATTTTGAAAGTTCACTTGTTTTAGCAGCATTACGAATGCGGTGAAATACATTCCATGGAAAAAAACAAAAACAACTTTTCGATTTACATATTTACAAAAATCATACGCTCCAAAAAAAAAAAATAAAAAAAAACGACTGCTTGCATGTGCATAAGGTAAACACACATACATATATACATATACAAATGCACGAGGCAAGCAGTACAGATTTGCTACTTAACTGGGAACGGTTTGTGGCAGCACAGTGTTCTCAGTATTTTTTTTTAAGAGCGCGCACTCTCTTAAGCCAATATTTCTAATGCCCCTTGCCATTATTTTGTGGCTAATGCCCAGTATGGCAAGTTGTACCCAGTTTTCAACCCCTAATATGAGCAACTACCCCTGGCAGGTTCAGTGCGCCTGCGCGGATAAAAGAAAGTTCTCCGCCGCAGCAGCTGGTCGGCTGGACTCGTGTGCGATTCATGAATGAAATGATTCCTTCCTACTTGTATGCTGCTGGGAACAGTTCGCATCGCTTTGCGAGTCAAGTTCTTTAAACTTGGCGTGTGCCGCCTTGCTCCTTTGTTAGATGTCTCGCTCCCACTCCCACGCCCAATCCAACTCCCAATTTCCCACTCGCCCTCAATAACTAAGTGTGGAGTTTGAGTTCAGTGACTTGAACTGAGAACGGCAACAAGGGAACTGGACGCTGAGCTTTCGCAATTAGCCGGCTTAAGGTGTGAGTCCTTATTTGCATGCATGCTAGCTAAATCGTTGAAATATTAATCACTTCGACACAAACTAACTGAGTTAATTTGCGGGCTGCGAGCTGCGAGCTGCGAGCTGCATGTGACAGGTGCTGACCAAGGGATTCAACTTCTAATTGAATCCAGACCTGAATCAGACAATCCTTAAATGGAGGTGGAAAACAACTAGGCAAGTGTTGAGGCAATCCAATCTGCGGTTGAACTTATCGAACCTTAGCAAATCGAATTTTCTCAAACCCTATAATCCCAGCAACTGGAATTTACTTACGGTTTGTTGAAAAAAAAAAGAAAACAACAAATTCTGCTCATACTATATAGAGATTCAGGACACTCTAATAATATTAAGCTAATTGGTTTGGAATCGAACTTCTCGAACTGTAGCAAATCGAATTTTCTTCAACTTTGTATTTCCGGCAACTAGAATTTCGATATAGCTTACAATTTTAAAAGATGCTCTCACTATATACTCTAATAATATCGAACTAAGTGCAACAAATCGTCTTCCAAGAACAGCTTTAATAGCCAAAAAAAAGCATATCTCGTTTGTGCTGGCATATGAGATTTACATATGTAGTATGTTGTAAACAGTTTTATCAAGTAAGCTCGAAAATTACAAATTTTAAGCAGTGCTTTTAACTACGCCAGATGGTGGGGGGGGGAAGCCTATCAAATTGATTGGTGCGTAAAAATGAAATGTCCTTGGGTTTTTCTGACACTCGTACGGCATATAATTTTTTATCGCACAGAGTCCCTACATTTTCCAGCCAGATTCAACAATTTATGGGCCCTAAAGTGTGAAAGTGAACAATTGAAATTTGTGGCAGCCTACAAGATACTAAATTTCGAATATGGTTTGCTTTGCCAACAGTCCTGGCACAGTTCATAATAATTTACAATACTAGCCTTATAAATAGCGAAGTCAGCTCGAATTGCGTCATTATTTGTTACGTATATGTATTTAATGGGATGTGCAGTCTGAAGCTAGCTTAGAGTTAGATCGAATAAAAGGTCCGCAAAGTTTTAAAACGTTTGAACAAAATAAACAATTACAAAAGACAGATAAAACTTGTTTGCATTCTTTTCAAATTAGTTATTTTCATTTGTTACACAACAAACTACAACAAATTGAGGAAGCTTAGCAGAAATTAATTAGTTTTGACTTGTGCTTTAATTGTTTGGTGTGAAGCTGTCGAGTTGACAATAATTAAACAGACCACTAGAAATGTACACTCAGAAAATAATTAAGCTGTATTTTGGAAAATCGCTTGATTAAGGAAAAAGTAATGAAATTTGGTCTTTCGACTGCTATGTTAGAGTTTAGCTGTTGTCTACTTTAGAGATCACATAATCATGTTATTTATAAATTTAAAACAATCAAAGTAAGACTGTAATTAAGAATAGAATAATCTTGGTTTGACAATTCGCGGCGATTGGTTTTCTGAGAGTTTTGAATAATTTTCAATTATTTTCGACTTTTTCTTCAAGCAGAGCCCAGGGAAATGAGTCCAGATGGTCAACCAATTGTAGCCGCTACATGTCTAGGCCTAAGCCGAACTTATTTCAACCGTAATGTGCACAAGGAGCAGAAGCAGAAGCAGGACATAAATCGACCTTGCGGATGGACACACGTGCAAAATATTCAAGTGCTCTTGTCGACACAGATGCTGGGCAGTATCTGACAATTTATGTGGTTGATTGACCCACCTTATGGGCATGCCATGGAAAACATTACTCTCACACACCTGCACACATTTGCGTAAGCACTTCAAAACACAAAGACCGAATACAACTGAGGATTATAAAAAAAAAAAACCTAGCAAAGACATTCAAAACGCAAAATGAGATGTGTGCAAAAAAAATCCATGGCGGAAAAGTGCGGAAATAAATATTTAAGCGCAATTTTGTGCTATTTTTATGGCCATGACTGTACTTAGTATATGTACAAATATACAAATGTGTGATTGTATTTTCGTCTTCTCGACGCACATCAAATATTCACAGTTAACGCGCCAGCTTCGGCCATAAGTCAGTTATTTGCTAATACAGTTATATTAGTAATGTAAATATTACAGCGCTTTATTTATGTAGGCGTACAAATATAGGATATATGTTTACATATATATATGTATATGTATATGCGAAATGCAGAGTAGACGTCATTTCGGTTGGCATTTTGCGTGTGATGTGTTAACCGCACCGAGAGAATTTCACTTCAAATAATAAACTTCGAGTGTCGACTCGCACATGTGAGTGCGACACCATCGGCACTTGAGTGGAGTTATGGGTTCGTCGAACTCATGCGACAATCTAGCACCTCATAACTACAGCTCTCATCAGGCCCCACACAGAACGGTGGCAAGTACAAGAACAAACAACATATAAAAAGCAAACAAATGCAAAATTGAAAAAAAAAAAAAAAAAAAACACTAGACGACGCAGCTTGTTTAGGAGATACCATGTATCTGACGTACTTTTAGTTACATTTAATAAGTCACAGTTTAAAGAGTCGAAACAGTCTTCAACCAATATGCTTAGTAGTTTAAAGTAGTCCCCTTAGTATTCTGATATGTAGCCATAATATACAGAGAATGAAAATGTAGGAGAACTGAGCAGTTAGTATTATTATATACACTTATGGCTTAAAGGAGTCAAAGCAGTCTCGTTTTTATTTTTGGATGCAACCTGAATACACCTCCTCTTATATATTTGAAGTGCAATAGGTACACAAACAAGGCATGGTCTCTTGTAAGAAATGTGGGATTTTAATATATTCCAACTTAAGTTCTTCAATTGATTCTTTTTTACTGTGAATTTCCGTTTAAATATCAAATGCAGCCCTTCCTATACCATATAAGGATATTGGTATTTACACAGGATTTACCAACTTGCGGAATTTCAGCTCATTCTCTGAAACTTACCAAAATATGGTATTAACAATTTGGAAGGAAGATTCCAAACTAGCAGGATTAAACGGAAGCAGCAACGACAGCTGCTGCAAACCGCATAACTATTGTAAGACACAACAACAAAAACAAGAAGATAAGCAACAACTAACAACAACAAAGCAGACTGCTGAAATTTAATAAGTAGACGCTCTGATGTGGGATGTGAATAAGTGCGCGCGTTATGCAAATCAAATCTGGAGCTAGATTTGGATGCGTAACCTCAACCGAAACTCTATTCCGCACCATGGGGTATCAATTTTGACAGCAGCCCGGCTGCGTAACGTTGTTGCAACGCAATTCTGTTGCTTCGAGCCAAAATCAGATGACAAGACATAATTTGTGGCTTCAGCTAGGCAGCGGGCGGGCTGACAGCCCAAAGTTGAGTTGTAGCTGCGCATTTGAATAGTGTGAATATCTGGTGAATCTCGAGTGTTCGACTGCACTCAGGGAAGATAAGCCGAGCAACTTACTAAATTAAAAGTTCGCTCTCTCATTTAAATTAGTTCTAAATAAGTAAGCTCATCGCTCTTTTAAGTTTAAACAATTTTCACGATTACGAGAAACCGTTTCTACTTTACCTTTCATAATATTGTTTTTAAATATAAATATTTCTGGTATTCGCTGCACTTTTAATGAATTCTAATTTAATTTTTGAATTATGCGCAGAATATGTAAATTTATGTGGTCATTTTGGAATAATAAAAACGATTGTTTGGTGGCTACCTCATAAAATTCAAATTGCAATGGACTAAGCCAATGACACCTCTCTCTGGTGCCGAGCAACTTTCGAAATGCTTACAGACGGCACTCGAATTGCTTTTTGTATTTTATTCGGGTTTCTGATTTCAATAAATCTCAAGATGAAGTTACTACATTCAGAAAGACGGTTTAGAAAGACCGAAAGTTAGAAAATTGTACTTGCATATAAAATATTTAAAATTAAAAAAGCTTTTTCAAATGATAACAAATATTTTGAAATGTGAACACTTATTCTTAGAAATAATTAATTTTAAAATGTAGGAACAATTAATGAAATTTGCTGTCACGGCTGTAAGTGTGAGTGTAAGTGCTTAGCTGTTGAGGCGCAAATAAGGGAAAAATCCACTCAACTCAATTCCAGCTCTGAATAACAATGAGAGCTGCCCTTGGCGCTTATCAATATTTCAGACCGATTTTTGTTTCTACAATGCAGATTTTACTGACGACATTTTAAGAAGTCGGCTGGTGATGTTGATTATTACTATATATTTACTTTATGGGGTTCTAGACCCCACAACAAAATTATAATACGCTCTAAGGGATATTAAAAAGAAAAGGCACTTGACTATGTGAATTTGGAATTGGTCAAAAATGTGATGACACTTTCGAAATGTGCCGTCTGCATCCCTGGTGACAATTTAAAAGCACTGTGGCTGATTTTAATGGGCATCCGGCTGGATTTGGCAGTCACTTTCGGGTGATTTAGCAAGAAATATACGAATTGTTTTCATTTTGCAGACACTCGAATGTGCCATAAACATTTCAAAATGTTGCAAATTAACAAAAACCAAAAATGTGACAAGTGCCCCTTATGCGCAATGATAAACAGTCGGCAACGGCAACGGCAACACACAAATTACGAGCAGATAAAGCGAGAGATAGAGCGTAAGAGTGATATATATATATATATATATATATATATATATATAGAGAGAGAGAGAGAGGCACGCGAGAGTAAATGCGAGCCTGCATTAAATTACATTTTATGATAACGGCGGAAAGCAAAAGAGCAACAAACCCAAAACTATTTGCAAGTCTACTAAAATGTTAAACTTACAATTCGAGTGTTGTGTGTGTGTGTGTGTGTGTGTGTGTGTGTGTGTGTGTGGTTGTGGATCAGCGACTGACAAGTAAGCTATTAAAGGATGCACAATGGTTAAAATGGACATGTAAGTTTACATAGGTAATTACACACAAGTACTTGAAATAGGAAATTTCTCACACTTAAATATTGATTCTCTGCACCAGATCTGAATTGATGATGAGGAATATATCACCAAGTATTCCAAGCCAGGAACACATCCAATTGCACCCATTGTACAATGTGACTAATGGTGAAGAAACACTGTTGCTGTTATCATGTTGTACTACCAAAAACCACACACATAACATTGTGTGCCTCAACGATTTCTTCGAATCCATACCCTGAGTTTGTTTAATTAATTTCAGTTTGTTGTGGTTACGATAAATTAACTTGCTACATTTGATATATATAATTAAATATAACATTGTACAGTTTGTGACGCGTTTAAGTCTGCAACCAACTTTTTCCTTGAGTCACGAGCTTGTCTATATTTGATTGCGGTAGATGCCTCTACATCTAAGGCATACGATTTTCTTCTTTTATATGTTGATCATTTTTAAGTTATCTTAAAGTTATGAAATCTAAAATATAAAATATATAGGGAAAAAAATCAAGTCATCTGAGATCTCCGCGGTGGCACGAAAACAATTTTGTATCTTTTGGCTCATCGTAAATCAAAGCTTTCACCGTTTGGCAAGGAGATATGTGCCAAGGTGTTGCCTGAAAAAAGCCACAGCGATATTGCCACTGCCAACGGCCATTTACAAAAAATCCACGTTCGCATTTACCTGTGCACATATGTGTATGCACACATGCCTTTTTTATTTATTTATTTTTTGTTGCTTTGGATTTTGAATATTGGACGCTTCCTGTGTTGTCCGACACGTGCATTGGTCCGCCTGTCTGCAATACCAAAACATTTTACAGCTGCAAAATTGAAGGGCAAAAAAAGCTGACTGAAAAACTGTTGACTAACTGAGCCAAGTGTGCTTAACTTGGGTATACCCTAGAATGATTGTAATTAAACTCAAAATCATTCAGATTTTGGGTGTTATTTGTTTTTATCGATATCTGCGTTATCTGCGTTTGGTAAACCAACAAATTAACTCAAGCAAACAATCACCGCTGATCGAAATCCTTAACCAATCAATACAGATAAAAATGCAGCTTGACTTATAACCACGATCATCAATAAGCTGACAAACCAAAAGTGCTGTTTAAATGTTACACATTCCGAATGGGTATAGGGCAGTAAAATCTTGTTTTACGGGTCCTTCAAATATTGGCGTCAGCAGCAACAAGGGATTCCCTTTCCGATAATCAACTGGGCGGCAACTCAGTTATGCACAACGTGGTGTTGTTCTAATGCCAAAATGCAGCAGGACGACACGTTGTTCAGCAGTCTCTGGACATCGTGACATGTGCCTAGATGACAACTTTTTATTGCATTCCAGTTTGGCAATTTCCAATGACACAATCACTGTATAAATTTGGCAGCAAAGTGGATTGCATACGTCGAACGAAATTTTCAATTGACAGACTCAAGATTCTAAAATAAAATTGACTTCATACTAATTAATATTTAACATGTCAAACAGAAAGCAAGGCAAGTGGAGATAATATATATATATGTATATAGATATATATTTTAAAAATAAATAAATGACGAACGCTTATACTAGCGGTTTCTAGTAATCCACATTCCAAGATTGGCAGCTCTGGCTCTGCAGTTACCCAAGAATCTTGAATTTTCATTATCGACACAAATGACTCCCAGAAACAAGTAAAAACTCAGTTCAATGTTAATCAATAAATATGTAATGTATTTTGTATGTATTCAAATGTTACTTCTTGTCGAGTTACAGGTTTGCATTTATCATCATTTTATTTGTATTTTTATTTTTATTTGTTGCTTTTTCATATCAAATTAAGCTGCGCTTCAACTGAAAGGCTTTTCGGACCGAATTCGAATTGTTCTTTGTGTTTTTGTCTTTGTTAGGCTCGGTTTGTTTATAATTTCGATCTGGTGTAAATAAATAAATAGTAATAGATAGTATACAGTTAGTGTGGTAGTTACATATTTTAGTTTTAGGCGCATAGCGATAAGAGTTATATTCGTTAATTGTCTCTACAAATTTATTATTGAACTTGCTTGCTCGGCTTCGGCTGTGTGTGTTTTTTGCAAAAATAATGCCTTTGCGAACGGTCAAAGTTAATTTAATACGTTTTGTATTTATGTATGTATGTCTGTATGTATTTATTTGTATGTATATAATATTTGTATACATAATTAATTTTAATTTGTGGTTACCTGCACATTTAGCACTTGCAATATTTGAAATAATCTCATTTGCTTTCAGATCTCTATTCAAGTCAATAATTACACACACACATACACATTTATATGCACCTACATGTTAATTTTTGTTATCTCGTCATTATACTTATGCATTTATTACTTGTGTTTAACTTTTCGTTCTCGTTATGGTTGTCAATTATAGCAAAAATAAGCTCTCTTTAATATATGTATTTATGTTTTGTTTTCCCATCATTTTTCCATTGCTTAACAGAACTAATTCAATGCACAAATTTATTGTTCTTCATATTACTTTGTAGCTGTTATATTTTGCTTTTGTTTTCTCTGAATTTTGTTATTGTTGCTGTTGCTGTTGCTTTTGCTTTGTTTTCTCATTTAAATGGCATTAATCGAAAAAAGTGCAAATTTCAATTTGCACATTTATTGTAAGTATACACATTGTTTCGACGACATTACTTAAATGCATTTCATTTTGTTTTTACTGTTTACTGTTTGCTGTTTGCTTATATCAGGCATTGTTATAACTATGCTAAGTATGCTGACAATCGTTGAGTACATTACAATAATGTGTTCATAATAATAATAATAATAATAGTAATAATAATAATAATAATAATAATAATATATCTATACATAGAAATAAAATTCAACGAAATGTCATCTCATCTTTACTCGTACAACGAATATTTGTTTGTTTATGTTTTGTTTGTTTGTTTTTATTTTTTGGCATAACTGCAAATTATAAATGTAGTTAATAAAATTAATTTACACAAAATGATCATTTAATAATTTATTGCTGTCTGTCTAGCGCGTTGGCAACCAAATTAAATTCAATTCAATTCTTAGAGTATTGCCCGTATCTCCCACTTTGACTGCCCTCTCTCTCTCTCTTTCTTTGCCTCGCACACACACCCATACACACTCACACACACACACACACACATTCTATGGCTTTTCATCTCACCCTGGCTGTAAATTTGTTATGCTTACGGTAAATACACTCAAAATTCAAGTATTTGACATTTATCTGAACAATTTGTACGCTCAACCCTCACTCACAAATGGACTCACACTCACCAAAACAGCCACAAAGGCGCACACACACACACACCCATACACACACACACACACACACAGACAGATACGCACTCACACATGTACACATAACACAAAATTCAGTCTTTTTCATGTACATAGAGAACAACGAAAAGTACAACGAAAAGCAAATAAAGCAATCTGTATGCCATAGCTGATGTAAATACATTATATTATTCTGCGAGTGCTTAGTTTAAGTAGATGAGTAGTTTGAGTACTTTTTCTTTTCCTTCGTCGTTTTGTTTTTTGTTTTCCTTTTTCGTTTTTCGTTTGTTGTTTTTTGATTTTTGTTTTAATTTCAGATAGTTTGACCGCACTTTGTATTGCTTGGCTTAATTAAAGTAAATGTATTGAATTCGGCTGGATCAACAATAGACATGCGTGTCCTTAGTCCTTAGTCCTTAGTGTGTGCTGTGAGGTGCATGAGAATATATGCATATATAAGACATTATTATTTAGATATAAATTGGCGTCTCCTGGCCGGTGAGCAAACGAAACATGGACGTGGGCATCGTTTTCATCAAAATCTGCAAGCAAAATGAGCGAAAATGTATGTACAATGAAACAAATACGTATGCCTCAGATTTATGAGCACGTCGCTTACCTCGCCCACAGATGAAGACAACAGCTTGACGATGGTATCGTGTGGCACAGCCACAACGCTTTGATTATTAATCTCGATGATTCGATGGCCAACGCGGACACCGCCGCGTTCAGCAATGCCGCCACGCAGAAGGCTGCAGATCTATAAAGAAGATATAGTTAGATATTATACATTCACATCTACAGCAGATATATATAACAGACTCTTATTATATATACATTTTACGAACTAAATTTTAGGTAAATAGTTAAATAAATATATTATAATAATGATGATACAAATTTGTAATTCAAAGTCGCCTTTTTTTAGGTTGCGTTGAGCAATTTTTTTTCCAGATTATTGCGATTTGAAGGATGCAAAATAAAAAAGTAGATACTGATCATTTTCTTCGATCTACAAATTCCAAATTCTGAGAAAAATACGCTTTACATACTCTAACCGAAAGCAACAAGTTAAATTTCATATCGGGCTACTTACCACTCCATTTTGTACGCTAAAGCCTAGTTGAAAGAGGGCTTTGGGCCGAAGGATCTTGACCTCGACGACAGGCGGACAGGGCACAACGGTGAACTTGACGGCAGTTTGATTTTTGGCATTGCGTATGTAGCTCTGGCAGGTGGACAGCGGCAATCCGACGAGGCTCATGCCATTGATGGCTATCAACTGATCGCCAATATTTAATTGGCCGCAGCGAGCAGCGGCTCCACCGGACATTAAATTGGCAATAACTACTGTCGGCAGCATGGAGCCCCAGCCGCTCTCGACGATGACAACGCCGAGGATTTCGCCCTTGGCCTTGGGCACAACAACCTCCTTTTGGAGTTCCTTTTTAGCGAAGATCTCCAGCTCGTCGCCGAATATCTCCTGACTGTTGAGCACCTCCTGGTAGTCCATCTCCTTGGCCAGGTTCTCATTCTCAATGCCGTTGGCCTTAAGGAACTCCATGTACGCCACCTGAAAAGCCTGACCAATCGATTGCGCTATGAATTGCGCCTCATCGCTCTCAAACACATGGCATATCATTTTGGGGGTGCGATTGTGCTTGTTAGAGGAGCCGCTCTCCTTGCTGATTTCCTTCAGCGGCTCTCCATCGATTGTGTCGGCCGGGCCTGGACATGAAAGGGAATCGACGACAACGCCACTACCATTCGGTATAAAGCGTCGACGAGCCATCAACACAACGAGATCACCAATGTCAGCTATGTAGGAGATGGTGCGCAGTGCATGATCCATCATAATCTCCTTGAGGTCCGTATTGAGCACCATTATCTTCTCGGTTGATATGAACAGATCCACCTCGGTGCTCGGCTGACTTTCGCCCTCGGGCGCCTGTCAACAAAAAAACAAACAACATTTAAAAGTGTTTACAAAATTGGGACAACACTCAGTTCTAAGTGTTAGGTTCGTGTTTGTTGCTTACCAAAGCCTAAACATATCAAGGAGTGAGCAGCATGGGTTGTTATTAATATTTTTGTTTATTGTTTATTTATTTATTTTTTTTTGTATTGGTTAATGGACGAGAAAACGAGACGTTTATATAGACGAATAGAGAGATAGAGACAGAGATAGAGACAGAGATAGAGACAGAGACAGAGCCACAGTTAAACGAGCATAATTTTTGCTAAAGGAGCGCAACTGAACAAATGAAACAATTGAAAATGAACTGAGCTGATGTGCTCGATCTACACACCTTTATGCGGGAAACGGCCTCCTCGGCCTGCATCATACGGGTTGATTTCGTCGGCTGACCCTCGCACACTAGCTGCGTGGAGCCCAGATATCGGGCGCGAAACAGAACGCCCTCGATGAGCACTTTGGGTTCCAACAAACCTGATAATGATCAGATATAAATCATTTAGTTTTGGCAAATAACTAAGTAAATATATATATATATATATATATATCTATAGATATAAAAATACATATATATAAATGTGTTAATATATACAGATATAGTTTCTACTCTTATCGAACTGGTTTCAAGTAATTTTTGGATTTTTGTTAACAACAGCGAACTGAAACTTTCAGATAATTATTTTATACCCTTGCGGACATCTCCGGCCCCATGAAATATATATATATATATATTCTAGCCGAATCGACAAGAGTGTAAGTGCTTAAGCTATCTTAATGAAACTTGGAGTATATCCGTATTTTTGCTTCGGACTAAAACTTAAATGTCAGCAGATTAAGCCCGATCTACAAGTGTATGTAATCCTCGGTTGAATGTGCGTTGGAATTCTGGGTTGTCTGATATTACTATGCAATTACATTTTCCATGATGTTACTTTTTAGTCGCATAGTCGAATACGTAGGCCTATGTCTGCTTAAACATGCATGCAACGCAAACATAGTGTATGAGTTAAGTATAAATTAAGCAAATTATGTTTTGGCTGTTTGGGCTATGAATGGGCAAGGGAAAACGAGATATATATATATATATAGAGAGAGAGAGAGACAAGAGAGACAAGACAGATTGGGATAGGGAGAAAGATATATAGCGCATTCACTTACATGGCAGGCACCACACCATCAATTACAGAAAATGAAAATTTCAATATGCAGCGTTTGACAAAAAGAAAAACGTGAAAGTCAAAAATTGTTTGATTGAGAAATACAGAGCAGACAATAGATTGATTCATCGTTTTGTGTGGGGGGGCGTTTCTGCACGCACACACACACACACATAGACGATAACAATAACAATAACAATGAGAATGACAAACAAGAGACACATATGGATATGCCACTTACCCTCCTTGTTGCGTGAGTGGGCTTTCTTATCGGTGTTGGCCGAGTCCTTGAGCGATTTGATGGAGCCCGTGGGGCTCTTTGAATATTGCAGCTTCTCCGGTGAACTGAGCGATACATCCGCCGTACCCACAATTTGGCAGATGTCCGGCGAATTGGCCGTCAGCGAAGTGCCAATACCCTGCCGTATGGTTGCCGTCGAATAGGTCTGCGGCTTGGGATTGCTATTGTTGTCGCTGATATTTATGCTGCTGCTGCCGTTGTTGTTGATCAAGCCATTCGCATTGCTGTCAGCGGTGCCGGTCAATGATGTGGTCTACACAAACAAACACAACCAGGAGTTGGCAAATTAATACGATCATCCGTACAAATCAAATACACTACTTACCTTTTCCGCAAAGAAGTCCTGCTGGCCAAGCAGCCGATCCGTTTCCAGATCAGTGTCCGCTTCCTCATCTTCGAGGCGTATCGCCGGCGTTGCCGTTGTTATTCCTGTTGTTGTTGTTATTGTTGCACTCTTGCGCGGCACCCAAACTGGCGAATCCGGATCCGGGGGCAGCACTTCATCACAGTACTTGAGCTTATCGGGTTGTGTTTTAGCGCGCTGCAAAGCTGAGCGTATCTCTTTCATGGCTTCTTGTATCTCAACTGGAGCTGCAGCTGCTGCGGTTGTTGTTGCTGCTGTTGTGACTGCTGTTGTTGCTGCTGCTGTTGTTGCTGCTGTTGCTGCTGTTGATGATGTTGATAACGAAGATGATGATGGCTTGTTGCTGGCCGACGGTGCAGCGGCATAAACTGGACCGTAGTGTGTTTCTGTTTCAGCGGGACTGTCACTATCAGCAGACACCGCCAACTGCGGCTCCAAATCTTCCGCACACTGCTCGGGCGATGGTGTGATCGATGGCGTTTCGGGCAACTGCGTCGGCAACACAAACTCGATCGGCTGTGAGCCATCCGTTGCTGCTGCTGTTACTGCTGTTGCTGTTGCATCTGTAACACTATTGTATTCATTTTGCAGTCGTTCGCTGTCGCTGTTACCATTGTGCTCGTGCTCGTGAATGATCTGCTGTTGCTGTTGAGGTTGCTGTTGTTGCTGCGGCTGCTCTTGTTGCTGCTGCGACTGCTGTTGCTTGTCGCAAACGACGGATACATTGTTTTCGGTATCGGAGGCATGTCCACTGCTGAGGCCATCCTCCAGCACGGGCATGCTGGTGTAGAGCTTACCATAATCGGTTGTCGTACAATTCATATCATTGGAGAGGCTGTCCAAATCGCCGCAATTCGAATCGTAATCCGTCGTCTCTGGCGATAGTGTAAAGTTCCGTGAATGCCGACGCAGATTTGCTTCCAGTTCAGTGTCGGCCAGATCGCCGCTACTGCGACTGTTCGAATCGATATACAACTCGATGTCGTTCTGCTCCTGGTAGGCATTATGCTCGCTTGTCTGTAAATAAATCGATTGTCGGTCAGTGTATGACTTGTGGTTTAACAAAGCAGCTTAGCTGCCAGCAATCGTGTATTCCCTACTTGTAGTGCTTGCAACATTTCATAGATTTATGCATTTTTGTGCCAAAGTATTGCATCGCTAAATGCGAACGATTTTCTTGATGACCTAATGCGGGTAGGACTCACCTGCATCCTGGGCGAACGGTGAACCATGTAGAGCTCGTCTTTGGGTATTCTAGCTAGACGCTGGCCAATGTAAGATTGCTCGATATGTTTATCCACATCGCAAACGCGCGGCTGCGCCGTGTTGTCCTACGGGTTGCGAGAAACAGAGAAAAAATTAAGCGTTTATTTGGTGGGGAATTTAGTTGGCAACTTACCGAACAGGCCACATCCTCGCCACTTTCCGTTGTGTAGTCGGCAAAGCGCTTCTCGTCATCTTCGTCATCCGGATTGCCTTTGAAGAACTCCTCAAGCACTTTACGCGTCTCAGAGAACTCGTACAGATAGTCAAAAGTGGGCGTCTTTGAGGATGCCGTTGCGTTCGTACCATGCTCATGATCAATCAAGTCAATCAAATTGCCAACGGATGCCTTGCCAGCGAGGCTGCCCAGCACATCATTATCCGCACGCTGCTTGGCAGGTGAGACGCGTTGCGGAAAACCGGGTGGTCGTTTTGGGTAGCCAACACTTTTACCCGACTGATTGCCAAATCGACGCGGCGAACCCTCATAATCGGCAATGGGCAGCTGCCCAATCATCTTTGTAACCTTGAGTACATCCTCATTGCTGCCTCTATCTGGGGCAGCCAGCACCGCGGGCTTGTTCATCCAATTCGTGTCGATGTCGTCGAAGACAACAATCTCGCCATCTCGCAGACACTGCCCATCGGCCTTGCCCACATCCGTTGGCGAACCGGGACTCGCCATGCCCTATGGGTAATCAAAAAGCAGAGCAAAGTAATTAAATATAAATTAGTTTAGTTTCCAATAAATGCGATTAAATTTTCAAAACTCACACGCTTTGAAACTATTTTCCTTTCTACGGGTCAATAACAATAATTTCTTATATTATATTGCCACAAAACGAATTATTGAATGTCTAAACAGACGTAATAGTCTGATGAGTCTTTTCAATTTTAGAGAAAATAGCTCAAACTTCATGTATCCATTAATCGAATTTCGAAGTCTATTCCAAAAATTCAGTTTAGATCAATTTGTTGTTCACACAAGTTGATTTCAAGAATCGTTTCAAATTGAACTCGTTCCACTGTTCGAAATAGTTTAGTGATGTGTCTTTAATTGCGTTAAACAGTTTGCAACAAAATTATAAAACTTCTGCAACTTGTGTCACAAGTTAAAAGTCGATTCTAGTTTTGGGCTTATATACATGCATGCTATTAGATATCTGCTAACTATTGAGTTAACTGTTTGTTTCTTAACTTGTCTACTGCTAACCAAAGTTTCCTATCCGTTTTTGTTGTTTGTTTGCTTGTTTGTGTGACCATCTCACCTCTGGCTCAAACTGACTGCTGCCCGGGCTGCGACCGACGCGTATCTGATGTGGATGCGGCCGTTGGTAATAATATGCTGAATGCTGCTGCTGTTGCTGCTGGTGGTGCTGCTGTTGATGCTGCTGGTGGTGGTGCTGGTGGTGGTGCTGCTGCTGATGTTGGGTATTAAGGTAGCCAGGCAGCTGATGGGGCGGCGACATCTGCTCGAATGCCTGATGATGATGATGCATCGGCGTATATTGCATATCAGCATTCAGATCCGGTGAGTTCAGCACAGTGCTGGCCGGTGTCACGTTTGGGCTACGTGTGCGCATCTCCCATACGTAGCGCTCCTGTGAAACTGCCTGCTTGCCAAAGTTCATGTGCAGGTCCGTATGACCACCACCACCGCCGCCACCGCCGCTGCCGCCGCCAGTTAAATGATTCACGTTTGGTTCCATCGAATCGTTGCTGCTGTCACTGCAGGAGTTCATACTGAGCGCGTTATATGCACGCTCGGGGGACACGCTCGGGATGTTGACGGGGCGTTGCTTGGATGCTGGGCGCTGGATGCTCTGTTCTGGAGCGGCTTGGGCTTCCTTTCAGCAGCCAGTGGTTATCTCAACTGCCGCTGCTGACATGCTACGCTGGGAGTCAGATGCCTGAAAAGCATAGCAAAACCGCTGCGATTACTATGACCAGCAATGACGAATTAAATCTCTGATGATCTAATCTAATGAATAGTCCAATGAATCACTTTACTTGCATGTTCCTCTCATTGTTGTTGCTATTTTTTTTTTTTTTTTCTTCTGTTGTGTTTTACTGGGAGTTTTGCATAAAAATCAATGCACAAAGTGCCAATTAACCCAATAAAATTCCACACGTGTTAACGCATTTATCTCTGAGTGTGAGTGTGTGTGAGTGTGTGCGAGTGTGTCTATTTGTGTAAGTTTGCGCACGTAAACTTGGCCTCCAAAAAGTGTTAGTGCAGCCGCCAGGACGAGATGCGGATACAACGCTTGGCAACAAAGGCGTTAGTCTGTGTGGTGCACATATATACATTATATATATATATAACATATAATACAACACAACTACAGTGTGCGCTCGCTAATAGCTCAACACAAAAACTAACGATTTGGATTCTTATGTTTCTTAAACAATTGAAGCGAAGTAAATTTCAAAATTAAAATAAATATAATTTCAAAATAACTTAATATTGAAAACGGAAAAACGGCACAATATTTATAACATTTATTGTCATTTCTATATTCAATTTTATTCGTTTTTCTTATTTATTTGTGTATTTGTATTATTTATTTATTTGTATTATTTATGTATTAGAGTGTTGTGCGTTGATTTAATGCTTTAAAAAATAGTTGACACTGGCTGTAAGTCATAGCGAGTATTCACTTTATTCACAATTCACCACCACCAACCCCACAAGTAGGTAAATGAATCTGCACCAGCAGCAGCAGCCGCCGGCTGCATTGTTTTCGTGTGTTTCACTGCGAGCCAACCTCACCCCTCATCACCTTGCTTGCTGCAACGCGGGCATTTGTCATCGTCTGACGAGATTGCGAATTAGAAGACACCTCGAAAAATAAAATAAAAAAATCACTTTGTATGCACGCATATGTGTGCGTGTGTACATGGATGTGTGTGTGTGTGTGTGGTGTGCGTGATATTGGCATGGAGTATTGTTAAAAATCAATAGAATTGACAGGGTTTTTCCATTTTTTTGTCGGCCCAACCGCCCACAACCACCCACCCAGCAAAACACTTAACCAGCCCGCCACTAATAGCAGCAGCAGCAGCAGCAGCAACAACAACAACAGACAACGGGAACATAACAATGCGTATTTTGTGTGTTTTTTTTATGAGTGGGTGGTTTGGGTGGAGGGAAGGGGTTGGTTGTTCGCCAACCAGGGCCAATCAATTTTGATTTATTACGATTAGTGCACAGAACGACCACAGTTTAACCATCACAAACGTATGCTGCACGCACAGAAAGTATTTCTCAATTTTGTAACTTTTGAATGCAAATTACCATTTAACACATTTGATTCACTTTCTTTCTGCTACTTAATGCATTTATTGCTCGACACAAAAAAAAAAGTAGAAGCCGTCAGAGATGGACAACAACACCGATGCGCTGTGGGTCTAATGACATATCGATATGTCCACCGTGCGATACATCGATATGCAGCGTTGCGCTTGCGACACCCATCATTAACGATAATAACGAACTAACGATACCGATAGCGCACCCATCGTCAGTTATAGAAGAAAAAACAGTACCGACCGAAACGGAACGTACATCGGATCGCGACTGTTGCGCGCGCTCTCGAAGTATTTATGGTTAATACTATTACTACCGTTTTTTGTTATTGTTATTTATTTGTTTGCGTGCAAGTGAGCAGTATTTACAAATTTTGACGCGCGCGAAGCCAAGATTTGTAAATTTTTTTTGTTTATTGGCCCACCAAAAATGCAATAAACAAAAAAAGTGAGTTAAGTTGCGCTATTATCAAATGTGGTGTTTGTTGTTTTTTTTTTTTTTTTTTTTTATATACATATACACATCCGTATACTTAAATAGATTATAAAAATAAAAAGTTATTTGGTCCTTTAATACTCAAATATATTTATTTATTTTAAATGCGTTTTGAGCCGCTTTTTGGGGCTGTCTAAGCTAAAGATGTGTTGGTTTCGTATCCAAGGGATACAGTTACATTTGCAGATACAGATACAGATACACATGCCATCGCTGCAGCAGCAGCAGGGTGTGTTCCTGCCACTCTGCAAGTGTGAGTGTACTGTGTGCGTGTGTGCGCGCGTGTGTGTGTATGTGAGTTATGAACCTGTGCTAAAAATCAATACAGCACGCTCTCGTGCAAAAGTCAAACAACAAAGGGGACTTCGAATCGAGTCCTGTTTCTCTTCCACTTCCACTTGTGCTTATGGTTCTTGATTTTAACCCGTTTATTTCATTGGCTGCAGGACGCCAAGTAGCGCAGCTAGAATATGTTGGCAATTATACGCGACGCTTGCTGCAATTCAAAATGCGGCTAATTTCACACATGTTGAAAAATGATTGCGTTCAGTGCAGCATCATCATCATCACCACCATCATCATCATCATCTTCAGTAGCAGCAGCAGCCGCAGCGGCAACAACAAGCGTTAAAATAATAAAACACCGTTAAATGCGCGCGCCGATTCAGTTGAGCGTGACCAAAGCGCCCAAAGCACTAAAACGCGACGTTGTTGCATTAAGTAGTTCTCGTTATTATTGTTAGTGTTGCTGCTGCTGCTGCTGCTGCTGCCGCTGTAGCAGCTGCCAATTGCAAAGAACGCAATTTAAAACGCACTTGGCAACGAGCAACGAGCAGCGAGCAGCGCACAACAGTTGCTGCCCTGGGGCAGCTGCAGTTGCTGCAACTCCTTGCCTTTTAAGGCAATCACTCAAACTAAGCAACTAGCAACTGGTTTTATCCCTAACCGAAGTCAGCACTCTAATAAAAAGATGTACTACAATTTGCAAAGATTAATGCTTTTTTTTTTGATAAAAGAAAATAAGAAATTGGTTTTTATGTAAACGAACCAAAAATTACAAATTTTATTTGACCTTCAGGAATTATTTTTGACTGTCAGTATTTCCTTTAAAATCACCCTCTAAGACTTGTTAGAAACCCTTAAGCCCCCATAGCAACATAAAATTAACCAAACGGAAATAATTGAATTGAATGCATTCGAAGTATGCATAACAGCTACAAATTTGTTAGTTAAAAAACAAACATACAAAAGTCGACAATATTTAAAATTTGAAAGTAGTTTTTCCTGAACTCCTCAACTTTGTTCCATTAACATAGTGTTTAGCATAAAGGTAATTAATGGCAATGCCGTATCGTAATCAAATCAACGTACGTATGTACATATTTAATTACGCAGAGTTTTACGGGCTTGTCAACGGTGTGACTCCACTTAGTTAATTACAGGTGCAAGTGCTCTAGCCAAGAGTGCTCGCCTTGGCGCTACCCTGTTCCGAAATCAAACACTTTTTAGATATTCTAGCTATTAGCGATATTAGCTAATCTGGGAAAGTTATTGGCAAAATGAGAGAAACATATTCCCTTTTGTACAATGTTTTGCCAGAAATATTGATCCAATATTCATTCGACAGATAGACTGGATCTGCATTTGGTATACGAGCACTTTAATTCCAAATTTATACAGACAGAGAGAATGGTTTTTGATTCTAATCAGGAATATATATATATATATTTTGTGGTTCTGCCTGTTACATCATTTGGCACAACTTCTTTATACCTCTATTACGCATTTTCGATGGGTACAGGGCCTAATAATATCAAAATAACCAGCCAATTCTTACTCACTGGCTTCTCTGCTCCTCTCTTAATTGTGGCAGTACACTAACAAAAACCGTTTTAAACTTTGACATGAAATACATTAAGCTTGCGAAGCTTTAAGCAAGCCAAAAAAAACTGTTTACATATAAAATACAGAATATAAAATTCATATTTAAGGTACACTTAAAACTTACTTCCATTTGCATATTTAAAAAAAAAATAAAATAAAGAAAAATAATAAAGCAAAAAAAATGTTAAGCTTAAGAAAAAATAAGTTAAGAAATGTGTATTTTTAATGGACATAGTAAGGGTATTTGGGATTCGGTGTGCTATTAATTGTATTATTTTCTGTTTGCTTGCCACTTTTTGTCATGTAATTGGGTTTTGTTGTCTTGGCCAAAACACTCGTCCGTGTTGTTGTTGTCAATTGAAAAAGTAATTATAGTACACATGTATGAATTTCTGTATTTCTGAACTGCCTTCTGATATTTTTTAGCTGCTTTTTTTTGTTTGGTTTTCTTATTATTATTGTTGTTGTTGTTGGCGTTGTCGGTAATTAAAATTGCAAGGTTCGCGGCCTGCTTGCTGCTGGCTTTAACAGTTAACCAAAACCGTTCTTAACTGCACTAGTAATTTACAACCATACCATGTACATGTATGTGTGTGCATAACATTTATAAATAATTAGCATGCTCTGATTGGGCTTCAGGTGCTGATGAACATGAACAGGTGCAAAAGCGCACTCGAGAATGTTTTCTAACATCTGTTAGCCATTAGTCAACTATCAGTTATGTTTTATCAGGTATCAGCTATCAGTTATTGGCTATCAGCTATCAGTTGACATGTGCCAATGGCTTTTATCTAATCGGAGCAGAGTCTCCTTGACTGAGTCACGACTGTTGCATGAGGCACAAAAGTGAGCTGAATAATGTCGACTCGACGCGACTCGACGCGACTTGACTTGGCTTGATCATTGAGCATTTGCCGGACATGGCCAAGTCGGTTTTCCAACTATGTTGTCCAGTACCTGCAGCTGTTGCTTCTCATTCTCAAGGTGTGTGTGTGTGTGTGTGTGTACGCGTGTATGTATTTGTGTGTCTGTCTGTCTGTGTAGAACAAACGAAAAGTCGATAAACCAGTTTGTGACTACGTTAAGTGGGATATTTTAAAACAGTTGAGGAACAATGATTTCGTGTAGGGAGCGGAAGCGAGCTAGAGATTGAAGGTAGAGAGAGAGAGAGAGAGAGAGAGAGAAAGATTGAAAGAGAGAGACTCTGTTGAGATGGGAATCGGTAACAAGCAGAAACTTCCTCATCGCGTTTCTACTCAAAACATTTTTCACGCTGCGCAATTTTCAAAGTCAACGCGTAGATGAAAAAAAAGAAAGAGAGAGAGAGAGAAAGAGAGAGAGAGAGAGAAAGGGAGAGAAAGAGTGATAAGTTTCTTAACCGAAACGCTGCCGACGATCTGTCAGCTGGCAATTAGTCAACTTTTGCCTCTAAGAGTAGGGATATATTTAAGTGTTAAGTTAAATATTGTTATGGGTTAAATAAAGCAATAAACATATTGTCTAAAAAAAAAAAAACCAATGTATTTCATATATTTAAATTTATTTAAAAATGCTGAAAACAGCAGAAACACAACTGTATTTCAACTCAATTCAACATTCGTACTTCATTGAAGACAATTTGTACTATTTAAAGTAGCATAAATTAATGGATTATAAAAGAGTGCAGCATAAAGTAGAAGAGCATAAAGTAATAGAGTATAAAATATAATATATATATATATATATATATAAAATAGTAGAGCATAAAATAGTGGAATTTAAAGTAGCTGCAGCCTCATCGCTGAAGCATTTCGAATCTAAGCTACAAATTTACGCACCAACTTGGATGTCAATCAAACACACTCCCCCTTTTGCACGACAGCAAGTGCCTCAATGATAAGTAGTAAACAAAGTGTATATATATATATATATATATATAGGTAGGTCTGTAAGTAGATGAGACGGCCTCTGGCACAGCTCGATCAGCAGCTGGAGGTTGGCAGCTTGTCGTGTGAACAAAAATATAATTTGTGCACTTTGAAAAAGGTGCCAGCTTAACAATAACAAACTAATATTTATTAACAAACAGTATTGGTGTCGATTTACCTTCTTTTTGTTGTTGTTGTTGTTGTTGTTTTTTAGTTTAATTGTTCATTTCTCGTCCGTTGAACGGGTATTGTTCACTTCCCTGTGTCGATTTGACTTTGAACTTGGCTTGGAGTTGGGTGCTGAGTTAGGCCTTCAACTTATAGTTGAAATCGGGGAACGTGGCCAGGTCTCTTGACCTTGTCGGTCTTGTCTAAGGTTTGGCTGCATCTTCATCTCAGCCAAGGTCTGCTAAGTGTAGCTTAAATAAATAAATCAAGTATTTCCCTTGCCTGACCCAAATGCCAAGCAATAAGTGCAACAGCTGCAACAACAATTTCGCGCGGCTCACATCAATAGCTTGTGCAAAACAACAGCGGAGACAAGCAAACAAACAAACACACAACCACACACACACACACGCACACACGCACACACACACACACACACACACACAAATGCAACAATAAAATCCATGTCATAAACGCACAATGGCCAAGTAAGCAAAATGGTCATGCAAATTGTTTAGCCGCATAAATTGTGTCAGCAAAGGCAACAAAAGCACGTGCCCCCATACAAAAAAAAATCAACTTTTTTCTATTATTCAATAATTAACGTCGAATGATGGAGCAGATAAAAACAACAACAACAACAACATTGACAACAATGGCAATTATTTGATATCTAAATATATATTTAACGACTGTTGGAAGAACTGATCAAATTGAAACTCAAATTACATAATTAAATCTATGCAAGAACCAAAACATTTACTTCAACATACAGATGCTTGCATCAACTTACCTTCAGAATATTCAGTCTATATAATTTCATTGTTTTCTCTGTATTCTGCGATATTTAACGTGACTGTGTAAATTGTTTAAAAAAGTTGCGTGCCTCTAAAATTGACACGTATAATTTTTGTTTATACGCAGATAAACATGACTTAAGGCAAGATTTATCAGTTGGAGCTGATCTAGAGTCTCAGTTCGTCAAGGCAAACTTACAATTTGTGTTGTATTCTTACGAAACGGCATTAACAAAGTTCAACACAAACTCAATACCAAAATGAGACTTACAAAATTCGTTCGTATAAAACGCAACTACCCATTACACTTAAAAAAAAAACAGGGACATTAACATTGAACCGCTCATGGACATAAATAGTTCAAGAACCTTGCTAAACTTAAACAACTTGCTCGAAGCATTGCAAAAATAAATGCACTTTTTAAGAGAAGACTACACTCAGAAAAATAAATTTTGAAAATCGAAAAATTTTGTAAATTTGCAAAATTAAAGTTGTTCGCTTAACATCAGCTGGAAAGAACACGACAAGCTAGCGGAATATTTGTTTACTGATTACAATCCTATTAAAAACGAGCATAGGTATAATTTCGCAAACAATTACAGGTATAGGAAAGTGTTTTCAAAACATTTGCATAACAGTCGGTGAGATATGGCTTTCATTGTGATCAGATTTTTGTATTGTTTGCAGCACGCGTGTCGCTACTGTTGATGCCATAACATGGCGTGCGTGTGTCTGTGGCTGTAGCCGTATCTGCGTCTCCAACTCCAACTGTATCTAGCCGTATCTGCGTCTCCAACTCCAACTGTATCTGCATCTGTATCTGTATTTGTATCTGCAGCTATGGCTGTGTCTTCAACTGAATCCCAAAGATGCTGACAATGTCACTGCCAGGTAGTATTCGCCGCTGATATCTGTGCTGGTGTTGATGAAGTTGTCTTGTCTCTTAAATGATGATTGTGACTGTGGTCGCTGAGATGAATGGCTGCCGACAGTCGGGGAAGTCGCAACATTTGTCCAAAATTCGTGGTATTCATTATGGGAAATTTGCCCTTACGACGTTTCCAGTTCCGTTGCCGCTGGCGCTGCAGATAATCAATTGCGACAGCCGTCGACTGCAGATATGTGCAGCGTAATGCAGATTTTTTTGTTAGCTTTTTTTATTGTTACTGTTTGCTGTTGGTGCCACAATAAGTTACGCTCGTATTCATTTTGTCATTTGTATGAATGTGTTGCTTTGACGCCTCCGAAACGAAAATCGAATGCGATTGACAAATGTCAGTCCCCAAATATATATGTTAATCGCATCTGAATTTAAATTGATATTCAGGGTCATTTTGTGTAAAATACTTCGCAGCTTTGAGTTTTTTACAATTATGAATTATGATTTGTAGAAAAAAAGAAAAACTTTGATAAAGTATGGCGAAAGAAGGCGTGGCTCTAGGTAAATGTTTCGTACACAAGCAGCTAAAGACCAATTTAGATATCACTAAAATAATTGTCGATATGATTATCAACTCTCTCTTCTGGATTTGCCCAATCCTTGTAAAAAATATTGATACATTTTACAGCTACATCATTTTAATTGTAATTCTTAATTCAATTTAAAATATTTATATTTTTAAATGTTTCTGGACTGTTTTGAGTTCACATTAAATAAATAACAAGAATTATTTATGCTAGAAAAATAAACTATTTTTTTGTGTATAAAGTTGTGCTACATTTTTCAATTTTCTCATTGTCAGCGTTGTTTTTTATTTGTTTTTTATATTTTTGTCTCATCGTATTTCTTGGGTTGAAATGTGCAAACTTGGGATACTAACGGTTTCCCGTGTGCAGTGTCATTTGCACTTCCGCTGGTCAAGAATTACACACAACAATAACAACAGTAATAATGAAAATCAACATTATCATCTATAGCTGCATAACGATGACTGCTAACTGTACTCTGCTGTGTACATAACGAAAACAACAACAGCAACAACAACAATTTATCCTATGGCGATTATACAATGTGAATGCAACAAGCAGCAAAACGTGAGAGCGGCCAGTGCAAAAATTAGCTTAGCTTACATTTCACTCTAAACATTTAATGAGGCTACCCCTCCGATAGCCCGCCAGCCCCGTCCCCTCTGGCTGGGACCCCTCTTCGGTCGCATTGTCGCCCTGTCGCTGTGTTGCGTAATTGTTGTTAAGCCGTCAATTCAATTGACGTTACTCATACGTACCGTCGTGCGGATGTTGTGAGTGTGTGCCTGTCCGTGTGTGTTAGTGTGTGTGTGTGTGTGCGTATGCCTATGTGTGTAAATAAGTGCACATCAAATGCCTGGGAGGCGCATTTGAACCAGAAAAAAGAAGCTTTTTCCCCAACGCACCGACAAACCTCATACACTTACTGTTTTAGCCATTTTCATTGTGTTTTTAACGTTTTTATAGAAACTAGAAAAAGTCGGGGTCAAAGTCTTTTGGTCTATCCTTATTTTGTTTTATCAATTGTCTATTGTCTATTGTTATTTTGTTTAACTTTTGAGATACAAATAGTCTAACCACATTCAACAACAGGTGTTTACAAATTTGGTAGAACTGGTTGAACGAATAAATGCTAAATACGCTCGCCAACCAAAAATCGCCCAAAAATTTGGAAAATCGGCATAAAATGAAAATTGCACTGAAAAATCGAAAATTTATCTGGTTTTTAAAAATAATTAATCATATTTCTTTTTAATTTTGGCAGTACGCTGGAAGTAGGAAAAGAAAATTCTGGTTTAGAAATATACTTTCTGAATAATAAGGTCAGCTATAGCGATTTCCAAAAATTCCACTAGATAGTGCATTTAAAACGGATTGTGCTGATAAATGTTCTGGTTTTCAATCAGCATAGATTTGTGAAGTCTATAAAGGCCACATATTTATTACTACCATCTCAAACTTATCATAAAATATTTCTCTCATTTGAATGCCTGCAAGAAAGGCGTCAAGTTGAGTCTTGTACTATGGCCAAGTAGATATGCCCGTTGCTAGGGCATGGCAAGTGCGATAGACACGTTTCTATGACAATTTCAGTGAATGCTCTTCATTCGATTTTCATTTCGTGTTCATTGTTGCTATTTCACTTGCGCGTCTTTTTTTTCATTTTTGTTTTGCAACAACAGCAAAATTTACGTTAATTTCTTTGCAGTCGCGGCAAATGTTGTTAGCTTAATGAACATTTAGTTACACACTTAAAGAAAAAACCGTTTATTTCGCTGTTGTTGATCTAGTTGATTTAGTTTGCAGCTTTTTGCTATTGCAGCTAAGCAGCAGAGTGCAGCTTTCAATAGATCATCGATCTATCTATCATGTGATTATGATTATCATTATTGTAATCTGATATTTTGCATAATTTCACTTTCACTTGCATATTTCCAGCAGCTGAACAAATCGATGACTTCTCATGAAAAGTGTTTGAACAACTTCAATGCACTTCTGACGCCAATGGGGGGTTTTTTCTTCTTCCCTGCACATCCCATTTGGCATTGGTTAATAGGCGGCGCATGAATTTACTTGGCCATTTCATTGCGTGCTTAAAGATCGGCCAAAAGCAAATGAGAGCTGTTCACAAACACACAGCCAAACATGCTGAACATATATGAAAACACACTTAGTGGCAAAGATAATAGTTTTTGGCAAACATTTTCATTTTGACAGCCGAATTTGCAGTCAGCCATACAAATACAAATATGTACATAATACACAAACAAACATAACACTCATACACTCAAAAAAAAAAAGAAGCAAAATGTCAAACTGAATTTTAGAAAAACTAAAACAATTTTCTTGGTCTTACAAATAATTTCTAAACAAAACATTTTAGTTAGAAAAAAATGTTTCAAAATGTTTAAATTCTTAATTTTGGAAAAAATAATTTTCGAAATTCAAAAAATATTAATGAAATTGTTAAAATGTTTGAATATATAAAATCTTTAAGCACTAATCTTTATTAGCACAAATACTAATGTACGAATTTGAAGTACACATATGAAAAACACACACTGGAAAAAATATGTGTCCAGTTTTTAGAGAGACGTGCTCCTCTGTTGTAAAATACGTTCTGTGTCACCCTTGTCGTCGAAATGATGGTGATTTTCTGAAATTCAGTGCGATTTTCTTCTGAGTGTATGCATAAGTATGTACAGTTAAATGTCTGTGTATGCTTAACCACATTGTTGCCTCCCCAGCAAGTATTTGGTGTGCCACTCGAAATGGGAACGACACATGTGTAAACAATGTTGCGAAGGTATTCGACGCGCCTCTGGCCAACTGTCAAGGGACTGGGCAACATTGGGCCTGCCAGGAATCTAACGAGGACATAAATCAAATTATGCACACAGGCCAGTCGGCTCGAATATCGGCCTTGGGCGCATATATGTATATATATATATTCATATATATGAAGCCCATCATGGCAATATGTATGCTCTTCTCATATTTCAGCTTAGTGCTGTCGTTCTATCAAAACAATTGAGTGTCAACATGTCTGTTGCTTAGCACCATTCATTGTTTGGACGGACATTTGACACGAAATACTCAATCATACAATTCATTCAACATTGTTGAAATTGCTTGAATCAATTAGAAATGAAGTGCAAATAATCTTTATTTGAGTTATCTGTTCGAAGCATATGTACCAAAGTGAACCAAAAAGAGAGATTTGAATGCACAAATAAAGATTTGTTGCAACTCTTCAGTTCAGCTAATTATATTTATGTGGCGTGCTCAAATCTGATTGGGAATGATGGCGCATTTCTCCTCATACATATTTATATTCTTTTTGGGGTTGCATTAACACTACATATACAATTATGCACCCAATGAGTATTAACGTTTTATAAATAGATATTTAATCATCGTCTGATGCTCATCTCACGGATGCACACAATGTTGCACTTCCCCAACGTGTGGAAAGCGTCTCAGAGTGCTTAATATCCGCACACGAAGATGGTTGATGATGAAAGGAAAAACCAAAACCAGGAACTACCATTAATGCTTGTATTTAGTTAGTGATCACATTGTAATCATAAGTACCTGTAGTCATATTACATGTGTTGCCAACAGACGCTGGTTGCACGCATGCCACTGGCAAATGGATCACTCAGCAGGTGGCTGAACGAAAGAGTCGGCAAATTGGTTAATTATTAATTGCAATTAAACATAATAAATTATGCTACTTTATAGTTATATATATAAATATGAAATGCGAAGCTGCAACATTTGCTGTCGCTCATTATGTCACACTGACAATCAGATTGCCAGCATGTTCAAAATTATTTTCTTTTGTTACCAATTTTACAAAGACGAGAAAACGCTTTTTGGAAAGTGGCCCAGGCCCGCCCGCTGTTTAAGTAGTGCAATTAACAAATGCCGAAAGTAAAAGTGTGCAAAGCTCTGCCAGGGGAAAGGGGTCGAAAGAAAAAACTCGCTGAAGGGTTCACGCAGAAAAAAAAAAACACACACACACACACACACACAAACACATACATGATTCAAAGGGGGTTTCTCCGATTGTGTGATGCATATGGAACCGTCGCTCGATCAATGGACACAGCGTGGCCAATTTGGCTTTGGCCAACACTCTTTGGTATTTGGCGTTTGCATAACGTGACCAGTTGCTGGCCAACAGCTTACTTTAAATTGGCATTTGGCTTGCGTGCAAATCAATAACATATTCCCATACAACGAGTCAATGGTCTCGTCTCTCACAAAGTATGCACCAATGAAAGTGGCAGCTGCCTCCGTTGCTGTTGCACTCAAGTGCACTTTGTGTCTATGACAGCACCTTGATAATCGAGTTGGTTCTCATTATTTGTAGTGCTGGCGCCAGTGTCTGCCCTCAGCTGACTAGCAGCTACCACACTCAGAAAAATATATATACATATATATACGTATATATGTTCGGGCCATGCGATGTTCGTCGTACTTTTCGCATTACACTTTGCAAAAATAAAATGAAGAAGTCACGTTTTGTCTTTTTTAAAAACCAAAGTTTCCATACGGCATGTTCTGGTTGTAGATATCGCGTTCATGGAAGCGACAATTGTTCAGCACAAGTCCTTGCAGTCTTCCGCAGCGTTGCAGATCCATTTCACGCATCCAGTCGAAAAATTTGCCTGGTCGGATTTGGGCAAATCGGATGCACAGACTCCATTAGCACAATGTAAACAGCCAACTGAAACTGAAGTGGATGTTGGAGTTGAAGTTGAATGAACGCAAACGATGCAAAACAATTAAGTGGTAATGACATTTGAGGAGCCTAATGACTCCATTTGCCAGTCGCCGCAGTCAACTTGACTGTTGTCTGTCTGTCGTTGTTGGGCGAGAGTGCGGCGCTCTGCCACAAGTGGTGTGGCACTGGCCATTGAACGTGCTTCAAATATTATATGCTTAACACATACATACATTCATGATGTACATGATATAGTTCCTAAGTGAGTTACTTCCTAGAGAGATAACTTGGCTGCCAGCTGCTGGGAAAGTGTGTCGGCTCAATCAACGGGCGCCATTTAGGTGACCCCATTGAGCGTCGACGCAGACGTTGCGGGTGTAGCCCACCTATAAATTCTAAGCACGCACCACACACACACACACACACACACACACATACACGTATATAAATGTGTGCGTCTATCTAGTACATTAAAAAAAATTAAATAAACATTTTTAAGTTCATTATTTGCAAATGGAGGTTCAGTATTTGTGGAGTTAAGCATTTAACATTAGTTTAAAATTGTGCAAATATTAGCATTAATATTTTAGTGGCTTTAATGTGTAACTAAAAGCGATCAACTTGGCTTATATCACTGCTCACTCTAATTTAAATGAATTTCTAGATAGTATTTGGATTCATGAGAACCATCCATTTAAATCAGAGTCCTATGATAAATATCGATACTGAATTTGAATTTTTATTTGTATGAGTTGAATCTCTTTTAATTGCACAAGTTAATGGGCTCTTTATGAGACCTGCATTCGATCTATAACGATAAGCACTGGCAATGATCAGCTGAAGCGCCCCAAGTGCGCCACGCACTAGTTCAGAATTGCCTAAAACGAACTTAAATACACTTACGTAGTTAAATCGCAGGGGGGAGGGCAGAATTATACATAATGGCCTAGACTCCAGTGCCAGACCCAGTCCCAATTTCCAGTCAGCCGAGTGTATCCAAGTGGAAATCAGAGCAAAGATCTTATTTCTTTTCTTTTCGCTTGTATTTTGTCCTTGCAGTTGAAAACCCTGCCCGAAGCTTGAGCGTATCCAAAATCCAGTTCCAGTCGTTGGCAGGAGCGAATCTGTAAGTATTTATATATATAAATATATATATGTATATTCCAATATTATTAAGTATACAGGTCAAAGTTCGTTGGCAAGGCGAGCGGGGTGTGGCATATCCGCAAGTTGCAAGGCCGCACATGCAAAACAATGACCAGCCACACAATCATAACAATAAGAGCAGCAAAAGACGCGTGTGGGAATGCATGTGTGTGCGTGTGTGTGTGTGTGTCTCAGGTTCAATTGCGAAATGAGTCGACGCCTATGTAAACAAACCTTTGCCATTGTTGGCAACAGCAACAACCACCGGCTGCAATTGCACAAATGTTGCAGATTCTCGCAATTTTTGGAATCGAATGAAACATATTGGAAACAAGTGTGAGCAGCTAGAAAATTGCATATATATACCCACACAAACATACATATATATATGTACTGACGCACTTTCATAGATAAATCGGCAAGCGATTATCTAATTGCTAACGCTTATCGACTATCGATGATGCAAAAGTGATGCGGCTTTTGCAACACTTTTTATTCAACCAGACAATAATGGCTAAGAGACATATTGTAATATGTTAAAACCAGTTAATGTTTATGTTGTATAATTTAAATTCGCTGTTATTATTTATTCTTCTACAAGAGAATATTTTATAACCTTTCAATATGTTGATCAATGTTAAATAAAATTGCTACATAAAAGGAAAAAAAAGAAGAATAATGGCAATGAAACGGTTCTTTAGTTCAGGCCAAAAAAAAGCAAAAAAAAGCCAAAACTACAGCCAAACAATGGAATCTTTTGCAACGCTGACTGGAACAATAAGAAAATCGATTTCGATAATTAGTCAACGATAGCAAGAAGTTTACTCAGCAAGCCCTTTTAAAATTTGTCCGTCATTCAGAGCCCATCGAGCTTCAGACATCGTCGAGGAAAAAAAAGGGAAAGAAAAATAATTAAGAGGTATTTTTTTTTCGACATGAAGAAAGGCTTCTACATAAAGATCTACACCAAAAATGGTCCCAATATAACAAAGTTTGTTCGTTGTCCAAGACGCCATCTTCGCAAAGTCGCAAGGATTGAATGGACTTTAAGGTTAGGTCCTCAATTTGACCCGGCCGAGGTGGAACAAGTGTCGGTGTCTTACGTCGGCAATCGACGGGGCAACAATCAACAGCCTCATGATGGCAACTACCTGAACACTGAACTGATGCCGCCAGAGAACGCTTCCCTTCAGAATGTGGAGTTTCTGACCAACTCCATGACGCAGCTGACATTCAACGAGAGTCTGTCGCAGCCTCCGGATATTATGGAAGATAATATGGATAAGTCACTGCAGCATCGCCTCAACGGTGCCGACTAATGTCCTACGAGGAGCACGAGATGAAGTATGCGGATAATAAAGATAGCAACAGAAGCAAATGGCTTTAAGACGAGGATCTCAAATGGAGGCTGATTACAACAAGACTTTGAGACTGTGTTTCTATGAAGTATTTATTATTTCGCTGTATTTCACAACTTTGATTAATAATAAATTTCTTACCTTGGAACCCTATTTAGACTCCTCAATTGCAAAACACTATGCGGCCCCAATTGCACTTTTGCATTTGTTCAACAAACGTGAAAACTATAGAAAGTGTTGCTTCGCAAATCAATTGTCTGTGTCATTTGTAATTTGTCATTTGTTGTTTAGCTCAAGAGTTTCTTTTAACAATATTACCAAATATTGCGAACACAAAGCGCCATGACGATTATTTAGCCTCAAATGCTGGCCAGCAATTGGCAGCACACAGTTGGCCAGCAAAGTGGTGTCATTGCCACCTAATTTGTTTACACCTTATATCCATTAAAAATCATTTGATGGGGTATAAAATAAAGCTACAGAAAATACATTGTTGATCAGGACGACAAACTATAAGTTTCTTAAATCGGTGAAGTCTTTTCTATTTTTCCTTTTAAGTATAATTTTTTGAGAAAACTTCAACTTAAGTGTTTTTAACAATGGGCAATAAAGAGGAAACAGCACCGCATCTATTTAGAGATACGAGACGCTATTTTAGACTTTAGAACTTTCTTGGTATTGATGCGATGATAACGATGATAAGGAGTTCGCCTCCCTGCTCCGCCGTCTCTTTACCGTTGTGTGGCCAGCGCCTCTGTTTAAATCTGTGTGTCATCTTCGTCGGCTCAAGTGAAATCTGGCGACATAAGTTTCGCTTTGTTCTCAGGCACCCAAGACTTTCGATTTGCATGCAGTAAAATCAAGTTGTTTGTTAGATAAGTGAAATGTCAAAACACCCGCACACACCTGCAGAGTTATACTCGCCTTGCAATTGTAGAAATCTGGCTGGGAAATGCGAAAAGCCAGTTGCACGCAAAAAAAAAGAAAAAGAAAATGAGTTAATTGTTATTATTCATTTTGGTTGCAAAAACAGACAGAGAAAACAGATGCAAGGCGAAACCAAAGCAAACAAAACAAAAGCAACGCAAACAACAACAGCAACAATTACTTGGCATTGATGTGGGAATCGTTGGGATTCGCTTTGAGGCAGTTGCTAATTGAAAATTGACATTAAAGTGCACAGTAAATGTGTATTCTATGCGTTGCTTTACTGGTGCCATGAAATCAGTGCAGTACACCTTAAGGAACAGGTTGCAAACTATCGGAAAATGCTAATAGTAATATAATTGAGACGGTGAACAGCGCTGATAGAGGAGTCTTGGTCCGAGAACACTTCACAGGAGCCTTCTTCATTCACAAAAGCGCACAAATTGTTCTGATGATGATGATGGTGATGGTGATGATGATGATGATGTGTCCATGCAATGGGAGTGTTTTATTTCTTATAGAAGAATGTCTGCAAGTTTTGAAAGGTTGTATTTTCCTCAAGCAAGTAGTCCAACTTGATGACCGACTGTCTGAAGATCCAGTACTAAAATCAAGAATAAAACATATATATGTATAAATATAGCTCGATATATAGGAGATAAGATACCCACCGCCCGCTGATACTCCTTTTTTAAGGACCTCGCAGTGGTCCAGAACGATGCAGAGAGGATAATCAAGCTTCAGACTGCAGCGAATGCGATAAATTTCGTGGAGCACTTCACCACTGAGCAGAGGACAATCGAATATATAGAGCTCGGATAGGTGCGAGCACTTCTTGATCATGTCAACCAGTTGGGAGTCCTTGAGATCGGGACAGCCACTCAATACCAGATAATTGACCACATGCGGCATGTTCTGGTTGTAGATATCGCGTTCATGGAAGCGACAATTGTTCAGCACAAGTCCTTGCAGTCTTCCGCAGCGTTGCAGATCCATTTCACGCATCCAGTCGAAGCTGGGAAAGTGTGTCAGCTAGTCGGCTCAATCAACGGGCGCCATTTAGGTGACCCCATTGAGCGTCGACGCTGACGTTGCGGGTGTAGCCCACCTATAAATTCTAAGCACGCACCACACACACACACACACACACGTATATAAATGTGTGCGTCTATCTAGTACATTAAAAAAAATTAAATAAACATTTTTAAGTTCATTATTTGCAAATGGAGGTTCAGTATTTGTGGAGTTAAGCATTTAACATTAGTTTAAAATTGTGCAAATATTAGCATTAATATTTTAGTGGCTTTAATGTGTAACTAAAAGCGATCAACTTGGCTTATATCACTGCTCACTCTAATTTAAATGAATGTCCTATGATAAATATCGATACTGAATTTGAATTTTTATTTGTATGAGTTGAATCTCTTTTAATTGCACAAGTTAATGGGCTCTTTATGAGACCTGCATTCGATCTATAACGATAAGCACTGGCAATGATCAGCTGAAGCGCCCCAAGTGCGCCACGCACTAGTTCAGAATTGCCTAAAACGAACTTAAATACACTTACGTAGTTAAATCGCAGGGGGGAGGGCAGAATTATACATAATGGCCTAGACTCCAGTGCCAGACCCAGTCCCAATTTCCAGTCAGCCGAGTGTATCCAAGTGGAAATCAGAGCAAAGATCTTATTTCTTTTCTTTTCGCTTGTATTTTGTCCTTGCAGTTGAAAACCCTGCCCGAAGCTTGAGCGTATCCAAAATCCAGTTCCAGTCGTTGGCAGGAGCGAATCTGTAAGTATTTATATATATAAATATATATACTCGTATGTATATTCCAATATTATTAAGTATACAGGTCAAAGTTCGTTGGCAAGGCGAGCGGGGTGTGGCATATCCGCAAGTTGCAAGGCCGCACATGCAAAACAATGACCAGCCACACAATCATAACAATAAGAGCAGCAAAAGACGCGTGTGGGAATGCATGTGTGTGCGTGTGTGTGTGTGTGTCTCAGGTTCAATTGCGAAATGAGTCGACGCCTATGTAAACAAACCTTTGCCATTGTTGGCAACAGCAACAACCACCGGCTGCAATTGCACAAATGTTGCAGATTCTCGCAATTTTTGGAATCGAATGAAACATATTGGAAACAAGTGTGAGCAGCTAGAAAATTGCATATATATACCCACACAAACATACATATATATATGTACTGACGCACTTTCATAGATAAATCGGCAAGCGATTATCTAATTGCTAACGCTTATCGACTATCGATGATGCAAAAGTGATGCGGCTTTTGCAACACTTTTTATTCAACCAGACAATAATGGCTAAGAGACATATTGTAATATGTTAAAACCAGTTAATGTTTATGTTGTATAATTTAAATTCGCTGTTATTATTTATTCTTCTACAAGAGAATATTTTATAACCTTTCAATATGTTGATCAATGTTAAATAAAATTGCTACATAAAAGGAAAAAAAAGAAGAATAATGGCAATGAAACGGTTCTTTAGTTCAGGCCAAAAAAAAGCAAAAAAAAGCCAAAACTACAGCCAAACAATGGAATCTTTTGCAACGCTGACTGGAACAATAAGAAAATCGATTTCGATAATTAGTCAACGATAGCAAGAAGTTTACTCAGCAAGCCCTTTTAGAATTTGTCCGTCATTCAGAGCACATCGAGCTTCAGACATTGTCGAGGAAAAAAAAGGGAAAGAAAAATAATTAAGAGGTTATTTTTTGGCGACATGGAGACAGGCTTCTACATAAAGATCTACACCAAAAATGGTCCCAGTATAAAACATTTTATTCGTTGTCCAAGACGCCATCGTGGCCAAGTCGCAAGGATTGAATTGACTTTAAGGTTAGGTCCTCAATGTGAGCCGGCCGAGCTGGAACAAGTGTCGGTGTCTTACGTCGGCAATCGACGGTATATGGGCAACAATCAACAGCCTCATGATGGCAACTACCTGAACACTGAACTGATGCCGCCAGAGATCGATTCCCCTCAGAATGCGGAGTTTCTGACCAACTCCATGCCGCAGCTGACATTCAACGAGAGTCTGTCGCAGCCTCCGGATATTATGGAAGATAGTATGGATATGTCACTGCAGCATCGCCTCAACGGTGCCGACTAATGTCCTACGAGGAGCACGAGATGAAGTATGCGGATAATAAAGATAGCAACAGAAGCAAATGGCTTTAAGACGAGGATCTCAAATGGAGGCTGATTGCAACAAGACTTTGAGACTGTGTTTCTATGAAGTATTTATTATTTCGCTGTATTTCACAACTTTGATTAATAATAAATTTCTTACCTTGGAACCCTATTTAGACTCCTCAATTGCAAAACACTATGCGGCCCCAATTGCACTTTTGCATTTGTTCAACAAACGTGAAAACTATAGAAAGTGTTGCTTCGCAAATCAATTGTCTGTGTCATTTGTAATTTGTCATTTGTTGTTTAGCTCAAGAGTTTCTTTTAACAATATTACCAAATATTGCGAACACAAAGCGCCATGACGATTATTTAGCCTCAAATGCTGGCCAGCAATTGGCAGCACACAGTTGGCCAGCAAAGTGGTGTCATTGCCACCTAATTTGTTTACACCTTATATCCATTAAAAATCATTTGATGGGGTATAAAATAAAGCTACAGAAAATACATTGTTGATCAGGACGACAAACTATAAGTTTCTTAAATCGGTGAAGTCTTTTCTATTTTTCCTTTTAAGTATAATTTTTTGAGAAAACTTCAACTTAAGTGTTTTTAACAATGGGCAATAAAGAGGAAACAGCACCGCATCTATTTAGAGATACGAGACGCTATTTTAGACTTTAGAACTTTCTTGGTATTGATGCGATGATAACGATGATAAGGAGTTCGCCTCCCTGCTCCGCCGTCTCTTTACCGTTGTGTGGCCAGCGCCTCTGTTTAAATCTGTGTGTCATCTTCGTCGGCTCAAGTGAAATCTGGCGACATAAGTTTCGCTTTGTTCTCAGGCACCCAAGACTTTCGATTTGCATGCAGTAAAATCAAGTTGTTTGTTAGATAAGTGAAATGTCAAAACACCCGCACACACCTGCAGAGTTATACTCGCCTTGCAATTGTAGAAATCTGGCTGGGAAATGCGAAAAGCCAGATGCACGCAAAAAAAAAGAAAAAGAAAATGAGTTAATTGTTATTATTCATTTTGGTTGCAAAAACAGACAGAGAAAACAGATGCAAGGCGAAACCAAAGCAAACAAAACAAAAGCAACGCAAACAACAACAGCAACAATTACTTGGCATTGATGTGGGAATCGTTGGGATTCGCTTTGGGGCAGTTGCTAATTGAAAATTGACATTAAAGTGCACAGTAAATGTGTATTCTATGCGTTGCTTTACTGGTGCCATGAAATCAGTGCAGTACACCTTAAGGAACAGGTTGCAAACTATCGGAAAATGCTAATAGTAATATAATTGAGACGGTGAACACCGCTGATAGAGGAGTCTTGGTCCGAGAACACTTCACAGGAGCCTTCTTCATTCACAAAAGCGCACAAATTGTTCTGATGATGATGATGGTGATGGTGATGATGATGATGATGTGTCCATGCAATGGGAGTGTTTTATTTCTTATAGAAGAATGTCTGCAAGTTTTGAAAGGTTGTATTTTCCTCAAGCAAGTAGTCCAACTTGATGACCGACTGTCTGAAGATCCAGTACTAAAATCAAGAATAAAACATATATATGTATAAATATAGCTCGATATATAGGAGATAAGATACCCACCGCCCGCTGATACTCCTTTTTTAAGGACCTCGCAGTGGTCCAGAACGATGCAGAGAGGATAATCAAGCTTCAGACTGCAGCGAATGCGATAAATTTCGTGGAGCACTTCACCACTGAGCAGAGGACAATCGAATATATAGAGCTCGGATAGGTGCGAGCACTTCTTGATCATGTCAACCAGTTGGGAGTCCTTGAGATCGGGACAGCCACTCAATACCAGATAATTGACCACATGCGGCATGTTCTGGTTGTAGATATCGCGTTCATGGAAGCGACAATTGTTCAGCACAAGTCCTTGCAGTCTTCCGCAGCGTTGCAGATCCATTTCACGCATCCAGTCGAATCCCGTAAAGCCGCTGCAGTTCAGCCGCACGATCTCAATGTCATTCGGCCTGATCTGCAAAATATGGCCCAAACACTCGATGGTCAGCTCCTCCGACTTGTGACCGCCTTGGGTTAGTTCCAGAAAATGCAATTCGGGTAGAGATAAAACCTTTTTGTGTATATCCGAAAACATGCTCATGGGAATCGATAGACCCTGCAGGTTGTCCAAGTTGAAGCTGCCGCGCAGACTGAGCGATTGTTTGGGGCGCTTGATAAATAGGTGCTGCAGCTGCCTGCAACGCTTAACGATCCCAGTCAGTGCCGAAGACGATACATTCCCGTGGAGCACCAACTGCTCCAGCTTTGGGAACTGCTCGATAAAATGCACTTGCACCTCACAGTGCACCTTAAGGCGTCGCAAATTGCACAGTATCTTGGGCAAGGTATGCAACGGCCACTGGGGCATCAGTGCACCGGCCAGAACAGCCCCAACACGTCCAAGCTGAGCATCGACACCGCCACTCTTGCGTTGCGACTTCGATTTCGACGGCAGCAACAGCTTACAGTAATGTACATTGATGAGCGCACTGACGCCGGCACGATCCAGCACATTGAGATTCTCCTGGAGGCGATCCGCTGTGAAATGGACACTGCGATAATTATCCATCATGTGGTTGATAAAGAAGCTCAACAGTTCGCCATTCAACTCCTGCTCCAGCTGGCGAAAATCCAAGCGCTTGTGGCTGCGGCGCCAGACGCTATCGAAGAGCGGACGCATTGCCTTCTTCCTGCGATACATGGCAACCTGGTCGGCTATCGAAAGCTTTACGATGGTGCTCTCCGATTCCTTACTATCAAAGGGCACTTCCATGTCGGCTCCTCCTCTGTTGCATGGAGAGTCCTTTCGCTTGTGCTCAGATCGATTGTTTTCCATTGGAAGAATTTACCTAAACAAAGGCAGATAAAAATTTCAATAAATAAATGTATACGTTTTAAGATTTGTTGTAGAGTTTTTAGTTATACGTGTTGTCCTGTGACTGTTGTTGCTACAGTGTTTTGTGGCTTGTGCCTTTTACTGACCGAAGTCTTATCGCAGCCTGCTTCGATCCCAGGCAATGCTATTTATTTTAATCAGTTTGAAGATTTATAATTTCTGATTAAAACTCTCTGCGAGCAACTGACAGAATACTTGCGAAACCTAAAAACAAAACAGTGTTTGAAAATGTCAAACAAAATTATTATTCTTTGAACTGTCCAGAAGTTTTTTGACAACATATATTTGTACATATGCGAGTATGATTTATGAAAGTTGGACATGATTTCATCACCGACGGTCAGATCAACCAATTGCACGCTATATGTAGGTCTACTTAAAACTGCTGCAGCTTATCTCTCCTTGTTTATGTGTCGAATACTAGGCTCGGTTTGCTGTACCGATTCCAACATGCGCTCTCAATTAGGGATTTCAGCAGGCCGCTAATCCGCTAACCATCCCCTCGTCCGCCCGTTGAACGCACCCTCCTGGCATCACCTGTGCCACAAATCTATCTGCCAGTAACATCGCGTGCCGCGCTGCTGACATTAGAAAGTGAGCGTGAACTTTCCCATTATTTGTTGCTGCCCGATATGACATTGCCTGCCACACATATGCATATGCATGTGTCTCTGTGTGTGTGTGTGTTTCTATACTTGTATTTGCCTGCCACGCTCATCGCAGCAGTGTCTTTTCTTTGGTATTTGCATAATAATTACTCCGCCCTGCATTTAATTGTTGCCATTGCGCCTGCCGCCTTTTCAATTTGCATTGTTGTTTCTTGAAGGTTGCACATGTTTTTTTTGTTCGCCTTTTCCTTAATTGCACTTAGTCTCAGACACACACACACACACACACTCACACACACACTTTGATCTGCACTTGTGCTACTTTTGAACATTGTTGTGTTTTTTACTTTCGCATTTGAAAGTGCATCTGTTTCAGTTCTTTGCTTTTGCTTTTTATCTTTTTATTTATTTATTTTTTTGCAATGCGGTTTTGTAATGGCTTCCACTGAACTGGGTAGCTTGGACGGTGACCCGTGCTTAGCCTTGAGTTCATTTAAAACGTCAACATGTCATTAGGCCCAATAATAAGCTTCGCCGCATAAACTAGTCTTGGCAATTAGCCAGCTTTGCATAAGGGCACTCAGACAACCATAACAGCCAATTATTTCTCACGAATTGCATTATAATTTGTTTTTAGTTACATTTGATTTTTTTAATTTGTTTATTTGGTAAGCAACACATAAATGTTTATGAACTATTGATTATAAATAGCCTTGCAAGCATACATATAATTGTCATTTTATTGCAAGTTAGTGAAATCCATTTTCAGCTCAAATTTTATCATTTTTTCTGCACAAGGTAACGACATTTTAAAAATTGGTTCTATTGTTCCACTCACACCTCTAGCTGATTTATTTTGGCGATAGTTCCTCCAGTTTCGCGAATATCGATACATATGGATTTCCAATTGTAATAATGACAATCTTAAAGGTATCATCAAAATATAATATTAGTTAACTTTTTTTTAATTGTATAAATGTTATAAGTATAAGAAACGCCCAAGCTATAGTCCAAAACTCATGTTATACAATGCATACTTATATATTTATCGATATGGGCTATCGTGCTTTAATCGATTTTTTGTATGTATGTATGTATGGTTATAAATGCTTTTTCTGTTAAAAATTGAACATTTTGTGCATTGTGATTGAGAGTTTCGCTGCTGTGATAAATGTGCATAATCAATATTGAAATTACACTGAAAAAGTCATAATCTAGAAAGTTCGCGACTACTTTATAATAGGAATCTTTATATACATATATATCAATATATGTATATATATATGTGTATTTTTTTTTAGTGCATTTCTTACAATGTGGCGAAAATAATAACGATGATGTTCATGATTAACAAAGAAACGCGTGCAAATTTACATAAGGCCTTGCTGCTGCTGCTGCTGCTGCGGCTTCTTCTTCTGGGTGCCGTCGCTGCGTTCCGGTTTTGCACTTCTCGCTAGTTGCTTTAGCACCTATCCGCCGCCCGCTGCCCGACGTCTGTGATTCAGCTCAGCTGCTCTTTGCGCATTTCTTGTCTCCACTCGTTTGGTGTCATTCGTTACGGTGATCGCTCTTCTGTTTGTTTTGCTTTGTTTTGGCTTGTTTTGTTATGCTTTGTTTGTTCGCTGCTTGTATGTTTATGCTTTGCATATTACACGCACACATGCATACGTACATACAAACATACTTACATACATACGCACGAACTGCGCGCTTCACAATTTGAGCAACAATTGTTTTTTTGTGTGTGTTTTTTTTTATTGTTCATTCTTTACGGCTGTGTTTCAATTTGTTGATGTTGATGACAGCAACTGACCTTTAACGCCTCGTGCTATGCATAAAGTGTCGCTCTTAATGCTTCATGTTTAATGTGGCTCGCGCCTCCCTCAAAGGGTGCATTTGATGCCATCCGAGCCCGGGCATGGATCCCGACCCGGACCTTTTGTGACGTCAAAGGCTCCGGTCTCTGTCCCCATTTGCAATGAGGTCAATGTGGGTCAAACTGACAAATCGATGTAAGCACACACACATACTTATTAAATAATGTGTATATATGTATGTATCGCATTCGGTTTGTACAATCTTATCAGCCACCAATTTAGAGCAATATGCAATGGGCCTGGTCTGTGTAGACATTAACCCAAATAAATGGGTGTAATGCCAACACAGTTTTTAGCCCAAGCACACAAGCTATCAAATTAGAGCGCACGATTTGAGCCAGCACGGCTAAGGGATGCCCTGTACACAGTATGAACTTTTTGGTAACCGGTTTGACTTTCGTATACACTTGCGAGTGAAAATAGGGTTGAGCTTGAACTAGATTCTGTTAACTGGCAATAAGAGTATAATTTATTATTTAATGAGTGGCTATTCAAAAATAACAGTATAGTTCAATAGAAACATTTTCTCAAGCCAGCGTTATTCGCTTGGGTGGGCAGTCATCTTATAATCTCTCGCTTACAGGGCATATATATCTATATTTCTATATACATATGTATGTATGCATCTAATTCGAAGTAGACGCGTGCAACCAAGCAAACATTTGGCCAAAGCCGCAAAGCGTAACGAGAATAAAACAAGAAAGAACAGATTCCTGCGGCACACCGAAGATTGCTTGCCCTGATTAAGTATTATTTTACATATCCAAATATCTTGAACATTGCAAACTAATTGTTTAAAACTTTAAGCAAACTTATATTAAGGAGTAACATAGCATAATCTTACCACATTATAATTCATAGTTGATTTAAGCTTAGATAAATTAAAGTTGCGGCTGGCGATGAATGAATCCCAAATAGCTCCAATTGAATCAACTTCGACATAGATAACAATGCGTTAGTGTTAGTGTTTATCTGTAATTTACAGGCCCTTCGTTCGTAATTTGAGAAAGGCAGACAATAGACAAAGAAAAACAAAAATAAGTAAATAAATATATATTTATATATATATGTATATACATATATATACGTATGTACATGGGAAGATTCTGAAAGCTGGCATCACAAAAATGGCATGCTAATTGTTTGTAATAACAACAGCAACAACAACAACAACTACAGTTGAGCAGAATATACGATTGAGAGCTTAAGGTGGACGTGCATGGCGTGTGGGTGGCACGCCTTATAAGGCATTGGGAGCCATTTGCTTATGTGTCATCTGCCAGCAGCGGCAGCTCTGGCAAGTCATCAACCCTCGTTGCCCAAATTGGCAAAGCTGGGCTCTGTCTCTGGCTCTGGCTCTGTTTCTGACTCTGGCCTGTCTCAGACCTGGCTCTGTCTCTGCTCTGGCTCTTTCCTGTCTCTGGTCCGACTCTGTCTCTGGCTTGATCAAAGGCCGCACTCTGTTTGTGGCGTCCAAATTAAACTTGTTTTGACTCGAATGTAAATCGCTTCCACGACTGTTCAATGACTTGATGATTTCATCGCAGTCATCGCCATAAAGTATTTCGCTTCTGTCTGGCGGCTTGTTGTTTGTATACCCTGTAAACAGGCAGAAGCAGATAGTTACATTTTATTCGATTTATATTTTGAAAAAGTGGCCAATTAGCATTAGCAACGAATTCGAGTGTATGTTGTGGCTGGTTATAGGGTATCTTGGTATGGCACACTCTTGTCTATCATACACTTACGTGTATTTTTTTTGTTGCCGGACGCCTGACTTGACCGTGCCGTGAATCATGCGGCGGATGAGAAACGAGTACCTCTGTTGGTTCACTTGAATGCGATCGTCGCGACGATTGTTGTCAGCACAGATGAGCTCATTAACAATTTGGCATTTCCTTTTTTGTATATGTTGCAGCACTGCATAGTCGGCTCAAGATCACAACACGTGCCGCATTATGACTTTCTACTGGTGGTCGCATTGGTTCTGGATAACCTGTCTGAGTGGTAAGCGGCACAAGATGCACAGATCAGTGCATCATTATCATCTATTGCAAATGTTTGTAAAATGCTTTTGTGTTGCAGTGCAACTTTTGCCTCATGTGCACACATATCCCAGTCAGGACGTAAGTCTAGAGTCGACCACACAGCAGCAGCTGGATCGGGCATTGGAACGGACGGAGGCAGCGGAACATGGCTCTGGTCGTCGGCAAACAACGAAGCTTTATCAGACCGCGTCCAGTCAGACATGGACATCGGTCACCCAGCGGAATATCATGGATCTAACCATTAAGACGACGCCGGCGGCGCCAAAAATAACACCCACATATGCAGACGTAGGTGGACAGCAGAAGGAGCAGCAGCAGCAACAGCAGCAGGAGGAGGAGGCAAGTGATGCCATCGAAGATGTCGAAGCGCCTTTTTCCGATTCCGTCGATGAGGATGACAGCAATGGAGACGATGTCGACGTGAACGTGGACGCTGATGAGCAAAGTGACGCTGATGGGGCAACGGTAAAGCTAACGATGTCGCACAATCAGTTCGAGTTCAAGCGCTCCGCTGATTTTGCGGCAAGCGTTGCAGCTGAAGGATCGCCGGATCAGCTCAACAACTATACGAATTTTAGTCGTATCACAAGGTGACTAATGTAATTCAGACTTCCGATTGTGAAGATCGACTGTTAACTTAGCATAGATCTCTACACAAAAGTCCAAAGAACATATATAATTAATAGAAAAATGAAAATTGATCTGAGGTTGCAAGAGTCCAATTCTAATGCAGACAAATTATTTGAAATTTTTGAAATAGGTCTCCTGATCTGATCACAATGATAACGTTTTATATATTGCGTGATTCGATGACACTCAGCTCTCAAAAGAATCGCTTTTTGACATAATTAATAAGCCTGTTCCGATTGCATAATGAATGTTGCAACCTATTGATAATTTTCGTGCAACCTGTAAATAATACTTTGCAAATAGAATCAAAGCTTGGATGGCTTTAGGGCATTTCCAATCAAATCAGTATTTCACATCGAAACGATCGAATGTTATTGTTATTAGTGTCTCCGTTGACGTCACAGATATAGAAAAACGCAAAAAAAAACAGCTGATTTCGTTAACAGAGATAATGGTGCGGAGCACTGCATAATCTTATTGCGTTTATTTATTGCTCGCACTAATACATATCATATCATTTTGCAGTACAAATAACAGCAACAACAGCGCTTGCAATTCCACCTGTGTGGCAGCTGCTGTAAATGCCAGTGGCTTGGAACTCACAACTACAGCAGCGAAATCTGCAGCAGCAAACCCAACAACTGGGTCAATATCATCAGCAACACAAACAACAACAATACCACCACCAACAACAACCAGAATATCAACAACGAATAAAACAAAAACAATAACAACAACAACAACGAGCCCGCCGATCAATAGCACAGCAGGTCAAGCTGTGGCAGCCACACCATCGACGCCCAAAATCAACACCGAATGGCTGTCGGATGAGCTGCAGCGAGTGCCGTTCACATTGGAGAACGCCAACAAGGAGGATGAGCTGCGACGCGCCGAGAGCGAGCATCGCTCCAGGAAATCGAAAGTGCTGTCCGCCGAATACAAGCACATCAATCGCTATATAAATTTCTCCAGCGACACCAAGAGTCTGCTCACCCGATCCGCATCTGCAGCGCCCAGCGTTTCGGATGCCGATGAAGGTGGCAACATCTCATCCGAGGCGCTGGCCATTCAAGTGAGTGGCGACGACAACATTTGAAGTATTCATTATTATATTGTTTGATGTATGTTTTAGCGCACGTATTTTTTGGATGCCGGCTCCATATCGGCCATATGTTTCACTGTCTTCGGCATTTGCTGTACAGTGGGCACCATTGGCATCGTCCTTTATCGTCGGCGCTATGTGAATAAGCCGCAGGCGCTTAGCGAGCCCGACTCAAGCGTTTACATCGACGATAGCACGATGCGTGTAAGTGTAAGGATTCGTTGGCCAGTTGCCTGCGGGCACAATCCAAAACTGGGCGCCTTTTACTGACACTCCTTTTTTCGATGTTATCTTTTAGGATAATTCGGATGAGATGTACAGCCTGGATAATGATTCGTTTCTCAACTCACTAGAGGCGATGACAATACAGAACTATTGGACGGACACGGTCAAACATACAAAGCTTTAATTTCTGACGTCTGTTCTGGGGATCTCCCTCTACTCACCTCTACTTCCCACTTCCCATTTGCCCCTCCCATCCTTTATTATTTATTATTTGTTTTTTCGTCCATTTGTCCAGTATTCCAACGGTTTTTCCCTTTTCCCAATCCCATCTTTCCTTGTTCCAACATACATTGCGAAACCCAGCAATCAGCACACACAACAACACAACAAACAACACAAACACATCATAATCATTAAGTAGGCGCCCGAGTGTGCGCAGCATAGCATTTAAGTGGAGTCCTCGATAGGGGCACTTGTGTGTATTTACTAATTGATAGGCATTCGTGCAGCTCAAATGGACTTGTATGCAACCAGACGAGCGATTAGTTTAAGCCAAACTACCAAAATTATGTTTAGTATGTGTACTATATTTTAAGAGCGCAATGTTATTTGCTAGTTTTAACTGTTGATACTGTCTGTCGATCTGTCTGCTGATCTCCGATCATATAGAGGGTCACTTCTCCGGACATACATACATATACCTGTATGTATCCAGATATCCTTGTACTCCGTTTAACATTTCGATTCGAAACTTTATAGTTTGAATTTCTTTATACTCGTTTAGAGTAAGAACTTAATATACTTACATATTTATGTTTAACTATTTATGTAATTTTATTTAAAATATTTGTTGAGTATTTTTCCAATAATTTTTCGTTTCGTTCTTCGTGATTAATATATTTAATGTTTATACAGTTTAGATTTGTGTCTGTCCAACAATTAAACGCAATCATTCCTTCCAGTTTAGCATATAGTGCAACTTTATATAAAATTATTGTATTAAAAATAAATGAAACATACAGCTACAACTTCGCACACAATATTAACTATTTACTGCCACCAGAGATTGTCAATTTGTCCCATTGAAATTATAACGACATAATTCTAAGCTAATATGCCCAACGTTGCATGATCATTACAGATGCTTAATTAAAAAACTTGAATATATGAATGCCATATGGCCTCATCTAACGACCATAGTAGGTAATTTGGGGACTTATCAAAATTCATAATAAAATGCACCTATGTATGCAAAAGTATATTTAAGCTGAGCGCCCAACTGGTTTCTTTTTCTATCGATAAGAGATGGCAGAGCAATATGCTAAGAAATACCGTACAACCATCGATATATTTATATAGGTATGGACTGGTCATCAGTGTTGACACATCACTCCAATGGGATTGCAAGCAAGGGTTGACAAGCGGTCCCAAATAAAATATATATGTTGATAGCTAAACAAAATAATAAAATTTTCATCGTTAACTCAGTTACCATAGGGTTTGAATGTCAACCTAACTGGCCCGCACATTATTTTGTACTGAAAAAGTTGTTCACATCACTCATATAGAGCAGAACAAAAGTTTGTAGCCGACAATTGTTACTCGTCACTTTTTAAGTAGTAAAATTGTGTTTATTTACGAAAAAAAAAGAAGCTAATTGTACGTTGAAATAATGAGCGGAACATTGGACTATCGGAACAATAACAAAAGTAAATTGGTGTGATATCGATTGTGGCGCAAATTTCATGCGATATTTCAGTATCGTTAGCGCTGTCATCTCTAGATGACCCCGCATTAGGCGTCGTAAATGCTTGCATGTCGTGCGTTTGACGACGCACATTTGTAGTTCGGAATTCGTGGGATATTTGCTCTGCACAGATTGCATTTTCAGTGAATGAAAAACAAACGCAAACCATTTTTACAATACGGAGCAAATATTAACAATATCAACTGCAGCCACTCATCATAAATGGCTTACTTCGCCGTTTATATACCGCCATCGAAAGCGGGCTTTGAGGGCACATTGGCTCACTGTGCGGGCTCCATTGCAGCTATAAATGTGACTCTCTTGTCCGAGTCTGCAGCCGCCAGCGGAGCGGGCGAACCAAATGCATTCAATTTCGAGGATCCCGAATATCCACGTAAGTTTTGCTCCTGCTCAGCCAGCGTCAGCCATGTTTAAAAAATAACTGTATGAATATATATATATGTATATAACTGTAACATATGTATATATATTTATTCGTATTTTTATATATATATATATATAAACATGTATGTATGCAAAAACATAGAATGCACGGATACATATTTGCAACACACACACAGCCACAAACACACAGGTATTTATGCACGCATCAAGCTTACCATTTCGTGCAGCAACGCAATCAAAGCGCGCTTTTCATTTCATTTGTTGCGCATCGCGTTTTGCGTTTTTGAGTCTCACTTGCAGATGGTATTCTTCTTGATGCCATGTAGGTCAATGCCTTACAAATTCAAGTGTAAATTGCAAAAATAAAACCAAATTCATTTTCAGAATTACCTCAGTTCTAAATCAAATTATATATATATATATATATACATATACATATATATATATATTTATATACATATATACAAATTTCTTCTTTTTTTTCCTGCAACTCTTGCCTTGCAAATTCAACTCTGAATTACAAACACAAAAACCAAAACAAAATTCATTTTCAGAATATTTCAAAATATCGTTCACAACTTATTATTTGATTTCACTTCACACAAGCAGGCGATAACTAAAATTCAAAATTAAATCATTTTCAGCAGTCAATCAAAATTAAAAGTTACTTTTTTTTTTTGAATTGTGTCTAACATTTTGCAGTAATCAGTGAAAACAGTGCTAAAACATTTAGCTAACAAAATTGGTCGTCTCAAATGTAGAAACAATAAGTAAAATGCAATTTCTGGTCGCATACAATTGATTTGTTGCCGGTTGCCTGTGCATCATCCACCATCCATCATCTTCAACACTTGTGCGGCCTTGTTGTGCATTGGGCATGGGATTAAGAGCGTCATCAGCGCACAAATAATGTAAACAGATATAGGTAACGTACGATTACAACTGTAAAGTCTTTATCGCGACGAGTTCAGCGATCTTTCCAAAAAAAAACTATAACCAGAACCTTGACCTGTCATTGCACTCATTCGTCGACAGAAAAAAATTCAAAAGAACAACCAAAAATGTTTGGTTTTACTCAATTATTAATACCATAATAGATTACATACAAAAGTATTAATATATCACAGCTTAATCTCTCCAAGTTTGTTGTTATTATAATTACGAATATTGTTGAATATTAAATACAACGACTTAAGCACTCCAGCTCAATTAGTATATCTTGGTATATCATGTGCAAAGTTGAAAACAATAATCAAATTGCTCTGGTAAATGTAATAAAATGAATTTGAGGCTCGACACTTTTGACTAAATATACTTTATACTTTACTATGTACGCTGTTCATTTATGTTCAAGTATTTTTTTTTAAATAAGTGCGAGCTGCGCGCTTTTTCTCTGTCTCTCTCTATCTATCTCGCTCCCTCTCTATCTCTTTGGCAGAGCAGAGAAAGAGTAGGCTATGGTTCCATATTTATATCCCAAGCGGAGACCAGGCTAGCCAAGGCGGGCTGCTGCTCAATTGGCCACTGAGATCCGTCCGATCCACATACAAAAAAGAAAAAACAACATAATAGCGACAACATTAATTTTGTTGTTTTCTTTTTCTAAGAGCGTAGTGCCAATAACTGCGTCATACGCACGTCTGCGAAGGCAATATTGATACAGTGAAGAAGGCATTGGCATCGGCATCCATCGCCCTGTCGCCCCTTTTCGCTGCTCTTCTCTCTCTCTTTGGTTCCGCGTACACACGCGGCCTCGTATCTGTTCCATCTCACTGTCTCTCTCTCTCTCTTTCTCTCTCTCTCTGTCGTCTTTTAGCACATTATTTGTTTTGCTTAACACCTTTCTTGCGCTGTCTGGCAATCTATTTGCAATTCGCCCAGATGGCGTGACCACATCGAGTCGAGCGAGCAACGAAACTGCTGTCAGTTTCCATAACTTGCGTTTGTGCGTTTAGATTTACTAACTATCTCTCTCGTTCACAATCCCTTTTTGCAGCCGACTCGCCGCTCTGGTTGATATTTGCGGAGAAGTGCAAGGCATTGGAGGTGCTGCGACATTATAAGGAGGCGCGTTTGCGCGAGTTTCCCAATCGAGATCAGGCCGAGAGCTACGTACAGTTTGGCTTCGAGAGCATCGAATCGCTCAAGCGTTACGGCAAGGCCAAGCCATCCAGCAGTAAGTAGATACAAATGTATATAGATATAGGCAGAGCATAACAATCAAACAAAAGACGAAATAATAATAATTTTCATCCATTTCGCAGAGCCGGTCTCATTACCCCGATCGTTGGGCAGTGGATATAAGTCGCCGGGGCCAGGCAACACAGACAGCAGTCCGTTTTCATCGTCGCCGACCATTAATGAGACATCCGGCTTATCATCATTGACCGCGGCAAATATCATATTGGCGATGTCAAATAGCAGTAGCAACAACACTGATGGCAGTGCTAATATCGCATCCAGTTGCAGCAACAGCGGCAGCAACAATTCACTTAATGCCGAACGTCCGCCGTTTCGGGCACCCAGCAAGCAGGAGCTGGTCGAGTTCCGTAAACAGATCGAGGCTGGCAATTTTGAGCGGGTCGTACGCACTGTTTGGGACAATCCACGTTTTCTGATCAGCAGCGGTGACACACCCACCAGCCTAAAAGAGGGCTATCGCTACAATGCCATGCACATTTGTGCCCAATGCAATCAGGCGCACGTTGCCGAGCTCATATTGAAGACAATCTCAGATCGCAACTTTACCCAGCTCTATGCGGGTAAAAAGAGCCGAGGAGAGATGTGCGGCGCCCTCAATGAGAATCTCCTCGATTATTATCTCAATATGCCAGACAAAGGACGCGGCGAGACGCCATTGCATTTTTCCGTCAAGTACGGCCACGTAGCTGTCGTTAAGGTGCTTACCTCCTATCCACAATGCAAGTCACTCATGAACTCGGACGGCATGCTGCCCAAGGATGTAAGTATTTCATTCACTCATAAATAAACCAAACGAATTGACTGACGTAGCTCCTAAATTCGATATCTAATTCTACACACAACACCCATGTAAAAAAATAGGAATCACATAATTGTGATGGATTTCAATTCAAAGTCAATTTGTGTAACTTCAACAACAATCCAAACTTTCAGTTTAAAATAGAACTTTTGTGATAAGCGAATGGCAATTCTAGTTCGAGTTATGAAGAAGTTGTTGGTTATATTTGAAGTTCGAGTTATTATATTGATTTATGCATATGCAAACATACTAATCACATCGATCTGAACCGATTCGACAGTTTGTTGCACAAGCTGTAGCAAGTTTGAGGCAACACGGAACGTTCTTGTTGACGCACACGAACCACATACAGTGGCTCACACTTCATTTCAACCAATGTCATAGAACAAAAGTAATTGCCTGCCATAAACTAATCATTCATTATTTTTCAAAAATTCCAAAGACCGATGGTAGGTACATATATTAACCACCAAAATTAATATATGACCCCAATACACTGGGGTTTCCCCACCGGCTAGGTAGAATTATAAAAATGTAGCATACTTTTGTTCTATGACATTGGTTGAAATGAAGTGTGAGCCACTGTATGTTGAATACAAATGATTATGTCTAATTGAAAGGGTATCTAACTCTATTCGCTACTATTCTCCGCCATCAGATAATATGCCAACGAGCACAACATGCCAGCCCGGAGGTGTTCAAAAAACTGGAGCTGCTGCTCTCGGAGCCATTTTATGTGCCCGTTCTGCGGGCAACGGGCAATGAGCTGACGCCGCAGATTGGACAACCGTTTACGACCATTGAACCGCCGGTAAGAGAAGACTAGCATTGAAGACTAGCGCTGACTAATCCATTGACTTTTAATTGAATTCGACAGGTATTAAATCTGAAGTGCGACGAATCGGGGAAACTCAACGTGGAACTTAAGATCTGTGCATTGGCTGGACCCATGCCACGTGAGCAGGCAGTTAGTTTCTATCGACGCTGGAAGACCCCGCCGCGTATTGGAGGCAGTGGGGGTGTGCCATTGACCAGTTCGCCCTACAGCACACCCATACGGACGCCCAACGAGTCGCTGCTCAACAAGGGCGCCGCTGGGCGGCGTGCGCTCTTCAGCCCGAATGGCAATCAACAAAAGCCAGAGCAAAATGGCGATGAGGAGCAGCAGCAGCACATAGAACACAACAACAATTGCACTGACAAGGATAGCTCAAGTCGATTGCAGCGTACGCTGGAGTTGCCCTCGACGCCTTTTCGGCATATTAACCCGGATCTGTTTTTAACATATCGCAGCAACACATCATTATCAATCGTGGATAGCGACTTGGATGATTCAGCTGTGTTTGACAGTTATCGCGAGCGACATATCAAGAATTCTGATATTGAGAAGGGTCTTGAGATAATCGGGCGGCAATTGGCGCACCAGGATAGTTTGGAGTGGCGCGAATATTGGGATTTTCTCGATGATCTCGTAGACATATCATCTAGCGATGGAATCGCACGCTTCGAGGCATATCTATCTGCCAAATCTGCGCAGACGCAGGCTTCGCTACTGCCCGAAAAATCTGATCAGACGTCATTGAACTACTCTCAACTGCATCACTATCTCGATCTAGTTGCCGACCGAGGCAAGTCTGCAAATAATTCAGCAGCGAGCGTTGCCGGCATCGCCATTACCCAGGTAATGACGCCCTACACATGCGTGGAGAAATCGCTGCAAGTGTTCGCGAAGCGCATCACAAAGACACTGATTAACAATATTGGCAACATGGTCTCCATCAATGATACGCTGCTCTCCGAGCTCAAAAGACTGAAATCTCTCATTGTCAGCTTCAAGGATGATGCACGCTTCATCACTGTAGACTTTGGCAAGGTTCACTCACGCATCGCTCATCTCGTCGTTAGCTACATTGACCATTCGCAGGAGGTGAGCAACGCTGTGCGATATCAGCTAATGGAAATGCTGCGCAAACTGTTGCAGCTCTACGGCGATAGACGCGAGCATTTGCAATGCGTATGCGGCAGCATGCTGCCAATGCTGAAGCAGCTGCCATTTGTTCGGCTACCGGACGCACTTAAAACCGAGGAGCTGTGCTCAGCCGCCTGGGAATTGGAGCAGTGCTGCAGCTGTGCTTGGGATGCGAATCTCAGTCGTAAGACGAGCCGACGCAAGCGTACCGAATCTTTGCGTGCGGCCACAACGTCAGCTGCTGCTGCCGCTGCTGCTGCTGCCGCTGCTGCTGCTACTGCTACGGCTGCTACTGCGACTGCTGCTGCTGCAGCTACTGCTGCTACCACTACTACTAATAATACTAGTGCTGCTGCTGAAACTATTTATGTTGCCCCCGGCACAACCAACGATCCGGTTGACGATCTCACTGGCTTAATACGTGTCTGTGGCATAGGCGAAAATGACAGCAACAACAACAACAGCGACGATGAGGAAAACGATGATGTATCATACTATGTGAGTACACACTAAACAATCCATTCAATACAATCCAAACATTTATTGACCTCTTCGCAACGCAGTTCGATTGCGCCGACGACTTTAATAAGGACGACAGCAGCGACGATGAGGTGATTTTCATGACACCACCAGAAAGCCACTCACCAGGGCTCTCCTGCTGCGACATGGATCCCCATTATGAACTATTTATATTTGGGTAAGTCTGCCAAATGGTAATCATCGTAAAAGTGGACACATTTTGCTAAATGCTTAATTACAGCAAGGAGCCGACCAAGCGTGATTTGGATGTCCTTAATGCTATTTTCAATGTCGATATCGATAAGGAGAAGCTGCCATTTGTGTATGCCTGGCGTACAGCCATGGAGAGCTTCTCCACCGAGGAGATGGATCTGTAAGTAACCAATGTAAATTTTATATTTTTTTATAATTATTCTCAGTCCCAGGCACAGCTGCAGCACTGCTCCAATTCCTGGGTAATGGCGATGCCGGGAACGCTCGCTGCTGAATTATTCGCAGACTTGCCTCGGTCGGCAACCAGATCAAGATAGTGATGCAGTTGAGAAAAGTTCAATGATGTCTAATCAGATTTTTCGGGCAGCATCGAAGCCTGCGTCTGCGCAGATTTGGCAGATAGATATGCCTCGAAGCGTGCGATTCCATCATCGCAAGATGATATGTCTAAGAGATCATCGAGAAAATCCCAATATTCGCGCCACTCCAAACTCTCCTGGTGCGCCAATTGACGACCGATTATCTCAAGACTCTTTTCAATATCCGAATTTTTGATGTGACGCTCGCGATAACTGTCAATCATAACTGAATCACCCAAGTCGCTATCCACGAACGATAATGATGTGTTTTTGTTTATTTAAATGAATTGTTTCTGTACCAAAAAACAATCGATCGAAAGATGAGGTTTAAATTGTGGGAAAAAGGCTTTAAATAGACTGTTGATTTTGATTGTTGTCATTTTGACTTAGTCATTATTGGGTTAGTGTTAATCATTATAACTTTAATTAATTAATTAATTTTATTTCGCATATAGCTTCCCCTCGCCGACAAGCGTGCACAAATTGCATAAGTCGTCGTTCATCAGCAACTGCAGCAGGACAACCAATCTGGCAAAAATGAGTATTTCTTGCAGCAGTGTGAATTCCGATAGCGGTTCGCTGCCACACACATTTAAAAAGCTGCTTGCCACACCGAAGCTGAACGAATTGGCGCAGCGTCGTCATCTTGTAACAGTGTCGACGCCACCGAAAATGATCACGTGGCCGTCCCGACAAACCATTAGCCAGAACGGACCTTCGCAGGAAACTCCTTTGCCAATGGACACCACGATGTCGCCAGCAGCAGTTCCAGTCGCCAGCGACCATCAAACAGGCACCGTATCGACTGTATTCCAAACGCCGTTCAATAAGGCGCGTGGTATTTTTTCCAAGTACCGCGAGACGCTATATGAGCCCAGTCCCACAATCTTATCGCCAGAGTATGTCAGTGACCGGCGGTATCTGGCACTCCCAGATGAGAGTGAATAGTTGAGAGCAGATGCTTGATGTTTAACTGCCTATTATTATTATGTAAATACTAAATGTGTATGTAGAGAAAAACAAAATGCAAGAAAAAGGAAAAAACAAAACCAGGAGTATTTTTTAAGCTATTTCTTCATTTTATTATTATTATTATTATTATTTTTATATTCCTTTTGCTTTTTTTACTAATGCTAGAAATGAATTATGTATATGTGAAATAATGTGAAATGAAACAATGAATTTGTGCTAACAATATTAAAATTTTCAAAATTCAAATAAATTCTTGAAGTGATACGCAATGTTGTAATTTGATCAAAACTTAAGAACAATCTAAAACAGCTCCGCGCCAATACTGAGATTCAATATTGAGCTCACACGTCCGTCTGTCTGTTGCGATTTGAACTGGTTGCTAAAAAAAAAGGATGGGTCGAAATATGATTTGATTTATGACAAACTATTTTGTTTACCTGAATATCCAGATAAATCTCATTATTATTATCTGTTATTGTGCTCCTCTCTCTTTTACCCGTGTTGACGTGGCTTTTGTAACAGATTGACCCTATAAAGTACATATGTATATTCTTGATCAGCATCACTAGTCGAGTCGATATTAAACATTTTACTGCTTCTAGTGTCTTGGAATTAATGTTAAGCATCGAACAACTATAATATATAGCCCCCATTGGAACACTCGGTCGGTTGTTTCAATTACTAATTACTGCGATCTTCAGGTATTGATGGCGAGCTGGAGAAGGCTATTGGTCCCGGCAAAGAGTCACTAGCAATCTTTTTATCAATCGCATCCATAAGAGCGGTGTTGAGGTTATTATACCCAAGGACGGCCAGATGGATCTGCCAGCCTTGCACAAGTATTGTGGGATGCCAACGAGGAGACCAATTTGACAGACGAGCCTCAGGTTGGTTGTGTGCGATTTAAGTAAGTGACGTGAAGTAAATAAGTTGAAAATAATAAGTATCAATTAAGTGCGTACCTAAGAGCATTATTTTACTTATACTTTTTCAATTTCAGTGCTTATAATAATTTTGTGCTCAGAAAAGGAGGTCGGATCAGAAACGCTTAGCTATTTGATACAGTTGATGTTAGTTAAGCTAACAAAGTTGGGGACAGGCAGTGAAATCGAAATTACAACAAATTGCTGGCAGAAAGCGTGGCGAGCACAGCAAAAAGCCATAAAAGCAATTACCATTAATCACGCACACACAAACACACACATGCACACACACATGCACACACAAGCACACAAACCGACTTTTTACTCTGCGGAGATCGTTTAGAACATTCGCAGAGGGAGAATTGGGATTCATGTTCTTGCTCTTTCTTCTGTATGTGCGTCTATATGTCTGCATGTATGTATGTATGCATGTATGTATGTATGCATGCATGTATGTATGCATGTATGTATGTATGCATGCATGTATGTATGCATGTATGTATGTATGCATGTATGTATCCCTGTTTTGAGGATACAACGAGTTTCACTCGACTTCGGACTTGGTCTAAAGGAAAAGGGCTCTGGATTCAATTTCAGTTGCGTGGCCTCTGGATTTCTTATTTATAAGCGTTGATTTTTGTCAACCGACGGCGCGGTGTTGCAGTCCAACAAATTGTTGCAATTGCCGTTCCCTCATCTTCTGTTTTTAATTCTCTTTTTTTTTTGTTTTTTTCTTTGTGTTTCTCTTTTTTGTTGTGAAACTTCATGGCCAGGCTTTTGCAACGGTTTGACAAATGATCGCTGATAAGAAAAAGTTCAGTCATTGAAATAAGTAAAGAAAAAACAGCATGAACAAATAGCTATCTCCGGTATGCCGATGTTTTAATACCCTAATGGACATAGATAGAAGTATGTTTAAATATGTAATTTAATTTAATTGCAGCCTTAAAATTACACTTTATTTTCGCACTAGATCATTTAATTTCTATTATGGCATGGAACCAATAAAACCTGAACTTGGACACGATTTTTATGCATCAAATATTTGTAATTTGAATTAGTTGACTCGTTGGAATCAGCTAAAACAAAACCCGAATAAAATTTAAACAAATAGAATTAAAAATAAACTTGATTATGTTTTTTTTTTATCTTAAATTAGTTATGCTTTGAATTAGTTGACTGATTTTTGACCAAGATAAATAATGTTCAATAAAATTCAAAAAAATGTCGAATGAATTAGCATAATTATAAATAAATGTGCTATATATATATATTATATATATATTATATGTATATTATATATATAATATATATATATTATGTTAGCCTTGGCAAGCGTATTACAATATAAGTATCGAGGCATGCAGTTAAAGTGGGTGGCGATCGCGGTGTTGCATGGAAGCTGGCCATCATCCATGTTTGTCCTTGTCAGAGTATCCTAGGACGCTAATGCACCACCTGCCACAGATAAATGTGCATAATTGATGGCGCTGTAGTGGTCGGAACATCGGTATCTAAACGCTTAACGGTTAGAGACCGTTACTGCCAATGAGCGCTGCACAGAGGCGCCAGTTTTGAAACTCTAGATGACTGAGGATGTGCAAATGTGGAGGTCCTTTTGTGACCAGTCTACTGCTGCACTTATCTGGCGGACGCAATCAGGGTCAGCATCTTAGCAACGGCGTCAACTCGTGATCGCCAGACCTTTTGTTCAGTTGTCGCTAACCCAGTCTGTCTGTCGTCTGTCCTCTGTCTGCGATGCTGAAACTTGAAACCACTTCATTTGTGCTTCGAGCTGGAGCTTTAGCTCGGCTGGAGCCACTTGGCCAGACACAAACAAAACAAAGCGCCGTCCAAATTGCCGTGTCAGGAGTTCACACAAAACTTGTGAATTTCTTGACGGTTTCTGTGCGAGTTTTGTTTAGTTTATTCGGATTTTGCAAGCATTCTTTTCGTTTATTTTACATATATTTTTTTTAATTATTAGCTCTTGCAAACTGTAACGGCGCCGGATGCGACGCAGACTACCGCGGACCAATTAGCCCGGCAGCTGCTCCGATCGCCACGCCCACTTATAAAGTCCCCGAGCACTCAGCAGGACCGCGGGGCTGGCGCCATTTTGAGCGAGGGGCAAAAACAATCATTGGGCAGCAGGAGTTGACCCACTCAGCAGCTAATACGCGACTAGACCACACCATACCCAGCGGCTGCACTGAAAGCAAAAAAAAAAGAAACATATAATAAAATTTGCATAAAACTTTCCCATTCAAATTCCAAAGTAAATGCAATTAAAATCGAAAAAATAAGCCTAAATGCCTTTATTGCAATAAAGGAAAATGTTTAAAAAAGAAGTTAATTGATAAATGCATAATTTTCTTTATTGAGTCCATTTTCTTATTTGAAATCTTTTTTTGTTTCACCAAAGAGCTAGAATTGAAGAAGCACAGTGAAACATTTGTTCGATTTCAGCACTAAGCAATTAACCATAGAACTTTTTAAGGAGTATCTGAACAATATCTGAATTGTAACGCTTGCAAAATTGACACGCTTTAAATAAGTTTTTAGCATGTTTTTTTTCTCTGTGTAGGCATGGCACTAAATGCTAATGAGGCATCAAGATAAGCAAGGGAAACAAACGCATGCTCCGCTGTATTGTCAAATGCCACATTTTTTTTTTTGGGTCAATCAAGGTCCGGTAACTTAATGCATTTACAATGAAAGGCTTTTAGTGACACATAATGGCCACAACAGAAAGTCCAGCAATTGGACTCAATTGTCATTGATTAGTTGCAAAAGTCGCGTGGTACGTTGCTGGGCCTGGCCACGAGCTATGTTCCTGAAGCGAAAATGCCGCAAAAGAAACCAAAGCAAACGGCTGTGATTAGGACAAGGAGGCAACGCTTCGCCGAGACTCTGGTCATCTTTCGTCGCAGTCTCATATACCAGACGAAGGAGTTCTTCCAGAACTCAACGCTCCATGGCGTTCGCTATATTGCCGAAACGGGTCGGCCCATTGGCGAGAAGTTTATGTGGTTCTGTTTCACATCAATTGGCGCTGTTACCGCTCTGGTCATTATCATGAGCCTGTGGGAGAAATTCCAAACCAATCCAACCATCACCGGTCTGGACACGGACTTTCACAATCAGAACGTCGTTTTTCCCACCACTGTTGTGTGTCCGGACTCGGCCTTTGATCATGACAAATCCTACGAAGCGGTTTACAAGTCCATGGCGTGAGTTGATCACCCCTTCAATAATGCGCATTCATCGCAAATATAAAATTCGCAGCAACTACGATGCGGAAAAGGCGCAGTCGTTTGCACCGTTTCTGGACCTACTTACCACGCTCAGTTTCGAGAACGTCCTGGATGCAGAAACGCTAGCAAAGGCAATACCGTCAGAGCTGCTAGAGGAGCACACAATTCGCGATTGGGCCTTCCGGGCCCATATCCCCTGCGAGAGTGCGCTAATCTCCTGCAAGTATCGGGACGAGGACATCGCCTGCTGTGATCACTTTCAGCCCATTTATACGGAACATGGCTTTTGCTACGCCTTCAACAGTCGCTTTATGTCCTCGGCAACCGAAGAGTAAGTCAAATAATAAGTTGGAGTATAAATCGAACTTCCATTCAGAAATGTTCGGATTTAAATGACTGTTATAATTGAATTTCGCAAAGCGCTTTTTTCTCTGAGTGTAACAATGAGAACAATTTCATTTAAGCACTAAAACTGGCGCACCCCACGATCTCTATGAAACCGACAAGAAGTGGGCCCTGTTCTTTCTACCCAATAGCACTTCTCGGGTAAGTTCGCTCTCTGCATACATTCGTATATAGATAGATAGATTGATGTATGTGCTTGCAGATATTTATTTTCTCAAACGAGGAGTACTTTGGCTCCGATTTCAATGCTCAAATCGACTGGACTGAGGATCAGCTTGTGGAAGTGCGCATCTCCAAGAAGAACACCTACACCACAGACGATGCACGCCAGTTGTCCATTGGCCAGCGCAAGTGCATCTTCAGCGACGAGGTCAATTTAAGCTACTTTCCAGACGCCTACACATTTTCATCCTGCATGAAGCAATGCCGCATGACAAAGGCCATCAAGCTATGCAAATGTAATCCGCCCTTCTACAAGCCCATCAGTAAGTTGATTTTCATGGGGACATATCTATATATATATGTCAGGGCACCGCAAATATGACGTTTGTGTTTGATACCTTTATTTTTGTATCTTTCCCAACTAGGTAATGTGCCCATGTGTACGGTCAAGGACTTTACCTGTCTGAACGACTACAAGCTAAACATAACTAATATCAAGGATTGCCTACAGTGTGAGCTTAGCTGCTCCAAGACAGTATTTAATATAGATAAGCTCATGAAATTGTAAGCGTTTTCCTCGTCATTCTGACTTCGTCATACTCATATTACATTTTGCACCCAAAAGTATGGATCGTCCGGAGACGCCTGGCGTTCTAGTCGAGTTCCTTACTTGGCCTATCATTCGCTACAAGCGTGAGGTGCTCTTCGGCTGGGTGGACCTGCTTGTGTCCTTTGGCGGCATCGCCAGCTTGTTTTTGGGCTTCTCGCTGCTCTCGGGTGTTGAGATTATTTACTACTTTACTCTGCGCGCATGTTGTATGGTGTACAAGAATCGGGTAAGTTCACATTAAGATATCGGATATGACCGATCTCTTTATTTACGTGTCGGCAGAGTTCGCCACTGACCTGTTTAGTTAGGTGACTTTTTAGACATCTTACGGAGACCGGTAAGTATTTTAAGTCTATTCTTTTCCATGAATATTAATTACTTAAATCGTTTTTTGGTTGAAGCGGGCTAAGAGAGAATTGGTGCCTTGGCCTAGCTCATTTGTCGCAATTGTCTCTCTTAGTTTCTCAGTTGCTTCCCATGTCTACGACAACAATTGATTGAATTTCCCTGCCATATGTTTATGATCTGGGCCCATCTATCGATAATTCCGATAGATGGAAGCCTACCCACCTCTCTATTAAGCATACCACAGTCTCAAATTGCATCGACAAATCTTGGTAGGATATCCGAAGGACCACAACTCCAATGCCTGTTCCCGCCTCAATCAGCTCCCACAATTTTCTCAGGTCCTCTTCTGGACAGTGAGTGCAGATTGGAGGTATCTTTGGTACCATTTAGTCGGGTTGGTCCGATAGTGCTGCCTTGCCTGTTGTTGCGGGTCTCGTCTCATTATTTGTATATGCATATAAAAGATAAGTCCAAAGTTGTTCTCTCTGTCCGTCTATTTATTTAGCAAGAGCTGTATGAAATTGAGCAACGCATTACTCACGAGCCGCCACCGGCGATTGATCTCAAGTTCAAACTGAAGTCCCACACAAATCCATCCGATTTGAGGACTGGTTCGAGTGTGCTTCAGGTGCAGCCTGCGGAAACTCATAGAAACATGGAACTTTACCACTTGGCGCGTCAGCGAAGGAACGAGAAGGTACATCCACTTGCAACATTATGTACCACTTCAATTCATATACATAAGATATACAAATATTTAGAAATTTGTTGGTCTATAAAATAGCAAGATGTTTGACTGGATTTTTTTTTTAATATTTAGGATTACTTGAGCTATTCAAAGAGCATGTATCGCAGTGCGAAAGTTCTGCCCGAACATGGCTATGGAAGCTATAAGGATACATGGCAATATGAACATGGACAATACTTACCCTGAAACTGTAACGAATATTGGATTAAAAAAAAGTCTTGACGACCCCAGAACCCACATTGAACAGATGTTTCGAGCTCTATACCAGCATAAGATATTATGATATCCAAAAACTAAACCAAAAAATATTGATTTCAAAATTATTTCAAATTAGCATTTATTGCACTGCCCAAAAATGCATCTGAATATTAATGTACAAGCAATTACATGAATTAATTTGTGTACACAGATGCATATACATATTAATACGAGTGTATATTTAAATGGGTTCTATATGCTTATATGCACCAAGCAATAAAGAAATATTCAACAATTTTTTCTAACGAAATTCTCTGTGTATGCTTTACTAATTAAACAAGTTTCCTATTGCATACTTACTTAACGGCAAGTTCACTGCACTATGCCTACACAGAAGCAGCAGCAGCAGCAGCAGCAGCAGCAGCAGAAGCAGCAGCAGCAGCAGAAGCAGCAACAACAGTAACTTACCACTACGAACATGCCCAAGCCCCCGATTCCAGGCCCAGCTCCAACCCCAAAATGCCAACACCCCAAACACCCCAAACACCAACACAAATGCTAAGCCAACTTCCCGTCAACAGGCAAAGCGAAAAGCATTTTTCAGTTAACATCGTTGCCGACTCATTGTTTGTCCCTTGCCCCTCAACGACCATACCTTCCAAACGAACTGCATTCCACAGCGCCGGGTTTCCGTGCCCGAAGACAGTGTAGCGCCAACAGGTGGAGGGAGCTAGCGGCTGGCGGGGCAGCATTCGGTTGTAGTTGTAATTGCAGTTGTAAGTCGCGTAGTACTCTCAGTAGGCAAAGTACCCCAGCCTGGCATTCAATTCTACACCAACCAACTACAGAAGTACACTCGGATAAAAAAATTGCCGTGAATTTCCAAAAAAACATTGGCCATACTTTTGGCGCCCAGGCTAATGCGCCTTATTACTCAGAAAGCATATTTCCAATAACCAGGGGTTTTCTTTTCCAAAATTAATTAAAAGTATGTCTATATTTCTGGCATTTTTGTTGTGTTCACATGTGTACATAAGAAACACCTCTAACATTGAACAACAATTTTCGATTTCATAAAACTCCATTTTTTGTGAATTTCACAAAAGAACTCTTTCTAAATATTAATTTTTTACATTTCTATTCTTTAGAAATAAATTTCTGAGTAATAAGAAATATTTGTAAAAAATAAAAGTCTTATTTTTGAAATTGTCGTTTAATGAAAGAACTTTAGAAAATTTCTAGTTTTCAGAGCGATTTTCGTTTTAGAGTGTACCAAGTGTAGCAACTACCATCTCCCCAGCAGCCCCTTTGGCTGTAGCATTCAAATGGCTGAAAATGAATGAAAGCCAAAGTCGCCGCATAGTTCGTTTGTTTATATGCGAATGAATGGCGGCTTATTTTTGAGTTTCTCGTGCCTCTGCACAACCACAAACGGTACAGGAACAACCCCATTTGCGGAGCTAACAAGATCTTGTACGAGTATGCATGCCAATGCATGCATATATATTTTATATTCGGAGCATCAGAGAGCTTTCCAGCTCAATAGAACACCATTCAATGGCAAATCAGAGCTTTTAGTTCAAATAATTGACGGCACAACATCCGCTAAAGCGAAAGGCTTTCTACTTTAAGCCACTGGCAACAAATGAAATGCAAACGGCGATGCCAGCAGCAACTGAGCCTGCGGCCGACAACAATTAAATGCTGTTAACGGGCATGCTGACAATGAGTACATGCCACCCCCAATACTCACTTCCCACCCCGCCACCCCACTCTCCCCTCCTACAGACATCGCACACACACACACACGCACGCACACCTACACACCTACACATTGGTATGCGCGTGCATAAATAAATATTGTAAATTTAATTGAAATAATTACGTTTGGGTAATGTTCCATTCTCGCACTGGCTTTGGCTGAGTTTGCCGTGTCTGTGGCTGCACCAGTGATGCTCATTTAGCTAGTTTCCTTATAGCTAAATATAATATTTATTTACGATGCAACTTAGTTTTGACATCGCTTTGCGAGCTTGACCCCAATTAACTTTCGGCTTAATTTAGGATAATTACTATAGCTCTGCTCAAGCTAAGCGATTTACCCATTGAAAGTAAACGAAAACGGTAGTCATGTTCAGTAGATGTAGATATGAAAAACATTAGCCTGTTACTTATTTTGCCATGATTAAATTTTGTTAATATGAATAGAATCCAAGTAAGTCCAGTTAAAGTCGGCCTGATCTCTGCTTGCGGTAGATATATGTACATATATACCGTTTTAATGCGGTACTGCAACTGGGTGCGGGTACTGCAAATGAACTTGTTACTTGTGGCAAGGACAATGGCAAAAGCAACAATACTCGTAGTATGCCAGCAGCAGCAGGAGTTGCTTTGCTCAAGGAATTTTCTCGCGTCACTCCATTTAGTTGTTTTGGTTTTTGGTTTTTTGTTTTTTGTTTTTTATTCGCTCTGGTCGAAAGGGCGTATACGCAATGGAAAATAGCAACTGTGGTAGCGGTGGCGTTGGCGTTGGCGTTGGCGTTGGCGTTGGCATTGGCGGTGTCGGCGTGAGTGTAAACGGAAGCGGAAGCGGAAACGGAACGGATGTAGAACACAGTGTGCAGTGACTATGAAAAAATTGCGACAAGACCATCAACAACAACAATAACAACAACAACAACAAGAACGAGAGCAACAACGACTATCAGAAAGGCAAAGGAACGTACGCAAGAAAATGGCGTCAAACAAATGAGCAAGTCGTAAGGCTGCGGATGCTTCTGATAGGCAAGGGCTGGAAGAACATGCACTGCCTGATAGACAGCTTAATTAAGATTGCAAGGATAATGCGCAAAAACGAGATTTCAATGTTCTCTCAAAAGTTTTTAAATTATCCCAAAAAAAAATTGCTTCCAGTTTCTTCTTTTTTGTTTCGACTAAGCGGCCACTAGACCGGAGTTTGGGAATGTTGGATACCAAGTGTGGTTAATAATGGACAACTATGGAGTCAGCCAATGCTCTCGTATTATTTAAAAGGTTTTACGACCGACTTCGATAACATAAATGCCAGTTAGCTGGCAAAACTGCAACCGCACCTCAAAAAGCGCACATAATTTTCAATGATTTTATTGAATTACATTTTGTTCAAACATCCGTAAGCAGACACATACATATGTATAGACGGCAACCACAAAACGTTCAGATGGATAGAAGAAGAAGAACATGTGACTGGCCCCATTTAAGGCCAGCTCAAAGTCAACAGCAACAATTAAAACAACAGCAATTGCATCAAATGATGAATAAATTATGCGAGAGTATCTCGAAATATATATGACACATCGAGGAAAATAGCTCGACCAAGGCATGACGTATAATATCTCAATAAGATAACGAAAATATAGGTAAGAATGCATAATCAAATAGGGATAATTTGAAAAGAATTTTAGCCGATTAATGAAACGAGAGATGCACAGCGTAAGCATTCTGGATGGACAAACTCGAGCGGGATTCAAAATATGTCGTGGTATATCAGAAACAAAGAGCCCCCTGACCTGGAGCGAGTGAAAATCATATTTAAATTATTTGACAAGGTCACCAAACAGTAAGCTCATTTTATATACATACATCCAAATCTGTAGGTTTATCTTGAATCTGTGGAAATTGCGTAATAAGTCGTTGGTTAAATTAGATGAATCTAGTGAGAGTGTTGTACACTGATTTGGATGACAACGCCATATACTCGGATTCCAGATCCCAAAATGAGTCTCATGACTCCTAAATTGTGAGATATAAATTTAAACTAAATATCTTAAGATTTGCATATGCATGTATCCAAATTGTGATGGACGGACGAAGAGCAAACCAAACCAATATACTCTTTTCCCTTTCGGGATAGTGAAACCATTCGCTTTTGTAATTTGAGAATATCAAGATGCATAAGAACGACCCTCGTGCTGCGGCCTGGCACCACAAACAGCGTTCAAGCGAATGCCAACAAAATCCATTTGGAACTGACAACATGGCAAGTGCCTCGCATCCGCTGCGGGAATGGGACGGGAACTATGGCCAAGAAGCTATGGCCGAGTCCGTTGTGGAGGACGGACAGAAAATGGTGTAGGGTGGAGGAGGTGGACGTGACCAATGCTCTTCTCTATTGCTCTTCATGCATTGATTGCATTGACTTTTGGCTGTGGCTCCATCGACTCCACCAACTCCACCGACTCCAAGACGTCGACGGCAACGCACATTGTTTTTTGACCGCTGCAACAGCAAATAAACTGCAAAAAGCAAAATGCAATGCCAAAAGCTGAATGTGAATGTGAATGCTAAAAACAAAACTAAATGCACGTCGGCTATATAAATGTGTGTGTATGTATGTGTATGTATGTGTGTGTGTGTGTGCGTGTGTGTGTGTGCTTGTATGCGTGTGTGCGTGTGTGCATGTGATCTGTTTGCTGCGATTAGAAAATGATTTACACCTTTTGCAATGCTGCAACAAGCTGAAGCTGACACAGGGGCAGCAAGAGCCAGAGACAGAGACAGCGTGAGAGAGGGGCAGAGTGGCAGAGAGACAGAGAGACAGCGACAGGCTGTTTGGCTGCGACCGGCCTGGTCAGAGGACAGGACAGGACAGGACAGACTGGAGCCGTCTCGGGACTTGGGCATGCTGCGCAGTCTCGTTCTATGCAATTACACAATTTATTATTATTAACGTTAATGTCGCCCATGGGATGGCTCTGACGCCCGCTGCCAGCTCCCGACTCCCAACTCCCGATTCCAAACAACCGACTCCAAACACACGACTCCCAACTACTACCACATAAAAAGCGCTTATTAATAAGAAATTGCAATAAACTACAGCCACAACTACAACCACAACCACAACCACAGCCACAAGCACAACCACAATGAACTTTGCTGGCACAATCTTAGAATTTCTAGCTGGCATTTAAGCAAAATTCCATTAAATTTTTGTATTTCTTATTGTCATTACTATTGCGTAAAGTTTAAGTGTATATTTATTAATTTAATCGGTTTGTTTCTTATGTGCTTTTTGTTTGTTATTACTTATGTCGAAAAAGATTTGAATTTATAAATTATGTTTAGTTTTATGACATTGAAAATTGATGAAATTTTCTGCGATTTTCTGGTGTAAAAGAATTATTTGAATGTAAGACCAGAACTTGGCATAGCAAATAGAAATCTCTGTCAAAAATGGGTTTAAACTGTTTTTTTTTTTGTTTATATTAAAAGTTTTATGTGATCGTGATAATAATATAAAAATATTTAAGTCATGTATGAAATAATTAATGCTTAATGGTCAAACTTGGGAGAGGTGATATAAACTGATGCAACAGTGTGTAAGTAGTTGAGTATTACAGTTATGTTAATGTATTTACAACATATGTAAACTGTTTTCTGTTATGATCACTGACTGATCGGAATTGTAGCTTAAGCCGGCGAAAATGGCAAAAACAAAGCGCGCGAACCTTGTGTAAAACAGCTGGCATAGAGAGAGAGAGAGAGAGAGAGAGAGAGAGAGAGGGAGGGAGAGAGGGAGGGAGAGAGAGAGGGAGAGAGTAAACGCATTGTGCACTCTTTTTGCTGCACTTTGTGCATTGCAAGTAAATCAAGCAGGCGACATCCACGTCGTGTCCGTTGCCAACGACGACGTCGACGTCGACGACGACGCTTAAAATATTTTATGAAGTTGGAAACCAGTAATAAAGTAGGAAGCGTTGCCAGCTGCAATACACACACACAAATACACATGCACACACAAATACACATACACACACTTTTACACGCACATTTACATACAAACACATACACACACCCACATACACACTCTCTCGCTCTAACGTTGACTCTCCGAGGCACCACGACTCACACAGCGTTGTCAGGAGCACGTTACATTTTAGTGGGGTTGTTGTAACGTAACGTTGCCACGTCACCTGCCTCGCGCCTCCCCCGGCCCAAGAGCTGACAGTGAGCATGTGAAAAGTTCAGTGCCGTTTGAGACGCACTTCTGGGCCCGGCAATAACAAAGTTATGTGCGCAATTCAGGATAGACAAGAAGTCAACCACATAATAAGTAATCAATGAAATAAAATAAACTCTTAAATTTAATTTTCTAATTTAAAAAAAAATAAGTAAAACGTGAAAACATTCAAATCTGACTAAGAAAATTTGTGTACAAATTTAAAACTTAAAACATGTCTTAAAAATCAAAATTGTTTTGTCTAAAATTAAATGCAAAACAATTACCAAATTGCACAGGGAAGTAAGTAAAGTGTAAGCAAATTATTTGATGTCGCCCTGGCCTAAGACTGCAGCAGCTTAAAACCGCTCCAGTTGCAGTTACAGCAGCTAAAACGTGCGCCTAACAAAATGCCGGTTTAACTTCAACGTTGTGTTGCATTTTGGCGGCGTTTAACGTATACGTAATATTCCGCCCACTCCCCGCTGCACGCTCGTTCTCTTGCTCGCTCTCTTTATCTCTCTCTCTCTCTATCTCTCACTCTGTCGCTCTCTCCCACTGTCTCTTTCTGCCTCACTCTGTCAGAGCAATGCGGCAGGCACATTTTGTTTGTTGTGGAGAGCAGCGCGCGCGCGTCACTAGCTCTGACTAGTTGGCTCAGTGGATGGCTTCTCTTCAAGCTCGTTTATGTTGTTTGTTCGTTCGTTTGTTTGCCAGCTTCAGCTTCAGCTTTAGCTTTAGCTTTAGTTTGCTTCCTCTTGTTTCTTTTGCACTCTGTTCATACACACACACACACAAATGAATTGCATGCAGCATGCTGTGGCTGCTGCTGCTGCTGCTGTTGTTGTTGCTGTTGTTGCTGCTGCTGCTGCTACTGCTGTTGCTGCTGCTGCTGCTGCTGGTGCTGCTGCCTGACGTCCTCGTTGGCTTCAGTTGGATTTGTGTGCTGCTCGCTTGAGGACGTGCCACAACAGCAGACGCCACACACAATTGTTATTCGGGAGACAAGAAAAAAACAAAACGCAATCCCAATCGCAATCGCACCGAGTCGTACCCGCTGCTCGTCGCTGGTACTTTTGTGTTGATATTGTTGCTGTTGTTGTTGCTGTTTTGTAAGCCGCATAGTTTTGGCCAGATCTAGGGCCAGGCAAAGTTTGCTTCGGCTATCGGCGCGATCTTTGTGCGACAACAGCGCCAATAACATCGAACGTTCTTTTTACCAGTTGCTTGCCACTTGGTCTTTCGGCTCCATCTCGGCAAAAAGTGAAATATTATATTTTAATTTTGCGTACCTCCCCGCCCCCTTCCCCGTCCCCAAACTCCCCAACCCTCCAACCCGTACGTGCGCGAGTGTCTCTACCATCTTAAACATCCCCCCCCCCTGTCCAACATCTCCCCCTGTTGCATTTTTATGCTGTTGCCGTTGTTAAATGTTTTTTTTTTTTTCATGCGATTTTTGTTTATGTGCCAAACTAGTTTCGAGTTAATTGATTTTTTTTTTTGCCTTGCCGACGGTGCAGCTAATTTGCAAATGCAGTTTGATCGGCGCTCGCGAGTTAAAATCGTCTCTAGTTCCCAAGAATCGCCAGCATCGGTGAACCAGCAGCAACAGAACGAGAACCGAGCATTCGCAAAAGGCCAATGAGTAAGTAAAATGGTTCTATTGATCAGTTCAACAAGGATCATGACTGCAACAGCGATTGAAACCGCAAGTGGCATCGAGTTCGATCTGCTAGTACTTTTTTTTTATTGTTATATATAATTTTACGATAAAAATCAGGTGTCAAAACACGTTTCCATTCCATGTCCATGTAATATATTAAACATATATTCATTTTTGTAAGAGCAAGTTGATAATTTCGTGCTGATAGTATGTTTGACAACATCTTCAAATATCTGTCTGGATTAGTTTTGATAATTTGCTAACAAAGAAAAAACATATTTGGATTAAGCAACCAAAATTAATGCTCTCACCATTTAACTTGCCAAACAGATTATACCCCCCAAAAAAGAGCATAAGTTAGTTATTGGTTGGGCAAGTTGATTGATTTTCAATTGAAAATTGGGCAAGATTTGAAATGTGCTTTCAACACCCGCAATGAATGGCAGTTGGAATGTCACAAATGGCACGCGCTTTTGGGGCTTTTATAGTGGCCTGGTCCAAACTCAGTCCAAACTAGGGCTAGCAACATCGTTGCCATTTACCGTCGCTTATCAGTTTGACAGCCGCAGACCGCGAGTTTTTTTTTAGTTTTTTGTTTTTTACAGAAGCGCATTGTGAAATTAGGGCGGCAAAAATAAAACCCAACAAAACATGAATAACCAACAGTTTTGGACAAACTTTGTGGCGGGCGGCAGACGACATGGAAATGGACACGGACACGTACACGGACACGGACATAGATATGGCGACAGCTGCCCTGTCGACTGCATAGCTATATAGCTGTTTGGTATCTGTCTGGCTGCGAGTGCCTGCTTCAAGTGTCGTCATAAAATAATAACTGTCACCCAGTGAATGCCTCCACTCAGTTAAGTTTAGTGCAGCTTACAACTTGCAACGGCTGCATTGCTCACAGCAGTCGCCTGACAAACTGCGTCTGGATCCTGACTAAGGCGTTGTCTTAATTAGTGTTAGCTTTAGGACTTTAACTTAATTAAGTCGCAGTTACAACTTAAAGTTTAAAGAGAAACAGTTCTCAATTCAAATATCGTTTAAATATATGGGTCTATAAACTATACTCGTAACTTGCACCGGAATAAATGAATGCATTCTCCGTAATTATAAAATATATAGGACTTGAAGCAGGGGGCAGCATTTAGAATATGTTAGGCTGCTGCCAAAGACCAAAGGCATTTTAGGACACATTGGCTTACGATGCAACAAGCATTTCTAAAGAATAATTTTAAAAAACTTGTTTCAACTTTGGAAAAACCGACCCAATCATTTAGAATTGATAGCAAGGATTTTACATCGATTATTTACGTGAGTGGGCATATATTTTTTGAAGTGTAATTTCTTAAGCAATCACAATTGGCTTGACCACCCACCGCCCACTTAGCATTGAGGCTTATATACTGCTGTGATAACCGAATGTTAGGCAGCTGCCAAGGATCTGATTTAAAGTACAGGACATTCTTGAGGATTTGACCCTTTGAGAAATCCAAGGCGTTGCAGCAGATTTTTGACATGGTAGCCGAGGCGACAACGTCTTTGATTGTCTTTCTTTTATGTTTTTGTTTTTTTGTTGTTGTTGTTGTTGTTCTTGTTGTTGTTGTTGTTGTATTGTTTGTCCGCCAACGCTGCGAATGGCCGCCACTCAAAGTCAACGTCATTGTCGGCTGGCTGGCAGGGTAATCATGTGACATACATGAGCACATGTGGCACAGGCAGCAAGGCAGCCACACAGCGGCAATATCGAAGTCTAAAAAACAAAGAAAACAAAAACCCCAAAAAAAAACCAAAATAAAAAATACGAGAAGAAAAAGCAAAAACTGAGGCGTACAGAATTTGGCTCTGACTTTGGGCTTGATTTAGGTTTTGGCCGTTGCCTTGGTTCTTGTTACCAAATATCCGCTATAAAATGTATTTTGCCGCCTGGTTTCATCCCATAAGCATGTGTGTGTGTGTGTGTGTGTGCGAGTGTGTGTGTGAAAGTTGAGTAAGTGTTGTCCGTCGCTTGCTAGCCATCCCCAATCCGTGCGGCTGCTGTGTTTGCTTGCAATTTTAAAGCTGTCACTTGAACGACGACGTCGAGGATGTCAGTTGACCAGTAACAAAAACAACAACAACAACAACAACAACAGCTGCTGGCTCCTTCTTGTTTTTAGTGTGTTGACCATATTGACCAGGTTGTTGCCCTGTGGGCAGCAGTTGTAGTGCCCACAATTTATGACTTATTAAATACCGCTAGCTGTAGACTAACAAATAATTAGCACAATAGAGCTATGTTGGTTCTGGCCATTAGGCTATTAGCCAACAAAATAGCTGAATGCTAGCCAAGGCCAAAAGTTTCGCTATTATATTCTGCTGCACAGTTTCACAGCTTACATTTTTCCGTAGCCCTTTTCCCCACTTTTCCTGCCAGCCATTGTCGTCTGATGCTCGTCAATGAGGATTGAAGCGCTTGTTGGCTGTGTCCGACTGAGTGGCCTGGCCTGAGTTGGCCTGGTTGCGAGGCTGCTCCAGCTGCAGCTTGGCCTTTTCGGCCGCAAGTTCTAGTTAGTGCTCATGGTGCTTTTGCTGGTTGCTGCCTGGTGATTTCATAGCGCCGAAAACCGGTCTCAAAGTCGTCTAAATGCTTATCCCAGCCTGCTGACTGCCTGTATGTGTATGTTGTTTGTTGTGTTTTGGTGTTGGTGTTGGTGTTGCACTTTGTGTCTCTGTGTGTGGATGGATTCCCAGTGGAATGTGTTAAAGTGTCTAAAGCTGTTTGCTACCGCCGCCCGTTTGCCGCTTGCATAGGCCCCACTAAAAGCCTTGGTAGCTAACAAATCACAAAAATAAAAGCAAATAAAAATGCTCTATTGTGAATAAGCAGATAGATACCCTGTACAAAAGTTCTTAGGCCATATGGAAGTAGCACGTATAGCAATTGTTATATTCTCTGAAATGGACTACTTGAGGAAAAGTATAAAATATGTGTCTTATTTTTCGAGTAATTCTAAGTAATATTCACGTTCTATAAATATGATTTCATGCCATGCTCTCAATAAGTGTTTCCTCTTAGTTAGTTAGGTATGAGGACTCAGCACACATTATAGGAGATTATAACAAAAAACATATCATATCATCAGCACATCAAGTTTAAAACTTAAATGTCTTCGTCTTATAATTATGTGAACATTTATCTACTCATATTTTCGGCACAAATTGAAGACTTTGGCTGTGGGCTGGCAAGGTTGTGTGACTGCTGGTGTCTGGTTGACGCCGTCTCGAGTAGACCGCTGAGCGCAATTGAAGCCGAGCCGGCTTAAGCAGCCAACACAGCTGAACGTCTCCAACAGCTGAGCTGAGTTTGGTCCTTGTTGTTGGGGAGATCCTCTTTGGGCTGGATGCCGAAAAGTGGTCGCCGCTACTGGCGCTCTGTGGATAAACAAGCAAACAGGGAACGCTAATTGCATGCATCAACTGCACAGCAAGTTGTCCAGCCTGGGAACGAAACCGCAGCCCTTTGGCTGCTATTTAAACTTGGCAAAATGGCAATGCCTTAGCCATCGGAACCGGCGTCGTCTCCGTACACGAAAATTAATTTTCGCACTGGCAAAATTTAACTAAGCTGAGTTGAGTTTTCTCCCGGCTTCGGCTGCTGGCGCCTGCGCTTTATATATTTTTTTTGTAGCTGTTTTTTTTTTTGTCAAAGTACGTCTCAAGCTTGAAGCCCTGTGCTCTGGCTTTCGCTTTGGCCATGGTTCGCTTAATGATGACGTAGTATTTGCCCAAGTTAATGGGAAAATGAGAAATGAGAAATGAGTTAACCAGCCAAGTACGCGGTCCGCGTCCACTCCCCGCACCCTTTCCCCCACCACTCGCTTTAGCAAATGAACATGTTCTAATGGAGTTTTTAAATAACTAATCAGTTGTTGTTGTTGTTGCTTTGCAATGGCAAATAAGTTTTCAACAAGCTTTGCTCAGTTCAAATCGCGTTGCGCGACAGGGAAGGGAAGGTAGGGGAAGGGGGTTAGTTCGATTGAGAGAGAATTTTTGGCCAGACGATATAATTGATTGTTGACTCGTCTATGTTTCGCCATATTTCGTTGGCAAATATTGGCTAAGCACACTGGCTCCTAATTAGCTTGCCAGCAATTATGGCGAAAAAGTGTCCACAGGTCAGTGGCAGTCGCGGCAATGCCGGCGAACTCGGCTGCAACACAGTCTCGACTTTTGGGCCAGCACAACATATCGCACATATAAAGGCCATAAATAAACCAATTAGTCGCCAGACGGTTGGACTCACACGGTTTTTCGTTTTACCATGGCAGTAACAACGAACCAACAAACAAAAACTGTACAAAATGCATAATACGAGTAACTAGCAACTAGCAAGACCAATCTGTAGGAATGCAACTGCCGTCGCTGTCACGTTGATGTCATTGGTATTTTGTTTATAGTTGCGCTTGAGCTCTGTTTTCTGGCTGTGTGACTCTTGCAGCTGTACTAGTGTTATAAGCGCATTTGGCTTTTGCACAAGAAACAAATGCAGCAGAAAAGACCTTCCTACCGGGTTACGGACGCATTGGCCTGAAGCATTATTGCAACTGTCGGGCATCTTCGGGCCACAACAGTAATAATATTAGTTACCACTTAAATACTCTGTAATGGCACGGGGAGACTATCGCTGCTCAATGGTAAACTTATTTCACTATTGAATAACTACGTTCAGTGAGTAAAGCATTCTGTAAATAGATACGTCACTCAAAAGTACAATCTCAATTTCCGGCAGAGAGCCAAAGTCATAGGACACAATTTAAATCTCACAAAAAGAACTTTTTTGATTTGGTTTTCGATTGTTCGCATTTGAAACAGAGGAGAACAGAGGTATATTTATAGTCTCATTTAAGTACTCAATTTCTGAAATCTTCAAAGATCATATTTTAAGCTTGAATCAAGCACTTAACCTCGTAAGATAATAGCAATAACTTTTACTCTTCCCATTCGTGTGGCATTAATGCTCCATTTAGTATCATTTAAGAATTATACTTGAGAGCGAAAATGTTGTAAATTTATGTCGATTCCACTTGAATTCAGAACAGTGTTTATTCCCTGAATATATTGACACACTTACTTAAGTAAGGTGTTTTCGAAATCCCATTTTCCGTCCTGTTGCCTGTTGGAGTAGCTCAGTGAAAAAGAAAACACTCTCAAATAATGGCAATCCGCGTTAACTTTTTAACTTTGTGTTTTCCTGCTTCTGCTTAAAAAAAAACATCGACAAAAAAACTAATATTTATTGTGTATCTTTGAGATATGATATCATATGATATGTATTGGATATTATTCAAAAAATAATGGAAATATTATTTAGCTTTGTAAATCCATTTCTCTTTGGTTTTTGGTTTTAATATTTTGTTAAGAAACTTAAGTAACATGTAAAATCTGTAGAGATAATTTAGTGGAATGTCTTATTTATTTTCAATTTATAGGTTTTATAGGGTGTAGTTATAGTCGATGCCGCTTAACTATTGCTTTCCTACTCGTTTTTGCATACGTATGCCCTTTGGCTCTTGCTTGGCATCAGGGACAACAACGAATACAACAACAAGAACAGCAACTATAACAGCAACAGCCGCAACAGAGCAGTAAACGGTTACTAATGTTGCAGTTGCATTGGATGTCGAAGTCGTCGACGACTTTGGCGTTGTACATATTATTGCATTTTGTAAGCTAAGTGATTTCCACATAGTTATTTCTGGCGATTTTTATTTGTGTGTGTGCTTGACTCAGCTGCGGGTTCATTCATCACCCTCATCAGCAGTCCTTATGCTTAGCCTCATCCTCCCACCCTCTCACCCTCTCGTCGTGGGCATAATAAAAGTTGTTCTCTAGCGCACTTACTTGACGACTTGGATCTCGTGGCTGCTTCTTTACAATTTCATTGCCGTGAACTTTTCACTAAGAAAAATTACAATGTTGATAAGTTAAAAGCCGACCGACTGGGGCGGTGGGCGTGTCGCCTTGCTGCAACGCGGAGCGGCGTGGCGTAGCAAACTCAAACGCAAACGCCTAAGTGGCCCTTAAGTGCCTTAAGTTGTGGTCTCGGGCAACGCCGCGTTGCGACGCGTCTTCAATCGAATTCCATGTTTCGCTTTGCCATTTTAAAGTTGTTGACGCAACCGTTTTTGCCACTTCAATATTTTCACAAAATTTCCGGGCAAGCAAAGGCGGTTTTTCTTGAAAACTTTTCAATAGCGTTCAATCGCACAACAATGATCCTTAGCGAGTGTAAAAAATACAAGCATTGATCAAATAATTTTCGATCTATTTAGTAATAGTAGTAGTCGAATGGTAGTAGAATATATGCACCCGATTTTACGCAACGCTTTATATAACAAGAGATTTATTTTTTTTCTTTGTAGATATTCCTTTTGGATTAAGCGATTAAGAATGCGTGCTTACAATAATTAATTGTGACATCACAGCTAAAATCAGATAAATAATTCTCAAAGTGCCACATCAATAGTCATCTATTGGAAAACTAATTCATTATTTGTTTATTGGATTAAATATGAAAACAAATTGAAAACTAATCGTAATACAAAACATAAAACAATCTAAAGTCTAGACTTAGAGTCCGTTGGGCATTTAAGCAGTGACGACAACAACTACAACTGCCAAGCTGTCAAAAGCTCAGGTATCCTAAATGCTCCCGCAGTGCAAGCTGAATATCAACCGCAACTGTTGCAACAACAGCAACAACAGCAACAACAACATCGATTTAACAACAATAAAAGTAGCAGAGACCAAGTTTAAAATACTCGGGAGAGATGGAATGACATCGCTGAATGCATTTAGTTTAATTACGCAATTAAATTGCTTTGCCATCGACTTTAGAGACTGCAACTCCCACAGCGTCTAAACCACCGGCAAGTCGCCCTCCGCCTCCACCTCCACCTGCACCCGTACCAGCCCCCAAAACGTCGATTGAACGAGTGGAAAGCTTTGCCACAGCTTGGGCTCTATTTATTTGTGGTAAGCGTAATTCTAGTTCAATAAATAACCATGCATGCAACACATGCTGCCCTTATAATTGGTTGATCGTTTACCTCCTTGAAATTACTAACAAAAAGCAAATACATAAAATGGAAAGTCAGTCAGAGTTTAAACGTAATCGTTTACCTTTCATTTTTGTACAAATTTTGTTTCAAAAAGTGAAAGTACACTTTATTCTCTTAATATTCTGTTATATATATACTATATGTAGAACATACTATACATACTATATCATGTAGTTACCATAAGAATCGATCGAAAGATTCAGGTTAAGGAATCGAGATGGGCTTGAACATGCCACTCTTTCTTCAACAAAATTATTCTACACAAATGTGGAATATTCAGTTCAGTCTTGACGCAGAAAACATACATTAAAATAAAACTTGCTAAAAAAAATAATAATAATATTATTATAACTTAATATTTTTAATTCTGAACTAAAATTCAGATAGCAGTTGATTAACTCCCATATACGTAGGTACGAATTCTCCTGCGTACCTAATATAACTGTACCTTTTTTAAGTATAATAATATTTTAACCATTGAAGTTAAAATTAGAAAAAATAAATGAATTGTGTACTTTTCAAGAGAAAACTCTTTTCAACAAAACTAAATATTTCAGATTTCACTGGCCCGAAATTACTACAAGCACTATATAATTAGGGACTAAAAAACTCTTTTAATGCATTCACATATATGTATATGTAATCAAAGTCTATATATACATATATGCATATAGTTAAACCTAATTGGTTTATTACTGGTAGGTTCCTTAAAGGTCGCCTAATGATTCGGCCATCAGTTGCAACATATTAAAGCTAGTTTAGGGGAGAAGTTGAACTTTTGCTTGGTTTGTTGATGGTCATTCAGCCCATTCAAATATTTAATTCTGCTTAGATGATCCCCCTCGCAGCAAAGAATAATTGTTTTCGCGGACTTTGGAATCGAGGGATGCCCTTTGGCTTGAATGCAGTTAGTTGTTGTTCAGCCAAGCTTGTAACTATTCTTTGTGCCAGTTTTGCGTGCAACAAAAGTTTATTTGTTGCACTGCCCTCGTGCGGATAATCAGGAACCAAAGAAAGAATTCACCTTTCTCTCTAAATGCGCTCGTTTCTGCAGCAGTCAATGCTGTGGGCCAATGTGGGCTGTGGGCAATAAAAGTTGTCGCTCTCTGGCCGTAGTTTCATTGACTTTTTCACAAGAGTGGACTTCAATGACTTTTTATCGCTAACTTGACGCTGCCCTCTATACTTGTATACAGATTGCAATTGCTCTTTTCATGACTTTTGCTTTTAATCGCATTGCAGCGCATCGCATCACAAATGCAGCATTTTCAAATCGCAATGTCATTCCAACTTGAGTTATTTTCCCATATATATGTACATACAGATGCCCATGGAGCTGCTGATTATGTCATGTCTGCTATCGATATTATCAATTTGTAGTTAGGTAAAGAGCCCATTAAATGGGCCAACATAATCGCAATATCGCCAGCAATTTGCAAATTCTGCTAACGCCGAACTATATAGCAACATTCATATTGTTGTTGTTGTTGTTGTTGCCGTTGCTGTTGATGGCACTTTAGTGGCACCGTCTGGCAATCTAATTCTAGCTTTGGCATCCACGCTAATAACTTTTAAGAGTTTTCGCTGAGGCTGGGGCTGCAAAATTAATCAACTACTCGTATTTCCGCCATAAAACTTCCCGACATATTTTCAAAGGAGGCGAAGGCGCGGCTGGCAGATTGCATTTCCACTTCATCAGCATTTTAATGGCGCTTTATTGTTGGCAGTCGGCTTATTGACAGCATCAGCATCAGCATCAACATCAACATCAGGCCATCATCAGACTAGCATCGGCGCAGCAGCACCAGCCAATTGAGTTAGTTACTTAATTCAAGTCGACATCATGCAAGTCGCATGTGACTCCATGGGACTTAAATTCCTCGCTCAATTTCCAACACTTGAACACAGATTGTTGCTGTTGTTGCTGTGGTTGTTGTTACTGTTATTGTTGTTCTTGTAGCTGATGCTTGTGTCAATTGATGTGCGCGTTTTAATTAATGAAATTATCAACATCATATTGCGTCGATTATGTCGCATCGCTGACACAATTATCATTAGCAATCACTTCATTTGAAATGCAAAAAGTCGCTGCGACTGTCCCACACAATAATGATGATGATGATGATGACGATGATATTAATTTTAATAATGATAATGAGGCAAATGTTTATGGCGCTGCTGCTCCCGCTGTTGCCATTAAAGAGCGCTGATTAATGCAATTTCAGCATGCAATGCCATTGAAGACAATTGCACAATGCCACAAAGTGGAGAGACATCCAAGTTTAAAATTATTTACAATAAAAAATATATTAGCCACACGCAACAAATCGAGATAAATTGAATTTTAAATGATACTCAAAGTTATGTTGCATACACACAATCAAAATTCTTATCGACCAATACAGAAAGGCAAAATTATAAAGGAATTTGCGTGGAATTTTGCCAGTCAAAAATTACATTTAAATAAATCAACTACACATACATGTATTTGGCTAATTTACCCACATATTTCGCATACAAACATAAGTGGAATATTAATGACAACTGGTAGCTGCACAATCCGTTGCAAGTTTGAGGCAACATCGCTCAGATGGATCGTCTAATGTAGTCCAAAAAACGCATGCGAATCAAAAATCATGCATTTCTAATTGAAACTGCACAAAAACCGAATAACAAACAAACGGACATCCAAACGAGTCAAGTGAAGAAGATGCCTGTCTCCAAGCTTCAGTTAAGAGTTGCAGGAATGCGTGCAACGGCCGCATCGGGTGACAGTTGCAACGAACGTCGCGCCGCCGAAACGAATTTCAAGATACACGGCATTTAGTTGAATGCTTATACATATGTATATACATATATATATATATATATATATATATATATATAAATGTTGCAGTTCAAAACACGATATCATTTTCCCAGCAGACCATTTTTTTTTTTTATGCAAAAAATTAAACAAAAAAAAAGAAGATGACGTTTAGGTTAGTTGATCATTTGGATCACCACGAGATATGAAGATGCAACTAGTGTACAAATATAAAACTACACACAAACTTAGAATCTTGCATACTGATATTACTTCAATAGCTTTCCATTTATTTTAAGTAAAAACTATTCCAGAAGCGAACTACTTAACTAGAATTTATATTAAAAACTATATTTGGCAACGTTTTTAAACTTAGTACTTTGAGATGATTTATCGAATTGCGGATCATTAATGAATAATTAACCAACTTGGTGACGGTGTGGCACAAATGTTTCGGCTTGATGGCGTTGCAAGTCTGATGACATAGCTGTGATGCTCTCTCCGCTCGGCTATCACTAAACGTCATTCCAACACACCGGTAGATGGACAGATGAACAGACAGAGAGAGACAGGCAGACAGACAGACAGACAGGCAGGTAGACAGACTGAGACAGACGGAGACAGACAGACAGACAGACAGAGATGCAGACGCTCGATGCGACGCTTGACGCTGGCACTTGACGTATGCCAAAGGCATTTAAGCTCTGGCACGCATGCGCAGCGGCAACGCCAGCGATGCACACAGCAGCGTGGCAACGCAATCCTGAAAAGGGATGCCTGCTTGCTCCATTGGCGAGGGGTTGGGTTGGGTTGGGTTTTGTTGGGTTTGCTTCGACTGGGCACGGCTGGGCTTGGACGAATGCAACAAGGTGAAGTTGTTTCTTTTTTTTACTTTTTATTTTTTTTGAAAAACTACCGTTTAGCTTTGGCTTGTTTTCAGTGCTGTTTGCTTTTTTTTGGCTTTTTTTTTTTTGTGCCACGTCCGTTGTGCATTTGTGCGCTTCAATGCCTGTCCGCCAGGCTACCAAGCATTTTATTTATGCGCATTTTATACGCAACATTTGGAACGAAGGCGAATGGAACTGATGCTGTAGCTGTAGCTTTAGCTGTAGCTGTAGCTGTATCTGTGGCTGGAGTTTGAGTTTGCGTTGGATATGAAGTTGGAGCGGGCATATAGCAATTTGGCCCACGTCCAAACCGTTGATTTCGCGTTTGAACTTGTGAACTTCTCCGTCTGTCATTCTCAGTGTGTTATTGTTACTGTTGCTGCTGTTCCTGCTCCTGCTGCAATAGGCCTAGCCTGGCATTGTCATGCAACATTATCGTCAGCCATCAACAGCAGCAGCCGCAGCAGTCGCAGCAGCAGCCAACAGCCTCAATCTCAGGCTGGCCATTGTGCCTTTTGAATGACGATGACTGGGCAAGCAATCTTCTGCTCGAATGCCGCCACGTACGCAGATTTTCGCAAATACACACATACACATATATACACACACACACTAACACATGGAGAGAAATCCATGGTGCATGTCCAATGTGTGTGTTTGATCAACCTTCGTAGTAAGAATAAAAACGCGGTATTCTTTTTTGTATGTTCGTTTGCATTTTGCTTATTGCAGTCAATGCTGTTGTTGCTGTTGCTGTTGTCGTTGTTGTTGTTGTTGTTGTTGTTGCGCTGACAACTGACATCTGGCATATGGCAAACGTTTGGTCAGACTATATATAGAGAGAGAGTCCCTAGGCTCTGTCCGCCTCTGGCCTCTCTAGATGTCCTGCCGCCTCCATGTCAGCATCCATATCGACTCCTGGGCGCTCTGCTGCCTCCTGCCGCAGTTTGTGTTGGGTGTTTTCTTGGCTTTCATTTTCCCAAACATTTCGGGATTTCATGAATTTATGTAATCGCTTCCTCGCTTTTTTAATGTCTACTATTTTTTTTTCTCTCTCTCTTCGTGTTGTTGTTGTTTTATCTGGCTTTGGGCAGCGTTGTTGATGTCCTTATCCTCATCATCAGCCTGTGTCTCAACACTTTTCACCTTGCCTAGTAAACTTTTTTGTAAATACAAGTGTGTGTGTGTGTGTGTGAAACTACACACAGATATGTATAGTACAGTATGTGTAAACTGAAACATAGTTTGTAAGGTCTGTTGCTAGTTTTATTATTATAGGTGGGCTTCATACACTGTTGCTACTTCCTTGATAAAACAAACAAAAAATGTATTTCACAACTTTTTTGTCTACAAATATTCACTCTCTCGTCCCTTGATCCTTTCTATATGCCAATCACATTAAAAAAAATTAAAGTTTTCTTTGGGAATATTTATATATATAACTAATCCGAAAAGAAGTAATCCACTTAAAATGCACATTAAACGGTTTTTGAATTTGATTGTTATGATTTCAGTTTGGTTTTGTTTTAAGTTGTGCTTAAGTAGAAATATTATTTGAAATGTATTGTAGTGATTCAATTTTATGTGTAACAATTTGCTTTACAAATTTGATTTAAAAAGAGTTTTTGTCCGATGTTAAGATTCAATTAAAATCTGTGTATGTCTTTAAGTACATAAATGAATCTGCTGCAAGACGTATGTATATATGTATGTCCTTCGGGTATATGTATGTACATATATTATTCTTGCTTGCGCATGGAATGTTGTACATGGAATTGGGGCTGGAATATTTTAATTATGTTCTCGCCGAATCGGAAACTTTATAATATAAAATTCGTTGTAGTAAGTCTGACATTGTTTCGCACACACACACACAATTCGTTTGTAATACTTTCTGGTCCGCCGTTTTCTGTTTAAACTTGGTCTTAACTCTCTTTGGCAAAAAACAAGCTGGCGGCTTTTGCTTCCTTTGACAGTTCAATGACTGCCCCAAAATGTTGCATTTGAAATGAATTCTGTTGCGGACCGAATCGCGACTGCATTGCCCGCCCAAGCTGTGTTTGTGAACGGATCAGACACCACACCCCTTTGCGCCTATGAACCAAGATGCTTTCTTACATAAAAACGAAAACATAAGTTTTTTAAAAGACTTTTCAATCACCCATAAGCTCCCAGCAATTATGTTATGGCTTAAAGGCTGTTTGCAAACATACACTCAGAAAAAAAGTATTGAGTAAAGCAATCGCCTTTTTATAAGTATGTTCAATATAATATTTAAACAGTTATATTCTAATTAGATGCACACATATTTCTTTAATAATGAACTGAATTACTTCGAGGAAGATATTTAGCTCTCATAAGAAGAACTCATCTTCGAATATTACTCCCTACATCATCTTAACCCCATCGATCGAATATATAATATTTTGAAGTATAAATTCAAAAACTGTTTCAAATGCCAATATCATAAATTAATTACCTCAAAATTGCTAGTTACCAAAATTGAAAATTAATTAGTGATTAAAGAAAAAATTTTTTTTGAAAGTATTCAGTTTTTAGAGCCTGTTGACTACAAACTTTAGTGAAGCGTAAGCAAATTGAATGAAGTTTTGCTGCCCGTCCGTCGTCCTCCATAATTGTATTAATTACGGCGCCAGAATCAACCACAATTTGTAGCAAAATCAAAATCAACTTGCTGCCGTGTTTTTTCCACGCTTAGTTGCACCGATTGCCAGAAGTCCCTGCGGGGAGTCGAGCGCTCAGATAAGTTTAAACCGCAGACAATTGCAAATCGAAATTAATTTTGCGGTTTTTTTTTTCATAATACCCAAGCAAATACGTAGAAAGGGCACAAAGCGGGTAACTTAGACTCAAGTCCCTATGAAATACCTAATCTATTATACTTGCGTATGTCATAAAATTGCAACATGTTGCCTCATCTAAAAATCAATTCATCAAATGATTTTTAATGGGTATTTAATAGTCGAACATTAAAAACTACGGCGCTCAGAAGTACATGCACTTTTGCATAGTATCGTAACTAAACACCAAAGCAACAAACAATTGTAAAACAATATACAACTAACTGGCAATTGTGCGTCCCGAAGGGTTCCATAATTTCATTAATTATGCGCAATTAAACAAATGTGCCGCAAAAAGAAAAGCCTTGTTTGCGCCACGAACAGCAAAAGCGGTCATGTTTAAGTAATATCAATAGGCCAATGAACGCTAACCATAGAGCTGACTGAAAATCCTCTGAAAATGTTATAACCGAGAGTGCATGATTCGGAGATACCCTTTAGTGTTAAGGTATCTATTTCAGTTATTGCACTACCAAATGTGTAAGACAAGAAAATGCGCTCAAATTAGTTTAAACAAGTTGTAGTTCAGCTGCTAACAAATTACTGAATAAGTACAAAGCAAAACAAGCTAAATTCGAGTATTTCATCATATATCAATCCATAAAGCCTAATCTTAAAGTATTTTTGGTTTGGTAAGAATTAATTGCACTTTGCACAACGACATGTCACTTGATAGAATTAAGTAGGTGATATTTTCGCAAAATATACCCATTTCTTCTTGGAACAGTGTATCTAAGTGGAGTGCATTATAAAGTTATAAATCAATCAGAAAGTGCCGAAAGTTTGTGGCCGGCCAAGCTCTCAATGGGTTACACGTCTAGACGGTATGCCCCAAACTAGGACTCGCATCTGAAGTTGCTGAGTTTGATTTTAGTTTTTGGGAATTCTCAATGGTTTCAATAGTGATGTTCTGCACAGGCAAGCAAACTCACCTGTGGTGGGAATAACAACAGCAACAACAGCAATAACAACAACCACGCGAGCAACAACTGTTTTTATAGAGCAATACAAAATGCTTACAAAATGATGTCAGCTTCCACATCGGAGCGTTGCTGTGCCCCCAACCGCTGTTGGGTGGTCGTAAATTATTATGATTATTGGCAAAGGAGTTAATGTGCAAAAACAACAAGAATGCCGAATGAGGCGGGGAAGGAGGAGGGCCATGCAGCAGCATACAACATACAGCATACAGCATGCGGCAGGCAGTAACCAATCGGTAACTTGTTAGTGGGCACAAGAACTAGCTGCCTTTTCGAGACGGAAGCAGGCAGCTCAGAGAAGGGAGTGTTGGTGATGGGGCTTAAGGAGATGGAGGCAACGGTTAAGGCTGTGTGTGCCCGTAAATAATGCCGCAAAACGTGCAGCACGATCGTGAACTTGGGCAGAGGCAACTGGGAAATATCGAAGACGAGGCAGTTAGGGAGAGGATGCAACTACGACTATACAACATTTGACTGAAGATGGGGGCTGTGGCAATTCGCGTAAAATTATAAATGACTCTCGGGTAGGCGTTGCCCAATATCGGAGCGAATGAAGCAGCCGGCAATATCGAGGAGGCGTTGGAGGCATTCATTAGACTCAGAGCGAGAGATGCTCGCAAGGATTGCGACAGGGTAGGGTGAAGGCGATTGGTTGACGAAGTGGGCAGAGGCGGCTTAGCTGCATTGCAAATATTAATTCGTGACGAGTACAAGAGGATGATATCTGCTAACCACAACAACAAAAACAACAACAACAAAAGTTGTTTAATTTTTTCGTATGCCAAGCTTTCGTTTGTTGCGATTTGAATTGTGAACGTTGGGGCGACTTCATTAGCGCCTGGCAAATTTAACACCTCGCAACGAAGATGACGACGACGAAGTCGACGATGACGACGTGATGGGGATATTGGATTACATACGTAGTCGTGGACGACGACGTCGACGTACCATCGATGTGGACATGCTGGACGCGATCAGCGTCGCGTCGCAGTCAGAGTCGTTCCACTGATAATGATCATCAACGCCATATTTAACGCCATTTAGGCAGCAGGATGCCCAAACTCCAACCCGACCAACAGCAACTCCTACACCGGAAAAAAAAACTGTTCAAATGTGGTACTCAATTTGGCGTTTGTCTAACATACAAAATATATAAAACATATCACAATAATTTTACGTCAAAAACTGTTACTAAATAATTTATTTTGAATGTTCTTATACATATTTGATTTATTTTATATATACATTATATTTTTCGATATTGTTTTATTATATTTTGTTCGGTGTAGTTCCAGCCTCAAACTCAAACTCAGTCTCAGTCTCAGTCTCGGGTTCGCTGTTGTGACCGCTGGCGTTTGTGTAAGCGATGCCAGGAAAGGAGGGTGGGCAGTGAACGGGTGTTTGCTGCCAGACAATGAAATGTAATGGCAATACGTGCATTTATTTATAACGGATTTTATTTAGCCAGAGCCACAATGCAACTGCAGCATGACAACATGCAGCTGAAGTCTCCCCACTCCAGCTCTAACTTCAACTGGCAAGTCCAGATCCGAATGCTTGGGATGCGTTTAATTTTATGTATGTATGTGTGTGTTTGTGTATGTCTGTGTGTGTGTGTGTGTGTGTGTGTGTGTGTGTGTGTGTGTGTGTGTGTGTGTTTATGTATGTGTTGGAGTTACTCTCGTTACTTGTTAGCATTTTGTGGGCGTCTGTGGCTACACCGGCACAGCTCGTACTTTATTATTTTAGCATTTGTGCTCATCTCGGCCTTTGCTGCCAGCCGTCTTAGCCAGAAACTGGCTTTCAATTTATTTCGTACTAAACGGCCAGAAACGTGATGAACGCATTTTGTGTGCCTTTCCAGTTGTTCTGCATCCAGTTATACCCTGTAAACCAATCAAAAATTACTAAAATAATTAGGTGATATGAATGGGCTTATGAATTATACCTGATCATGGGCAAAATATCAATACTTAATTATAAAATTTGGATTATGTAGATTCCTAGATAAGTATCAACGATCTTACAGGTTTTTGCAAGTCGAGCATTTTTATATTTTTCATTTTGTTGAGTTTTCTCCGATTTTGTTTTTCCTCTTTGCTTGCGGCCAAAGAGGAAATACTTTATGGGCATTGATAATTTGAGCCATAATGTGCAGTGAAATTGACTCGCTTAGCGTCTGCTAATTTATGTGACCGGCTTGGGTAACGATTGCAACAACAGTGTGGCAACAAAGCAACAACCAAAAACAACCAACAAAAATGAACCAAGCGATGTTAGCTAGCTAAATAAATAAACGCTTAGTTCAATTGCCATGTGGGAAAGCAATGTTGGTGATTTTGGGGCGCTTTTTTTGTTGGATCATATTCACCTAGACGCAGTGGTTGTTAAGTTTTTGTAATAGGCTGACTTGGCCAGTTAGGCGGCCAACAACAAGTTGGCCACCCTGCCATATGCCCAACAATTTGTCATTGTCATTCATGATCTACGCGGAGTATGCGCATTTTCAGTACAATTACCATAATATCAGAGCCGGCTTTAAGGATTTAATGAACACTTCGCAGCTGCGAAGTTGCACACAAACACAAATTGCAAACCAGTAGTTGCGTCTTGCGTCAGCTGAAGACTGCGCCAATCTCCACAGTGGCAACTTTATGGTTAATGATTGCTTCTGGCAATGACTTTGACACTGCAACCAACAACTGCCGCAAATGCTTGCGAGATGACGCTACACAACTTGCTCCCGATTCTCGCATCATTTTCAGACATTTTCAATTGCAATGTGAATGCCGCTTCTGCTGCTGATGGCGGCAATCGAGTTTTTGTGTTGTAAGAAAAGCAGTGGCAAACTGCTAATAACTATACTTTTATACGGTAAGAATTCATGATGCAAGAAAACAGTTATCTTATATGTTTGACTTAACAATAATATTAATTATTTGCCAGCTCGACTTTTGTCTTTCCACAAACCAGGCATTTTTCTATTTCTTGAACTATTTTATTGGTTTTCGTTATAAAATTGTTGGAAAACAAATTTGAAGTTAAGTCTTATTTTTCCGCTTTTCTTTGGGCGTGTGCGCCTTAAACTTAATTTATAATTAGGGGAAATGCCATCCTCTCCCCCTGCATACGTCCTAGAGCCTATATACATATATTCCTAGTTGCGCTCAGACAAATGAATAATTCTGTCATTCATAAGCCGTTGAGATTGTGTGACTATAGCTCTGAAGTTTTGCGAAATACAGGTTCAATCAATTAAACGTGTCTGGACAATTTTTTTTTGTTACCAATCTTCCGAGGCATATGTTAGAATATAACTTTCAAGTTTGTGAGAAATTCATGTGGCCGGCACATTGCTGGCAATTTATAGATCCTATATAACAACATCAACAATTGTCGGTTATATATTTAAAAACAACCACTAAAATAACCAATGAGTTCTGGTTGATGTGCTTAGAGTTGTTCAGAGGCAAATAATTGAAAGGCAGAAGTAATAATTAGGCATCCCATTGGATGGATAGACTGATAGACTGATCCAACTGACTTATGGCAAAAACATCAACTAACCATTGCCACTTAGTCCATATACAACTGCTGCTTTTCAGATGTTCGGCCACTTTGGAGTGCAGTTAAAACGTACAGTAAGTTAGTTGGCCAGCTGAAATAAAAGAAAAGAAAAAAATGTGCAAGATTACTACTCACTTTCACCAAGCACAATAACAGCGTCGCTTGTGTCGCCTGTGCTACTGACTTGACCAACGATAACCCACACGAAGCTCAACGGTTTTGGGGAAGAGGCAGCGGTTGTTGGTGGCAGTGAGGCAGTGGGGGCGGCTCATCCGTGGCATGGTGTTAAGTGTAAAAAGCCATAAACATGTTTTCGCAGATCCACATTGCAGCCAGTGGTCCATTGCACGCATGCCACACTAGGACATCGATGGCAGCAAAAACAGCAACTGCAACAATGGCTTGCCATAAGGTTTTGAGTACATGATAGCACCTACGCTCAGCAAAAAAATGTATAGGATACATATAGGATACAGTAGGCAGTGTACCTTACTCTTAAGGCCAATGCACTTTGGAATTTTGTGAAGCAAAAAGTATTTTCTGTATTTTCTGAAAGTAAAATTCAGTAATTCAATAAAAAAAAAACGTGAATTTAATTCAATTCGATTTTATATTTACTTGCACACTTTTTTGCTGAGTGTATGATAGCATGTAGCAAGTCCAAGACAGCCTCTTGAAACGCTGTGGTTACAGTTGTTGTTGTTGTTGTTGCTGTTGCCGCTGTTGCTTTTGCTGTTTATGCCATAAACACTTCATCGACACTTAACCGAGTGCGTCCAGAGGACCGCGTGTCCCCTCAGCCAGCTTTCGACTATGTGATACATCAAACATGAGCTGCAAACAACGTTTATTGTTGCTACTCTCGTTCAAGCTCGAGTTCGGGCTCGACTTCGGCTGCTACACTTTCCTTGGCCAAGTTGCGGAAGCAACATTTAATTGACTTGGCGTGTTAAGCGCTGCATACCAGCACATAACAGCAATCAACCGACAAACAACTTCTTGGGACGTGCGCGGATGACGACGACGACACACTTTGGCCACTTAGTGGCTGGATTGGTGGATCGAGTGCAGCATCAACAACAGCAGCAACAGCAGCAACAGCAGCAGCCACAATAGCAGCAGCGGTATTCAAACAATGCCAAGTAGCTTCATAGTTTATTGAGCGCTGCTGATTGAGCGAGCAATGCTGCCGGGCAACTCGTCAGCCGACTGAGAGACAGATGCAGCCTTAGTCACTGCCCATTAGCGCTGTCACTTGGCCAAGCGGCGCATATCATTTACAAATGCTGCGACATGCACCGAACATCAAAACAGAACAGCGAACTGACTGCCAGCAAGCCAGGCAACCCGACTGAACTGACGACCACTGACCACTGACCATTGACCAGTGACCAGCGGCCAACGACCAACGACCAGTGACAGTGGCCGTAAGCCGATTACCATCGCACCCAGCGGAGAACGGAGAACGGACAACGGTCATGAGCATGGACACATCGAGGTCAGGCCAACCGCGACAGCGTCCAATTTTGCCAGCTGGATCGCATCTCGTTTTTCCGCAGTTATTTTGATGACTGGTTCGCTTGCATTTCAATAACAATTACGCCTTGTAAAGTTAAGCGGCAGAATCAATTAGTGCAACGCCTGGCCAAACAGGTAGTTGTCAACCTGCCACCCGACGCCCCTCCAGCTGCCTAGCCTTCTCCTTCTCCTTGCCCGCTCTCATCACTATATCATCATCAGCACAATTATAGCCTGCGCATATGAAAAAATTAATACTATCCAATTTTCAACCATCCTACTAGAAGTACACGATTCAAGTGTGGGGCTTTCCATTTATTGATTATTAAATAAAACATATATCTATGATAGTTTTTCTGATTTTTTTTTTGATTATTAAAATATTACGATTATTTTTGAAGAAAAAATCGAAAACGACTTGTGTGCAAACTTAGTGCAACAAACTTAATATATCCCGGAAATAGTTTTCTGTGCGCGTGTGAAAGGAAGACATTGATTTGCTTCGGTAGTCAATCAGCTTCCATTCGATCAACATCAATCAGAGGCCCTGCTGGCAAATGCAATTTACACAGCGTTTAAACAGTAAATTGATTTTTACAATGATCATTAGTTTTAATATCAGCAAGTAGCTAAATATCAGCTGTTTGAATGCTCCTTGTATCAATAGCAGCTTATTGGAAAATTAATATAATTTGGTTCCGACATAGAATTTCGACGTCGGAATTTCATCTTCGGAGCATTCGGTCACACTGAAACTTTTGCAGCGAAAATATGTTCAATGTTAAATAAAAAATCCAATTTAGAAGGCATTGCTTTCATTGTAATATTGGCTGTGAGCCAAATAACATTGACTTCGTTAAATAAATTTCAACAATTTTACGTGCACAACAAAATCGTAAGAAAAGCTTGACAATGCTCCACCATTTCTTCAGCAACAAGAGCGGCAAGAGCTGGAAAGGTTACCGTATGGAGAAAGTTGAGAAGGGCGATTCCACTCGATTCCACTATAAGGCACATAAGCTATGGGCAGCAAGTCTCAGCTTGAAGCTGCCGAGCCAGGTAAGCAGTCGCCTCTGATTTTTGCAGTCGACGTCCATTTTACTTTCTGATTGTCCTTCATCCAGAAGAAACTAATGCCGGACACTGCAATTCAGCAGAGTGAGGAGCTCAATCAATGTGGCGCACTCAATGCAACACATATTGTCACAGAAATACCGACTGGAGGTGGAAACACTAATCCCGACACGTCGTCCACGATGAACCCAGTGGATTCACCCAAAATGGAGTCACGCAAATCCACTCCGTTCGTTCCCAAGGGTATTAATAACGTGAAACTAAGTCAATCGGATAACGCTACGATTTTGTCGTTGGGCTCCGAGCGGGTTGCACCATTTCAACGCAACTTAGCAAGTATTGCCCCGCACAGCTATTGCTTTATGACAGACAGACAGAATGATCTGTACGGAAATGGGGTCAGAATGGATGTTTCGCCAAATTATTTGCTTACCACTCAAGAGAAGAAGCAGCTGCAGGCTATAATGTCGAAGAATAATTCTAATCTGGCGAGTGATCTGCTGCCCATTGTTAACAATCTGTATGAGAAGCGGATGATAAAACGGACCAATTTTGAGGTAAAACGGTTTTTAGTGAGCAACTGTTTTGATTTTTCTATTGATGTGATGGTCCTCGATGCATATGGAGTCTATTATCAAATGTCATTCGCGGATTGGAGTGGAATGAGTCCATTTGCCACTTAATTCAACCAAACATCCTTAAGAAAGCAAATAATTCAATAACAAGAAGAAAAAAAAGAAAAAAAAATATTTCATTAGCTGATTTAGTGGATTTTGATACTCATCTGAAAGTCAACACTGAACTGAAGGATCGAAAATGTGCTTTGAAAATATTGAACACAAATACTCAATTTAAGAAGTTGAATCAAATGGAATACAAATATTTAACTCAAAATGAAATATTGAGATTTTGTAATTTTTCTTAAACACATTTCATACGATAAAATTCACAATTTCGAAATCACTTTTTTTCTTAATAAATATGGAATTACGATAACTGAACAACAAATATTTGAAGCGATTAGTTTGATGAATATTCCTTACGCAATCATTTTAATAAAAATAATTATAAAAATAATAATAATAATAGATTTCCGCTCACTTGAAGCTGCAAGTCACAGAGTCATGAGCACTTAGCGAGCCGCATTAAACAACAACAACAACAACAATAACAAAGGAACAAGTCTTCATACGATTGCAGCAGTGTGGAAAAAGTGCGTGTGGCTTGTTTAATTAAAATTTAACGCAATATACTTGACTCCTCCACACGAGAACCCCAAGTCTGCCAACAGTCACCATCGACTTTTGATAGGGCGCACTCAGCTAAGTTTTTGGAGTGTGCTCCCGGTCTGAATAACCCCAACCAGCACTTGGCATCAAAGTATCTGCGATATGAGTATCGCGACTTGGTCCGACCTGCTCGTCTAACGTTCTGGCGTTGCTGTTGCTGTTGCCGTTGCCATTGCTGTTGCCGTGGAAGTTGCTGCAGCTGAGATTCGCGCCCCACTGGTATGTTGTAGTTTGTTGTTGTTGTTGGGGTTTTTTACAAGAAATGAAAGCTTCGATGCTTGAAGGTTTAACGAACTCGAGAGCTGGGACAACCCCAGAATCAGGCACAGCAGTAGCAACAGCAGCAACAGCAGCAACAGCAGCAGCAGCAGGAGCAGCTTCAGCTTCAGCTCCAGCGCCAGCTCAATTTTTAGCTGCAGGATCACAAACGTCAACTTTTTTTGCCTTTGACGGTTTTACAAAAATTTCGTTGCCCTGCTGCAGTTGCTGTTGCAAGTGTAATTTTTACTTTCACCCCAGCAACTTTGTTGTTGTTGCTGTTGCTGTTGCTTGTCCCATGTGAGCGCGCTGCAACACTTGTCCTGATGATGACATTCATGCCCAAGAGCTACTCTTAATGGAACACAGAAACAGGCAGATAGACAAGCAACCAACGACACACGACAAACGAGAAAGCTGAGGGTGAAATGCGGATGGGAAGCTGTGTAAATACAGAGTTGGAGAGTTGAGCAGCGTCGCAAAAGGGTACACAAAAGCAGCTAGCCTGCGCTGCATGCCACGTGCGGAGGGCGTGTCCTACTAGCAAATGCATTTCAATTTGTCTATGCAACATCTTCTATTGAATGACCATTCGATTTCGTTGACAATAAACCAATATCGACCGTTGATTTCAGCTGGCAGCTGCAGCAACCGGCTAAATTTCAGTACATTGCTCCCGACCTGTCCCCCAGTTGTGTCACTGCCACACTGGGTACACTCAGAAAAACGTATTTATACAATCAAATATACGGGTTTTTTTTTTCAATATTTCCCTTTTTTAAATCAAAATATATTATTTAGAAACAGAAAAGTACAAAATGTGAAGCGATGCTTTATTTGTAATTTGAGTAAAATCCACCTGCTAAATTAATTACCTTTGGTAAGTCCACAACAAATTCCAACGCATCTATTTTTTCTGAGTGCAGGGCTAAGAAATTATGCACGAAGTAAAAGGCGCTTAAGTGCACAAAATAAGGAAGATGGCAATGATGATGTTGACGGTGTTGCTGCAGGTGACCCACGCCCAAGTTCCAGCTTCACAGCCTTCAAAGCCGTCAAGGAAGCTACATCAACGCTGACTGCATGCTGTGTTGCCACCAATGTTGTTGTTATTATGGTTTTTGCTGCTGCCACTGCTGCTGCGACTGCTGGTGCCACTGCTGCTGCCACGCTACTGTCACTGCTGCTTCTGCTGCTGCTGCAAGCACGCCAAAACAATAGAAAGCACACACATTTATATTGTATATGCAAACATGCGGAAGTTTGAGGGTGTAGTTTTGCATTTTAAGTAATTACGAAACATGGCTGCCGCTCCTCAAACCTCCACCCCACTGCACTCCCTTCGCCAACGTACTCTATCAAGTGCCAACGCAGTGCTGCGCCGACAATTTGTTTCGCATATTGTGCATAATTTGCTTGTCAAGTGCTATGCACGGTCAAAGGCCAAGAGGTCATCAGTCGGATTACAATTAACGCAACCCTCGTGACCGTTTTGTCCTGCGGCAGGTGCCTTGATGCTGCATCATTTTGCTGCTCCAAATCAACAATGCATCACATCATCCATGATTGACTCAGCACGAGTGCTGCCCACTTCTCTTCAGTACAGCGTATGATTAAAAGTGTATTGTTATTTAACAACTAAATTTAATATTATACTTAGAAAACAGAACACAGGTATACGAAAAAAAAATACTGACAATATCCAGTGATCGTACCGAAATATATTACTAATAATACCGGCCATGGAGTGTGAAAACACAGGTGTAGATTATTTAAGTTCGAATATTCAAATACATGTAATTACACATATTGCAAGAAATAATCTTAAGTTCGTTTGAGCAAATACATTAACGATTTTGTGGTCCTCAAAATTATATTCGATCCAAATAAAATTGGTATTACATATTGTTATGAGGTGGGATCAAGTGCATATCAAAACCAAGTGGCATTTCTAAATATGCAGTTAATTACCGGTTTTATCCATATGCATATATACAAAATGAGAAATAAACCCTATCAGTCTACTGAGTACAATATATATATATATATATATATACTTACATCCAATGAATTTACAATATAATATCACATTCTGTATCAAATAATAATAGGAAATAGACAAAAACAAAGTCGTCGAAAAATTCTCTTACCTCGATAAGCTTACAGTTGATTTTACAAGAAAAGCATTGCATAAACAAAAACAAAACAAAAATTTATTTTTTGAGTTATTTATTTTTATTTGCGTCTTCAAAATTGATATTAATATGTTGTGCTCTTAACTCTTAATATATTTGGCTATTACATTTGTAGCTGAAGACAGCTTAAAGCAATCCAAAAAAAAAAGTTGCTAAAAATACAGATAAACTTGGGCTCGTCCGGGATTTGAACCCGGGACCTCCCGCACCCTAAGCGGAAATCATACCCCTAGACCAACGAGCCAGTTGTTCAATCAGCGAAAAATTGACTTTAAAAGTTGCCAAGCAGCGAAACAACTATTCAAAAATACACACAGCAAGCGATGAAATTGTCTGAAACAACCAAAAACAAACATGAGGCAAGTGAAAGTTGCTGATGGAACATAAATTGTAAGCTAATAAATTGTTAGGCGAGTTTGATATTCGAGTCAAAAACAAATCCAATTACATTTTCCAATGATGTGGCACATGCTACGCCCACAGTCCTTCCCCACTCTCTTGGCATTGGTCAACGGCAGTGGTAGCCGACAGGTGGACGCACCACCATCTTCTTGGAGAAGTGAGTGGTGCGCTCACTATTGGGCAGGGTTTGGCTGTAGTAGGCCACCTCCGCATTCCCGCTGGGCGATTGCAGCTCCATCTGCCCCATTTGTTGCATCTCTATACTCAAATTTATGTCTTCCTTAGCTTCAGCTTCGTCTTTCTCTGCAGCAGTCTCGCTGCTGTGTCCGAACAGTTCCAAAAAGCCACTTTTCGTACACCGCAATAACTGCGTCCACTATTTACCCAATGCGGACATGCGTTGCTCTTCGCTCACCTGTCAACAGAACTAGTATTCCATGTGGCAGCGCAAATAATCGACACTTACCCAGACACACAAGAGCCGCTCAAGCACTAAAATTGAAATGGAAATGTGGCAAAATTTTTGCAAATTTTTAACTTCAACTCCGAATCGATTTTAGACTGATGTCAAAGTCAACTCAAAAACGATACATGCTCAATCTGTCATGTTGTTACTATTGACAGTCGGCAGCAGTGTTGCATACAAACAAGCTTAAGCTCAAAATCAATTGACCTGCCAAGCTGCAGCCTCGTTGAGCAGGCAGACTGAGCAATTTATTTTCCCATCGAATCAAGCAGACAATTAAAGTGTTGTCCTTTGCAAAGAGAACATATGAATCAAATATCAAGAGAAGCCACTGATGATCAAGTAAGTGCTCGATGATATGCATGAGTATCACTTTTTTTTTTTCTTTTTTTTTCTTTTTTTTTTTATTAATTTGCGCTGTACTGGAAACGTGTGTCTGTTGCGACAGCCGCAAAATAAGCTACACTCTTTTTTGCTCAGAGATCCCATACACTGTTGTTCACAACTCAAAATTTTATTCAAACTTACTGTATTCTCGGCAAGAGTTCTACAAAAATAGTAAAATAGTTAAGAAAAACACTGTACTCGTAATTGATAAATATTTGAGTGAGAATCGCCGCCACCACCACCACCGCCGCCGCAACTGCCACTGCAATGAAAATCACAGTGACGACCACCGACGATAAAATTTTCTGCATAGATGTCGCCGAAGATTTAGAGCTAGAAGTGCTAAAGGCAATGTGTGCCAACGAAATTGGCGCCGAGGTTAGCCAAATAATGGTGTTCTTCAATGGCTGCGAGCTGACTAACGATAAGCAGCCGCTGAAGGAGTTCGGAGTGCGCGATGGCGACTGCATTGTGCTGGAGCGGCGCCGTATAACCTCCAAACGTACAGGTGGCAACAATCCATCGATTCGTCATCTGGACTTCAGCAGCATCGCTGTGGCCGGTGCGAGCACATCGGGCGGCAGTCCGTCAACACAACAAAGCGGTGGCAGTGGCAGTGGCACGCCTGGTTCGGTTAATATGCAGCAGCAGTATCTGGAAGAGCATCCGCTCGCCGACATACCCATGCCAGATGAGTTCAATGTGAACTGGGACGATGATCCGGCGCTGGTGCGTCAAATGTTCTTGTCCAGCCCGGAGACGTTGGCTCTGCTCCGACAAAATAATACCCGACCAGCCGAAGCCCTCGATTCGGGCGATGCGGAGGCATCCGCGAGGGCTCTGCGCGAGGACCGGAAGCGTCGCAACGAGCAGCATCAGCGTATGCTCAAGGCGGATCCGTTCGATGAGGCCACACAGCGGCTAATTGCCAAGCAGATCAGAGAGAAGAACGTCCAGGACAATATGGCAGCGGCCGTTGAATACAATCCAGAACTCTTCGGCACTGTCACAATGCTCTACATCAACTGCAAGGTGAATGGGACACCGGTGAAGGCGTTCGTCGACTCTGGTGCACAGGCGACAATCATGAGCAAGGAGTGCGCGGAACGATGCAATGTGAATCGACTTCTCGATACGCGCTGGAATGGCATTGCCAAGGGTGTTGGCACACTGCCAGTTCTTGGTCGCGTCCACATGGTCCAGTTGCAGATTGACAATGATTATTTGCCTTCCAGTTTTACGGTGTTGGGCCAACAGCCCATGGACATGATATTGGGCCTGGACATGCTCAAGCGACACCAGTGCCTTATTGACTTGCAACGAAATCTGTTGATCATTGGCACCACAGGCACCACAACGCCATTTTTACCGGAAAGCGAACTGCCGCCGGAGGACAACGAACGCCAGGCAATTGAGCAGAGCAAACGGGAAAGCGGCGGAGCCGGCAGCAGCAGCGCCAGCACCAGCACCAGCAACGTCGGCTTTAATGTAAATAATATAAACGCTATACAGCCGCTGGATCGTTTCACGGAACAGGATGTTAATGACCTGATGGAATTGGGCTATCCGCGCAGCGATGTGCTCACTGTACTGAGACTGAGCAATGGCAACAAGGCGATCGCCAGCTCAATGCTATTTAGTTTTTTTTAGAACAATTTGTAAGTATAATATTTTGCATGCATGCCAATGTGCAATAATTAATTGATCGTGGTAATTTTCAGCTTTAAACTCAATCCCTTAATGAGTTCCTGTATTTGTTTAACCCGAAAACTGATTCATTTGAAATTCTATGTCGATCTGTATGAAAGATGCATTGAAAAATAGCCGCAGCAATGAAAAACCGAATTTGGGAAAATGTATACACACGCAGCAAATATTTATACACTAATTATACACATTATATACACACATCTAGGTATATATGTATATATATATATATATATATATATATATGTATATGTATATTCATTTATACAATTTGAGCTAGTATTAAGACTTAACACTATGTAATTATGTACGAAGTGAAATGGTTAAATAAAAAAAAAAAAAAAAAAAAAGAGTCAAACAGTTTCGTAAAAGTTAAAATAATCATATATATGCGACTCAACTGTAAATATGAACTATTTCGGGGATGCTGACATTGTTAACGGAACTAATATTCGAATGTGGATGTGGCTGCTGCAAAATATGCTCGCAACCCGTGTGTAAACAGTGGCTTGTAATCCAAGGGCATCACACACATTCAATGTGGAGCGAATCCGGATGTGCACACTTGCCATCCTTGACCAGGATGAGTACGCGACAGATTTGATTATGTTAGCTCTAAAGCAACTGTTGGCCTTTCATGGAATGATGCTCGGGCAATTGATTTATTGCCTCTACACCATCGCCGAGTTAAGAATGGCTTTAAAAATAGCATAGCAGTAGAGAGAACAAATCTTTTGAATAAAGGTTTGAATTTCTACTATTTTGAAACAGTTTCTATTTTAAATAAATATGTTTTTGATAAATGGCTAAGAAGCCTTTCTAATTTGACGACATTTTTTCGCATATTTTGAATTTTGTCTAAACACAAGACAATTTTCTCACATCTGATCTGTGCTTGAAGTTGTGCGAAGTAAATAGATACATATATATATATCTGATATTTGCACTTCGGCGTCTTTAAGGGAATACTAATAATAGTTTAACTTACCGTAGCAGAATTTATCCAATAAATCTTCAGATGCATTGTGATCGTAGAACAATGCTTGGCGTAATCCACTTACGCAATCTAATAAGCACGGATACAGATTCTTGCGAATCAGCTCCTCTTGTAATACGAATTATGCTGACCATAAACTATTTTGGTTCTTGGAATACATCAGTAAATTTCTATCAATAATCTTACCGCCTTAATATTCAAACTCTAATTCTTGTTGCTCGACATGATTCAACTTAACAAGTATTTTTCGAAGGGAAGTGTTGAAACAGTCTCTTTATTGCCACAGCAATGAACCCATAATTAAAGCTCCAGTTTCTTTCCTCTTGATATTATCAGTTGTGTTCAGTACGTCCTTCTTGGACACATAGAACAAATTCTGTATAACGCAGACATCAACTGAAATGTGGTTTTCCAACGAAATAATAGCAACCACAGAAGCAGAAGAGCTGATATTAAGTCTAAATGGCTTAATGGTAGCTGAAATATGGGCGTTTGGTGGCGTGGTCTCATGTGGCAAGTGATAAAGAGAAGCAGCAGCATAAGGCAGCTGGCCAAGATAGCGCAATGCCTCACGGCGTTTATATCCGCTTCAAAATCTAAGCATTAAGCAAATAAAATACGCATTCATCAAGCGGCTTTGTTGTGGCACAGAGTCTGTGAAACGCCCATAGCAGCACATGCCGCCAATTTTTGTAGTTGTTGTTTTTGTTTCGTTCGTGTGGTGCTTTTGTTGCACATTCACACAGCGTTGTCCATGCTGCACTTGTTGACAATGCATCACGCATACGTCGGATAGCTGCAGGGACATTTTGATAGGAATAAACGTCTTGATGGAAAGAAGCACGGTTGCAAGTGGAGTAAGTCAATGCACCCAACAATAAGCCAATGCAATTCACAAAACAGGGGTGGCATCTTCAGCAGACAGTCAACTTGCAAACGCTGCTTCGAGAAAATATTGCGACATTTGTTGCAAATGTTGTTGCTGCTGTCGGCAAATTGCCAACGCCAATTAGCCATTCAGATCTGGTTTTCGTTCTCTCGCTGCAACATGACAATTCCGCGATTCATTTACTTCGTAAATTAACAAGCAATTCTATCAGCTGGCTGGATCCCACACGTTGTTGCAACTGACACATTTCGGAACTCAATCAGCTACTTGCTGCTTGAGGGAAGGGCAAAGAGAACACTTGTTATTTGAGGCACTAATGAGTAATCAGATTTATTTCGAATAAAATAAAGGATTTGAATAATATATATATATTTCCGATTAGAATTTAAAATGATTTTCAATCGTTTTGCTATATATATTTTTCTCTACTGGTAGATGCAATTGGGAATTCTAGCAGAAATTAGGAATATATATATATTAACTGATAAGAAGTTGGATTGGGATGTTCGTAATATGCATTTTCCATGGAGTATTTTAAATGTTTGAAGATTGCGCTTGCGTCTTAGCTATAAATGATAATTTCTATGTGAGAATCCCATGTGGTTGTGGTAAGTGCATATGTTTCAATTGAAAATATAAGGGGCGCAGCCCCAGGGGTTGCCAGTGGCATTGGGCGATATATGTACATATGTGCATGAGCATAAATATGTGCACATAACGATGATTATGATGATGATCATCCGCTGGTGGCGATGTTTGCAATTGGAGTTGGAGTTGGAGTTGCAGTAGCAGCAACATCTTAAATATATTTTCTAATTACTTGTTCGCGTTCGCATGATGCTATCAGACATGCCGCCTTGCCGCCTTCCTCCAACTCCATGTGCATTTCTGCAACGATGCAGTTGCATCGTGGGGCACTCAACAAACGTGCCTCGCAAAAAAGGGGGCCTTCGCTTTGGATGTGGGGGGCAGCTGGCTGCAAAACGTGTACTGGGGTTGGCCTGAGTGCATTGGCGACACATAAATTGTAAATATGATAGAAGAACATGCAACACTCTTTTACTCTCTGCTGCTGCTGCTGCTGCTGATGTTGCTGCTGCTGCTGCTGATGTTGCTGCTTCCTCTCGTTTTGCGAATAATTATTGCAATGCGTTTTGTTGATTTTTTTTTTTTTGGTTTTGCACACATCGACTTATGTGCATATTGTACGCACATATTTACACTCAGAAAAATGATGTCTTCCCATTTCAGAATGTGTATTTGTAAGTAGTAAGTTGGAAGATTTCTCAATGTCGGGATATTTAATGTATAAATGTGCAAATTACTTTCTTAAATGGTTTTTAATTTATTTAGTTATTAATTTTGACTAAAAACAGTGCACAGTAAAAAATGTTTTACAAAAATATGTTCAATTAAATTACATAACATTAAATGTAATCAAATGTTAAATGGTTCAACATTATTTGCAAGGATTGGGAAAACCCTAAAAATAAAACTCAATCAGTTTAAAATTTGTTAAGCGTTAGTAGTTTATAAACGTTAAGAAGCAGAATAACGTTACTTAAAAGTCAATTGTAGGTGGGACATTTAAAATTTGTTTTGATTTTGTTAAAAAAAAAATGTTTAAATCGGCCACTTTTTAAAGTAAACTTAGAAGTATTTTTTTATTTTTTTAAATTTATTTCAGAAATGATTTTTCCAAATCAAAAAATAACTATTGCGTTTCAAGTTGTACCCATTATTGTGCCATTAACTAGGGCATATTTTTTTGAGAGTGTAACGCACTTCAGTCGTGACTTTATGCCCATTCATGTTCTTATTGAACACGCGCCTGCCTGCTTGCTTCACTGCTGCACAGTGTGATTGTTGGTGCCATTCGCTGTCTGGGCTTTAAAGTAAACATTGCAACATTTGGTTGGCTGGCAACTTTAACACATTCCGAGCCGAGCCACATTCAGCTGTCAATTGTTTGCACAGCCAGTGCGTAACTGCTGCTGTAAAATACTTAGCCAGATATTTGCATGTGCGCTCATCGTTGAATGGGGTGTTTCTAATTAGTACGAATCGCCTCGGTTGGCCAGCGAAAGTCTTGAGCCACAACCACAGGCACTCTCTGAACCCGATCCGGTCCCCTTCCCTCTGAGCAGCATTAAACTACCAGGAAGCTGTTGTTGATTTTCACATAGTAGAAGTATATGTTTAACACTTCACTTTCTTTTGCAATTTCTCTTCTTGTTAAACGAAAAAAAAAACCTACTTGCTCTTGGGGTCATCAGCTACACTGAAAGAACACAATCAGTATGATGCACACATTTAAATCTACAAATATTGGGCACAACCCTTTTTTTGCCAGCAAAATTTCGAGTTGTACATTTTGGAAATTTATATAAAACGATTTTGAGTTGAAATGATTTTGAATATTTTTTTAATTGTAGTGGCATAGAAGGAAAAAGCGTAAACTAACGAGCGATATAGTGTGCACACACACACACACACACACACATACAGACTGAACGACACACACAACGCACAATTTTAGCTACATAAACAGTGTCCTTTCCAAGGAGTGTGCTCCCACAGATTGTGTTGGCAGCTTGAGTGCTTTTTGCTGCCGACGACTCCTGACTGCTAGTTTCCACAGTTTCCACAGTTTCCACAGCTTTCAGATGCTGTTTGGCTTGAGTTCGTACACATCCTTTTTGAGAAGCGTTTGTTGTTGTTGACAATGTTTAAGGGTTTCCGTTTTTTGTGTTGGCAGCGTTAAGTGCAGCCAATGCCCAGGTAGAGTTGAGATTATCAGCAGCTCGATGCTTTAATTCCAATTCAAGCGGAGTTGCTTTGATTCAATTTCAACACCCGCTGTTCGCAATGCAATGGTCGAGTAGCTAAATTTAGACGCTAATTTGGTGACCTGCTGTGCCAAACAGAGCGCACTGCACTCCACGCTGTCCCATTGTCGTCTCGGTGCCCCAAAACATTCCTGTTCTCAGTCCCATCTCAGGTTACCTAGAAGCAAAGACAAGAACAAAGACAGAAGTACACAGCTCAGAGAGGAAGAGGGTGAAAGAGAAAGAGACAGGGACAGAGATCAGGGACTGCGACTCAAATTACCAACCGAATTTTATCTCCTGGACTTTAACCTGCTATGGAGTCATAACTTGGTGGCTTTATCATCATCAACTTGATTACGTTTTCAACATTATCGGACTATTTTTTTTTGCTGTCCGATCGTCCGTCTACACTCGAAGTAAAACTTTGTCTTACCCTCGAGTAGCAGGTAGGTTTATATGGCGTTCAAGTAGACGTGGCATCTTATCAGAAAGACTTCCAATTTAGTATTTAAGATATAAATATTATAAGATGATACGTCATGATTGACTTAAAAGATTCGTTCTTAATTTAGTAAGAACTTTATTTATAAGCGTAAAATATTAAGCAATTATATTTAGCTCCAATTAATTAGCTTCTTCATAACTTAAGAACGTATCTTATTTAAAATAAGAGGAAGTTCTTATCTTGAACCAGTTTTACAATGTGGAATCATAGACTTTATTTTAGACTATATGAAATTTTGATTAATGAGTTTTGTTTCAGTTCTAGAATATTCCAACATCTCCTAACTTTCCCAGTGGTCAAGTTTGCTTTGAGTCCAAACTATTTTTCTTAGTGTGTCCACGTGCATATCGACTCTAGTCCTTAATCAAGCAACTGATATTATCGTTAAGATGGGTATCAGCTAAAAACTAAAATTTATATATGTTGAACTCATACAATTTCATAAAATGGGTACAATGAAGTTATGCAAAAGTATGGAACAGGCCCATAACCGGCCTGTCAATCTATATAAATGTATATATCGTATACATCATATTAAGATCGGATAAGAAACTAAGATTTTGTTAACCAAAATGCGATTATATTACACTTATTAATATCAGCAAGCTCAGTATGAACTTAGAAACAGGATTCAGGGTATCTCCTAGTCGGACCTTCTTGGCAAGAGCATTCCTATTTGTTTCAGCATACGCTTTTTGCTGCTGTTATTATTCTTGCTTGGGGACCGAGAACTATAAGCTATAAGCCTAAGCTATTACTTATGTGACCACTTCAACTTAATTAAAGTAAACAAATGAAAACTAACACAGCATTTTCATCAGATAAACACAAAATTTAGTTTCAGTTAAGTTTCAGCAATCCGCGGAATAGGTTGAATAAAGTGCAGAGATAGAGTTGTCCAAATTGTCCCAATTACTCTCCCAAACTATTTGAAAATTTTCAGTTGCCTTCAGGAACAAATGAAATTTGCATGACTTGCAAACTTTACATGTCAACACTTTTTTAACTGCCTGATTGCCGGCAATGATATGATTTTTAATTTTTTTCTGCAAACTTGGTTGATTTCAATTTATGCTTCGACGAACATGAGAAGTAAACGGAAAAACTAAAGCCCAGTAGCGGTGACTGTTTTGGTATCCATAAATGGCTAGAGGCATTCAAAGACCCACTTAATTATCGGCAATTAATCTCTGCTTAAGCCAGCAGCACGTTGTTGAGGTAGTGCAAAGGCATTTAACACGACAGGTGCTGGCAGCCTGAGGACTGAAGACTGAGGACTGAAGACTGAACTCTGAATTCCATATGCTGGGTGCTAAGCGGTATGCGAATCTTCGCTTGAATTCTTTAACCGTTGCACTGTGAGAAAAAATACAAATTTTTGTTAGCAAATCTTAATGGAAAACAACTTTTTTTATTAATATGACTAGATTATTATGAGTAACAAACACATTTTAGCTGAACTAAAAATGAAACGTGCCAAAACTTAACCAAATTGTGAACAGCAATTCATTTTTGTACAGTGTATGTTCGATTAGTGCAAGAAAGTATTCAGTAAGCTGTGATTTTGATGCGAATTTCTACATTGTTTTTACATAAATTTTTCCTTGAGCTTTGGAATTTGTGGCAGAAAGAGCGACTTTTTGGCCCATGGTGCCAGTTTTTGAAGCGTGCCAGTTGGTCAAAATTCCAGGAAGTGGTTTTCGCATTTCGCGCAGCTGTTTTGTTATTTATTTATTTTTCTTAGTCACTTGAAAATATTTAGCTAATTGTCGCTAAACTTTACTCATTACAGCGCCGCCACAAGGTTAGCGGCAAGCGGCAACATGTGCCATGGAGGGCCTGGGACTGGGCAGCAGACGCAACAACCACAACAACAGCAGCAGCAGCAACAACAACAATGGCAACAGCGTCGTCGTTGGTGCCGCAACATTGATCAGCAGCAGCAACAGCAGCAGCAGCAGCAGCGCCGTCAACAGCAGCAGCAACAACAGCGGCAGCCAGCACCAACACGCTCATCATCTGGCCAAGTTGCACGTGCACTCACACACGCACACCAAGCTGAAACAGCAGCAGCAGCATCAGCCGCATCAGCAACATTCGCATCAGCAGCAGCAGCAACATCAGCATTCGCATTCGCATCAGCCCGCCAATCAAAACTATTACACGCAACAGCAAACGCAACTGCAGCGACTCAAGCAGCAACAGAAGCTGCAACAGCAGCAGCAACAGCAACAGCAGCAACAACAACAATTGGAAGGCATTCATGGCATGGGCAAGGGACACGTGCCTAAGCACAGTGCTGGCTGTTTGCAGTTTCCACCGCCACCGGATTATCCGCCACCGGCTGCCAGCAGTCCACTGCACAAATCCGCCGGCAGTTCACCCATTGCCGTTGCGGCAATTGTGAGCAGCAACACAACGGTTGCTGTCAACGCCGGCAGCGGTGCCGTCAATGGCAATGGACGGCGTCAGCTGTTGCCACGCTATCCGGATCCCGATCCAGATGCCATTGAAATCTGTACGGAGCAGGAATTGTCACCGCATCATCTCAAGCAGCTGGCGCGTCAGAGCAAAACGCTGGGACGCGATAATAGCAGCAGTGACAAACAGTGGACGCAACTGCAGCAGGCGAACAGTCTGCATCATGTGCATCATCATCAGCAACATCCACATCAACATCAGCAGCAACATCAGCATCCTCATCTACATCATCATGCCCATGCTCATCATCAGCATCAGCATCAACAGCAGCATGATTACTCATATGCGTATTATGAGCCAGGCGCCGCAATGCGACACTCGAATGTACCCAAGCCGGATGGCAGCACAAATGTGGAGTCCAGCTGCTGTGCGGCTGCGTTGCAGCCACAAATTGATGTTGGGCCACCGCCGCCCAACTCGATACGCGCCCTGCTCTCCAAGGGCAAGAAGAACAAGCAGCTAGTGTCGCCGGCGACGCTGCAATCGTATCAGACGCGCTACCACAAGTTGACCACAGCTGCAGCAGCAGCAGCAGCAGCAGCAACAGCAGCAGCAGCAGCAACATCAGCAACAACAACAGCAGCAACAGCAGCAGTAGTAGCCAACCAGAGCGAGAATTTCTACGAAGAGATCAATGCGGCCGCGCTGCAATCGGGCAAGGTTGCACAGCAACAATTGGGCTGCAGCATTGGGTCGCATTCAGCAGGCTCATTGAATCAAACGCTTGTCGAGGAGGAACTGCGTCGAGTGCAGCATCGTCATCACAAGATACTCGGCGAGCTGAATCTCAGCGTGGAGGCGATGCTTATGCCCGAAAGTCCGCCCAAATGCAGTCCTCCAGCTGGTGCTGTTACTGCTGCTGCTGGTACTCCACCCAAACCAAGTCCGACGGTTTGCGTGACTGCGACTAGCGGACAGCCAGCGATTCTGGGCCGGCTCACATCCACCTCGGCGGACAATATCTGTGATACAAGCAGCAACGTTGGCGGCATTGAGCAGCTGCTGGCAACGCTCAAGGGCCAGCAAACTATACATATCGCTGGCAACAACAGCAGCACGAATTGTGGGGGCACCGCCATTGCACCACAAACGACTGTTGCCACCACAGCCGGTGGCGATTTGGATAGCGGCTTCAGCGGCAGCAGCGGTGCCAGCTACATTGGCAGCCTCCGTCTGAGCAAGACGCAGCACATCAAGTGCGCCCGACAGACGCCCACAGCAACAGCGGCATATGCCACACAAAGCTGCCGTTCATTTCAACGCTCCACGGCGTATGATGAAACAATTGCCACGGCCAGTGCCACAACCAGCTCGCTAATGTGCGCCTCAAATTCCACATTTTTGACGCGTGCCTCCTGCGGCCGTCGCATTCTCAGCTGTGCGCGGATTCGTGCTGCCGAGGATCCGGGTCCCACTGTGCCCACGGAGTCGAAGGCGCGCAGCTTCTGGAATCGCAAGGGATGGCGCAAATTACCCGGATTTTCCACATCCACATCGAGCATCAATGACACGGGTCTTTCAGGTGAGTGAGAGATAACAGCAAAAAAAAAAAAGTCCCAAAATATTTATTAAATATGCCACAAGGATTTATGCAGAAAATTATTTATATTTATATTATATACAAATGGGACCACAATTTTGTATTAAAAAAAGGGATTTTGCTTAAATGCACTTTATGTAGAACAATATTACATATAATTTGAATTAGGGTCCGATATTATTTATTGATTATGCTATATATCTGTGGAAAATTATTATCAATAAAATAATAATTGTCATACAAACAGACATAATGAACGCTTCGTGGCTATTCTTAGATACAAATTTGGATTTTTCACCATATTAATTAAGTGCAAGCATATATGTAATTGTTTGCAACAATACATAAACATGTTGAAGTATTATTACTAATATGTTTTGCACATTTATTCAAGGGTTGCAAAGCTCCAGATGCAAACTAACGTGATGCTGCTCTCTGCTGTATGCCGAATGCAGTTGCGCATTGCTGGCATCACCTATTGTATTTTTCCGCAATGGGCTGTGTCTTGGCTAAAAGGTGCCTGTCTATACTTAACGAAATTTACATTAGTTTTGCACACATTCGTTGCATATTGTTAGGAATATATTTTAATTTATAAATCATAGCGAGCTTTTAAGTGCGTTGCTTGCTAAACAGTCAAAAGTTTTCAAATGAAAACTTGTTTTTGTACATAAACAATGCAAAGCTTTTGTAGATTGCAATTTATGTTTATGTATGTATGGCAATCCGATTGATGCATTGTCAAAATCGTCGTTAAGTTCGCTGCTTGTGTATAAAACTGCGCTTAGCCGGCAAGCAGTGAAATCGAGCAACAGGCTGTTACCCCTCCAAACACCTCACACAAACACACACACACACACACACGCACACACTATCAACTTGCATTTGCAGGCAGGCAGGGAGCGTGTAAATTTTTGTGGCACATGCTCCGCTGGCTCCGCTCGCTGGTCGTTGGACATCGTCGTCATCGCCGTCGTCGTCGTTGGACATCGTCACCGTCATCGTCGTTTTTTTAGTCGCTGTTGTTGTTGGCTCTTTTTTTTGGGCTACATTCCCATTCATCGGCATTCAGCGGATTCAGTAGAATCGATCTTGTCGTGCTTGCTGCATGCTCTGCCAGGCCGCGCTATCGTTTTCTGTTTTCTGTTTTTCGTTTTCCGTTTTTCGCTTTATCTCCCCACAAATAAGTAATAGAGTACGCACACACACAGCCACACTGACGCACATGCACACAGATGCACATCAATTTTTCTGCTTCTTATTCTCTTCTGTTTTTCTTCTGTTTTTTTTTTTTTGTGCATAAGTGCAAGTGTGTTAGTTATTTAAGGCTGCGTGCAAAAAATACGTACCAATAAAACTGTGAGTCTCTTTTATCTTAGTGTGTGATTGTGAGTGTAGCTGCTTATGTGTGAGTGTTCTTGTTGTCGTATATGTTTGCAAAAATACCAAAAAACAAAAAACAAAAAACACACTGTCGACCTCGCTGACCCCACTCGACCTATTAACCAACAAAGCAAATGCTGCAAACGCAGCCATAGCAACAATTCTGCTGCCCTCACTCTGGGGGAGGTGTTAACAATGCGTTGTCGTTGTCGTTGTCGATGGCAACATAACATAAATAAATATACACACACACACGCACACTCACGCACAAGTTCATACATAGGTATTCAAAAATAAATCGACAATAATTAATTTAAGCTGCAAGCTTAGCAGACGTCTGCCTTTGCATTATCAGTTTGAGCGCATTTTTTGTTTGTTTCTAATTTGAGTACATATTAAATCGACGAACGATTTGTTAACATTTCGAAGATTCGAAAATGTCTAAAGCATAATTTTGTTGGCTGATCTCAGATGATGTTGCAAGTAGCCCGATAACCGCAAGACGGTGACCCGACTTATTACTTAAATGTATATTTCCACTGCACACACACACGCAGCACACTCACACAGGCATTCAGAGAGAAAGACACTCACATATATTTAAACATATATATATATATATATATGAAGATATTGCTACAATTGATCGGTGTAATAAATACGATTTCGGGTAATGCATTGGAATGATGGCATTCCATTTAATTAAATCCGCACTGGATGGCACTCATCAGCATCATCATCAGCGTCAGCATTCGCATCCGTCTCTGATGATCCGAAATAATCTCGAACTGAACCTAAATCAACAGGGCAACGGTGTTATCCTGCTAAAATGTGCGTATTTTTACATGTTTATATCTATGCTCCTACTTTTGGCCCTAATTTGTTTGCCCCTCAATTATACATACTTACATTTATTTTTCTTACACCAGTCCTTAACTTTTTGAATACATTGTTTAATGACAGTACTTGGCTGCAGTTTTTTTTTATTTTTTCTTTAAAAAAAACCATTAACAGTTAATAAAGGTCTAAAAATTTGATTAACTTTGTCATAAATAAAGCAAGGACTTAATTTTCAGCTTAACATTGATCCTCAATTCAAACAAGTGTATTGATCACATTGATAGCGGCTACTTAAGTTTACTTGTTTTTTTTTAATATTCTTCAAGATTTTAATTAAAATTTTAAGCAATTTGTAACCACGTTTACTCACTATCTTGTGGCTGATTACTGGGTGGAGTGCACAGCTGCTGATGAATAACATTGCCTCAACTTGTACTTGTTGTTGCTGCTTATGTACATATATCACAATATCTTGTAGACATACTTATTTATACATCTGTTTACCAAATAATTAAATTTTAAGAGTGTTTTCGTTGGGAGTGCAAATCAATTGAAATGCAAAAACAAAATATGCAAAAAGAACATTTTGATATAAAGAAGAAAAAACAAACATAAAATTCTCGATGACGAAGCTTAAATACCCTTGAAAATTGAACTAAACAAAATTTGATTGATTTGTATGAATCAGCATGTCGGCTAATTTTAATTTAAATTTGCAAAATGACATGGAAAATAATTAATTAAAATACATGATAGACGATAATCAGTTTTCTGCAAGCAGCCCAAAAAAATGAAAAAATTTCATTTGGAATCGTCTTTCAATATTAAATTATAAAATTTAAATTTCAATATTAAATGCAAAATGAACAGGCAACAACTTAACATGCTGCAGATATTCGGGAATATAGAAAACGTTGGGATTATGCTATTAAATACTTCGATTTCATTTTGTGACCAACTACGTGACAAATTTCCCTCTGCTCGCGTACTAAAACAGAAACAAACGAATTAAAAGCTCTGCACTGCGTTGAGATCAGTACCGATGTCCATGTGTTAATAGCAACAACAATAATGGGAGTAACAACAAACAGACTAATAACAACAATAATAAACACACACACATACACATTTGATTATAAATGGAAATGCCAAGAGCGCAAAATTTAATTCGAATTTGTGAAGCAGCAAAAAACGAGATCAAAAGCGAATGCTAAATGCGCAGGTGACGGCACTAACCTCACCCAAAGTAAAGCCAGATAATACAAATAATAAGTGCGATAATAATATATAATATTAATATACATATATATATATATATATTTATATATATATTTAAGTGATTTTATAGCAATGACGCCTCCTGATCTACTTAACTATAGCTTCTGTTTCAAATCGGAATCAGAGCTCAGAGATGCATAGAAATTAAAAATACACAGCCAGTTAGTCAGGCATGTATATACTTAAATATATATATATATATATATATCATACAGATGCACAATCCACTTGGAGGGGTCGTCGCCTCGGGAGACGCACTCCAGTTCACCTCGTGTGTATGGCTCCATTAGCTCACGAGTGGCGAGTGCAACGACTATCTCCACACATTTGTGTGTAGTATACAAAAATAAAAATAAATAAATCCGAGTACTGAATGCTTTCTGAGCTGGCTTTGTTAACATTGTCATTATTGTTGCCATAAGGCACACGAAATGTACAAAATAAAACAGGCCAAAAGACCAAAGCCCAAAATCCAAATATTGAGTATATTTTACTTCAAAATTGCGAGCAAGGAACAACATATCTGTATATGTATATTCTATATGCTATGTGTTGTGGTGTGTGTATGTGTGTGTGTGTGTGTGTGTGTGTGTATGGCTCACGCCAATTGTTAACTAATTTTCGACTTATCCTAAGCAGCTAAGTGGTCATTCAATTCAATTAGCAGACATTGACAACAATTGAACAGTTTTCTTGATGCCATTGCATCTGTAGCTGTATCTATAACTGCTGCTGCCTGTGGAAAACTATCAGATACAAGTAGTTGCACATACGAAAATATGCGTTGCACTCTGCCATTGCCATTGTGTGTGCGTCTCTTTGTATGGATGTTTAAATGGCCTGTCGAATGTCAGCTGTTGCTGTTGCTGTTGCAGTTGTTATTGTTATTGTTATTGTTATTGCTGCTGTTATTCGTAAATATAATATATATATATGTGTGTATATGTATGTGTATATGTATTGCTGTCTGTCGCGACATTAGCGCGTGTTTGAGTACCGCTTAAAAACGCCTCGTTAATCAATGTCGTCGCCTCGTCAGTTAATTGCAAATGCGACAGCGACTTCAACTGGCCCATGTCCAGTGCAATTTCCATTTTCCATTTCCATGCCCAACTCACAATTTACAGATTCAATTTCATCTGTGCATCTCAATGCTCACAGCTCTTACTGTTTACTGTTACTCGTTGCACCGCACAAAATTCGAGGCTAGATTTTGCTGCCCAGCAATTTTGGACGACAATCCTCAATGTGAAGTTTAGTTGCTTAAGTTTTCTAATTTTGTTCCAAAACAATATAAATGTTTTTCAATAATTCAGCTGTTGCCTGTACATTTGGTCATTCGGGACAACTTTCGGCACATTCAAAACTACTCAATTATGTTGAGGATTTTAGAAATTCGCCCCGAGTATTTCCTGGCAACATCAATGTCATAAAGTAGATACATCAAGAAAGCTAATCGCTTCTCCTAAAATACAATTCTAATTTAATTTATTGTTTATAATTTATGATAATGCTGAAGACTAAACTGAAATGGAATGCTTTCTCAATTTTTAATTTTACATTGATCTGCAGATCAGATGTATTGGATTGATTGCTTATAGCGTGTCATATATTTAAGCAAATAAAATAAGCCAATCAATATAAAGGCATTATGGAATCCGTTTCTATATGCATATGTTTATATGTGTTTAATTTTTGGAACTGATATCAAATATTAACAAGCATTTCTTGGAGTGTTGCTCAACTACAGTTGTCCGCTCTGCCAGACAGCCACCCACGCGGACTGTCCTCACTTGGCTGGGCTCACTTGGCTAGCAGAGTTGAGAGCTTTGCGACACGAAAATCGTGTAGCCTTTGAGTTGCAGTTTTTGCTGCTGTTGCAGTTGCAGTTGCTGTTGCTGTTGCTGTTGCTGTTGTTTTTTCTGTTGCTGCAGCAGTGAAAGTGTTTAGACCATGTTTGCATACAAAAAGTGTGCTCATTATTTCATTTTTAGCAACATTTATTTGGCATACATTTTACAGTAGCAACAGCAACAACATACCTCCAAATGGGTGCCGCTTCGCTCAAGATTCAGACTGTTTGGGGGCCGAGTCTCGGTTTTGTTTCTATACAAAATTAGGGAAGAGGGTATAATGAAGTTGTGCAAAAGCATGTAAAAGGCAGCTGGAAGCATCTCTAACGCTATATAGTAATATATTCATGATCAACAAACGAGTCGATTTAGCTAACTTAACCAAAACATATTTTCCAATTGAACGTACGAATATCAGCAAGTCTATGTTCAGGGTATCTCCTAGTCGAGCTCTCTCGACTAGACCATTCTAACTTGTATCTTTTTTTGCTGTTTTTTTTGGGGTACATGCGGCGTATGCGCAATGTTAATTAAAAATTCAAGACAAAAAACAAAAGGAGAAAAAAAAATTAAAATTAAAATACTGCTGCTGCCGTATTTAGAGGTTGTTAAGAAATTTGCATAACAACAACCGCAACAATATTAACAACAAGAGCAGCAAAAGCAACAACAGCAACGACAGCAGCGACAACAATGTAACCGACAATCGCCAATCTCAACTTATCTAATGTGAAGGCATACAAAATACCAAATAGTACAACAACGCGCATACGTCCCGTTGTACACGGCCAAAAGTCATCGTATCTTCTGTACGGTACACTATGATTGTTGTTGTTGTTGTTGTTTTTGCTGTTGCTGTTGCTGTTGTATCGCTTATTGTATTGTGCGGTTTTTGGGTTTGGTAATCATGCATATGGCAATGATATTAAACAGCTATGGAATGGGTCCGACAGGTTTATTGTCTTTACCCCCAACCGTTTCACATCACTATCTCTGTTCCGAAACAACACCCAAAGAAACTGAAACTATGCCACAGAGCAGTGGTAATAATAATAATGATTGGCAAAAGAACGACAGATAGTGTTGCCCCAGTAATAGGGGTACGACAATTATAAATCATTCATTTATCTGTATGACCATCAATACAACTGCCAATTATAACTAGTAATACATCGATTATGTGGGCCATCGAGCTAATCCCAAATATTGGTATCTTGTGGCAAATGACATTAAGGCAGTGCATAGTAATACTTATTTTTCTCATTCTAATGTTAAGAAACTTGTTTTCCTATATTTAAAAAATTATTTCGAAAATATATATATACATATTTGAATCAGCTGCCTGCAACTATTTGAAAGTGCTTTCCTTTTAATTTGGTAGTTTAAAGAGACATTCAATTAAGTGAAAATGCTTGTATTCTGTCATAACTTGACAAATGCTCATCGATTGGTTAAGTTGCTGCTTGAACTATAAATTTTGTTAAACTAGGCAAATCCTCGTACACACACGCACACACTCACACACGCACACAGAAGGTGCTTAATCTCATTTGCATATCGCGATCAAGTCTATGTGGAGAGCAGAGATATTAATTTTAGGCCACGGTCAAAATGATAAATGATATATGCTAGACATTATTTAGTTGCTGCTATTGCAGCCTGCGTGCTGTCAAAATGTCCGAAAATGCTAAAGGCAGTTGCTGGAAGCAGGGAGCCGTTGCAAGTTGGGAGTTGCAACGCCATAAAGTCTATGCAAAACAGTTCTGACTCGCACTTAGCCAATTATCGCTGTCAATGCCAATGAAAGCCATATATATTGTCGGACAATTGTCGAAGGCGATGGCGGCGCCTGCATTTTGCAGTTGCTGCTTTCAGTTGGCAGCGGTGTTGACACCATTAACATTAAGACAGAAGTAGTTTTCCGATGTCTGCGTGTGTGTGTTTGTGTGTGTCTGTGTGTGTGTGTGTGGGGTGAGGGGTGAGGGGTGCTGCAGGAGCTTAGAAACCAACTTGACGTTGAAATATATATGGCCAACATGTTTCTGCTTTTAGCCAGTAGTTGTAGTTGTTGTTGCTGCCGCTTGTTGCTTGTTACTTGTTGCTTGCTGCTTGTTTTGCTTGTTGCAGCGTTTTGTGCATCACTTTGAGGCAATCCCCGGCACATTATGCAACGTCTTTGTGGCCGTTGCCAATTAAAAAGCCGCCACATTGTCAAATAGTTGGCAAATTTTTCGCGTTATTCGTTTTTCTAATTAAATGCCGCAGACTGATGTCGTCTGATGACGCGACCCGCATACGTTTACCCGCGCTGCCCCCCTCCATCCCCATCCCCATCCGCCCCATCGTCCCCGTCTACCCACAGTCAGACAGACGCGCGGCAGGCTCTCTATAAGAATTGCTCCACTTAACGTGCTGCAAAGTTCAAGCGGCAACAATTGCATGCTCGGATCATTGCCTGAGATAGCAGCTCGAATAGGACCATAGACCATAGAATGCCACCTACAGCTGATAATTGGCCAACAGCCAGTTGATACTAGTGGCCAGTTGATCCGTCCGCATTGCCTATACGCACCGTTGACCCAGGAACAGCTCGACCGCATTACTTTCGAATTTGAAACCGAAACAGAAACAGAAACAGATACAGATACAGATACATAATCAGAATCAGCATAAGAATAAGAATAAGAGCACAATGTGTGCCACACTCCGCTGCTGCTGCTGCTGCTGGCAACTGAAACCACTCAGTTCGAAACTGAGTCAATTCTACTTCTCTCCCTCTCGCTCTCTCTGTCTGTCTGTCCCTCTTTCTGTCTCTATGTGATATAGATGTATGAGCGAGAGGGCAGGGAGGGGGGTCTGGCTTTTAATTAAGTTTTTGTGTTAGGCTGTCAGCGACCGCAACTGGATTGACTTGAAATACTTACACACTTGACTAGTTGGCCAAAATCAACGTTACCAAAAAGCGTATGACCAGCATTTTGTGGCACAAAACGTTTCGGTGTCGCGTGTGTGTTTAGTGCTTGTGTGTGTGTAGTGTGTGGTGTGTGTTTGGCTGGCAAATGTGGTCACTCTTGATTTGATTGGGATGATGCCGCGTTGCCAGTGGGCAGCTGATTTGGCTAGCACATGATTTATGAATTTTAGGCAGACGTCAGACAGCTGCCAGCCGGAAGCAGCCAAACGGACAGACAGACAGACAGGCATATATAGACATATGGACATATGGACAGACAGACAGACATAGGAGTGCCTGTAGAAAGCCGGCAAATGCGAATGCTGTTCAGAATTCGTCAAGCATATCCGTTCCCCATTCATATTTGCGTACTCATTCATACCCAGTAAATAAAACCAACAAGTGAGAATGATCAGATCGAGCCAACTCGGTTTCAACATACCCTCTTCCCAACTGCCAAATATATATATGGTATGCATACGGTTATTTTGACTATCATGTCACAAGTTGTAACGTTGAAGACTTGATATGCATGATATATTGTAAGCAGATTAGCTCCGGTCTACAAATATATAAAATCTTCGACTCGGCTAGTGATGCTGGTCAGGAATATATAAATATATATACATATATACTTTATCAGGTCGAAGAAGAAGTCATATGAAAACTAAATGTTTATAGATTCCCCTTTCAAAATGTTGGGAGCAAAACACGCATAACTGTTGAGTTTGATTCGATTATTTGGGCAAACACCGATTGTTAGTATGATATATTAATTCGATTCCGTCGATTCCGACATTTTTTCCCCCTTTATTATTATGCCTAGTTTTGCTTTGCTTTTTTAAATAGTGCTCGTTTATTCAGTTCTACAAATAAAGCCAAACAATATTTGATTGAACTGCGTAAACTGTGATAAGTGAAGTGATTCCAATCGAATTCATATGTATTGTAAATTCAAAGCAAAATTTCATTTAAGTTTATTTCGCGCTTAAATTACGGTGATTTAATATTGGAATTGAATATTGCAAATTTTGTATTTCGCATTATTTGCTGTGCACATACATATATCTACATTATCAACTGCAAGCCGCATTGCGAAATGAAACCAGACAAGAATTAATTTTGCAAGTCGCCTGCCTGCCTGTCCATATACATAATTGCATGCCAGGTGTCATAAAGCTGCCAGCCAACTGACAATTGTGCCACCAACTCGGCCACAGATGGAAATCCAAGTTGCACTTTCGGTCTCATTGCCTTGCTGCACGTTGCAAGCGCCCACGCAACGCCGCCCGCATTCTCAGACAACGCAAAGTCCACATACAACAACGAGAACAACAACAACAACAACAGCAATAGTTGTCTTGGGCTTATTAACACAATTTAGTCAGTGTGGGTCAGTTATTGCTGTTGTTGTTGTTGTTGCTGCTGTTGTTGCTGTTGTTGTTGCTGTTGTTGCTGTTCTTGTTGTCGCCCAGGCAACTTTGCTTTTAATGAGTAACCACAAAGCGCAGCCAAAGCCACTGCCCGCAATTTGCCTAAGATGTTGTTTATTTACTTTATATATATATATATATATATATATATATATATATATATCTTTTGTTTGTTAGTGGTTGCCTTTGTCGCTGTCATGAAACATAAAATTCCGTGAATTAGCTGCAGCTTATAACAAGATGTAAACAAAATGTACTAACAGCCACCACAGCTCCAACATCAGCCCCCGATGCAGGTCCAGCTTCAGTTTTTCTTTCTTTTTGTGCCACTCCGGGAACTCGAACAATTAAGAGTGCTCTATAGCAGAATGTACGACGAGAAGTTACTCAAAAAGTTCATTTAAATGCGAAATGGTTATCGAAATATGATAAGTTCATTGGTTCCGTTGTTGAAGTTAATAAATGACATAAGTTCCTTTAAGATACTCCAGAAATCGACAAATATACGAATATATATAAGAATTTTGCACAAAAATCCACATCCAATATTCAAAATTAAATTTGGAAATGTGGCTGATTTATTTACTATTTATTTTAAATGAAATGAAACTTATGGTGTCCATTAGGGGCTTAATGTTGAGATCTCTATAAATAAATAATAATAAATAAATATTAATAAGTGTTTAATTTAGTTTAGAAATACTGCCTCTTAATTATACCTTCTTGATCCATCTGATGGCAACAGGGTATAGAAACTGCCAGCAACGACCAGCTGGCTGAGGCACAGCCAATTGCGAAGCCTGTTCAAAGGAAAAAATATAGAAAAAAATTAAAAAAATGTTTACAAAGTGGAGCACTTGGTCGGCATATCTTATCGCTGTTGTCGAGTCGACAACACGTGCTTCATGCTCTGTTTCTGCAACATTTGACCGAAAACTGAAAGAGTACATTTTCAATGGAAACGGATGCCTTTCTGGCATATCTTATAAAGTATAAAATTCAAACTCAATTCAAAAACTGTTTTATATTTTACACGGATTCCTTTCACTCTGGGTACATATGTTCTTGTCAGTGCACCTGCGCTCCTTAAAAGGTATCTGTGCTGATATTATTAGATCTCAGTACACACAATAAAGTGAGTAAATCCCGTCTAACCATGTCTGAATTTCGATCTGCTTGGTTTGCATCGGAAACGCCTCGCAAAATCTGTTTTTGATTTCTTCTTCTATTTTTTTTTTTTTAGCTTCATCTGTCTGAAAGATGCAAACCAAAATAAATATTTGAGGCACAGTCATGTGTGAAAATTACATGAGATATATCGATATGTTAGGTAAATGCGACTTAATCTGTGTATATGGATGGGATACAAAAAGGGGCACCCAACTCCTGGGTGCACTGTTATCCATTCACTTGGACACAAGCATCAGTTGCCAGTGCAGAAATAACTTCTGCGTCGTAATTATGAGCAGGAAACCTTTCTTTATATACCAGTTGCTTTGAGTGCATGTGTTTACGCAAATGTCGCAGATGGAAAATATAATATATAAATAGGGTGAAAGTTGTACGTCTTTGAGATGCCCTCTGGCTGGAGGTAGATGCTGGAAGTAAATTCAAACTGGTTGAAAATGACCCTTCTCTATGGTAACACAGTCAATTGTAAACAAATGAATAATTTCAAATATTACATAGAAATATACATATATAACATTTGCGTAAATTGGATAAGTCTGATTTATCCTTGCTTCACATAAAGATCAAGTACTTGCAGATAGTGTAGAGAAACGAAATCTGAAGCCGGTTTTTGAGCTGGCACAGAAGGACACAAAGGACGGCGAACAGATTCTCATGCAGTCATGTGTGCGCCTATTTATAACCACTGTGCGTGCGTGTGTGTGTGTGTTTGTGTGTCAATGTGCAGCAGTGTGCAATTCATAAAAATCGCTTCAGCGTAATTGAGAGCACGCGCACAGGATTACACGAAATATTATTTTATTCGATTGGTGTACGGAAAAAGACGCCCAGGAGGGTTGCAAAAGTCAAAAGGGTACATTGAAAACTATTGAGTCGAGCCTTGCTTTTGTGGTCGTTGTCGTGGTCGATCTGCCCCATACGATTTGACGAGGGGCGCCGTCAGTATTGAGGAAACTGGCTGTCATTGCCACTTCCCAGCTCGGTTGCAAACTGACAAATTGCATGGCAAATGGCAAAGAAAAAATAAAAACATAAATGAATATAGATTATATACATATATATATATATATATAGATGTATACGTTGTTGAGTCACACCCCAACACTTTTGGGCTGCATATAAATATTGATATGCCCAATACAAACATCGATATGCAGCTCCTGCGCCCCGCTGTGGCAACTCAGCTGTTGCTCATAAATTACATTTCATTATCAACCTCATTGTGCACTTTGAGCGCCTGTGTAAATAGCTACACAGCACAAAAAATATGTATACATGTTGCAATTAAATCTCATGAAATGTTTAAGTTGTATTTTCCTAACAATTATCTCCAATGTTCTTCAAATGTAGTTTCCCAACTCTGTCGAGTTTGTATTCCATCTGGATAACAAGTAATAATTACATTGAAATAATAATTAAATTAAATAAATTCCAATATTCTTCAACTCTATCATTCGATAGATGACTTGCATAAATTTCGACTTAGCTTAATAATGTTAGTTAAATTGGAACAATAACCATTTCACTCCAACTCTTTCAATTTTAATTACTCTTTACTAAATTGTAAAGTACGCAAAGTCAAGTCAAATAATCATTATTTCTCACAGTGTATATAGCAGCCAGCCAGAGAGCTCGAACAGGAGGCGGCTTCTGTTTGGCTTTCGGCTTGCCTCGTTCGGTTGCAACATATGCGCAGCTCAATTATAAACCCAAAACACCCTCTGAGAGTACGACTGTACCACAGGGTAACCATCAACTGCTTTAAATCGAACAGATTGTCTCTGCCTCTGCCTCTGCCTCTGCCTCTGCCTCAGGTTTCAAGCGTTTTCCTGCTTAACGTTTTTCCCAGCGAGTGTGCGGCCTGCGTGCGTCTCTATTTTTTATTATTGTTGTTGTTGCTGTTGTTGTTGTTGTTATTGTGTGTGGCATTGAAGTTTCTTTTCGATTGAACATTGATATTAATTGTCTCCTTTTACGTTTTTGTGCCGCTGCCGCCACTTAAATGACGCCTCGCCCGCAGTGTGCCACACACGGCGATGGATCGCTGGAACGATGGCATCCGAGTCAGTTCCAAATCTTAAACCTTAGCACGCCCCAGCACGCTGACCGCGCCCTTCACGGTGGTCAGAGGTGTCAAAACTGTTGCTCGCCCGCACCTAAATTGAAGCCGAACAAGCACAAGCCAAAAAAAACCCAAAAAAAAACCAAAAAAAAACAAAAAGCCGTTAAAATAACAACATGTTGTTGCCCCTCTCTCCGCATTAACATGCAAGTTTTGCTTATCAGCTTATCAACTGATTCGTTGCACAGCTGCTCGCATTTACCCAAACTGCTGAAAGGACAGTTGCAGTTGCAGTTGCAGTTGCATAAACTGTATTATTAATACCCCCAATATATATTGCTAATATTTGCAGCACTTTTCGTGCTGCGATAATCCATTAAAAAAACATCAAATTTGATTTACGATCATTTCTCAGCTCGGCAAAAACATTAAATTTCGCACAAAATTGTGAAATGTGTTCGTATTTCCCTAATCGAACATCAATTTATTTATACCGTAGAAAATATCCGAGTAATATATATATATATATATATGTATATGCCACAAACAGTTGATATTTCCTTAAATCCTTAAAAATAAATTTGTATTTATTATCATTCAATCGAAATGATATCCTTTCTGATCCCTAGTTTATTAGGTTGTGTGGCGAAAAGTATTTGTAGCCCGTCAAAAATATTTCAGTTAATTGTTTTATGATTCATTTCGCAAAGATAAATATAAACAAATGAATTGGGGAAATGTAGGGAATGTGAATGTACCAAATGTTGGCCATATTGGAACACGGCTATAATATGACGACTAGTTAAGTCAACATACATATTAGTTTTAAAATAATCTCGATGACTATATCATATATATAACTATCCGTCGAAAGTTGTGTTCAAGTCAGAAAATTGTATATCTTTTAAATATGTCAATATATAGTTTTTCCTGTCGAATATCTTTCTTGGGGCGTAACCAGTCCAATTGCATAAGCTAGTATATAATTTACCAAATGAAGCTGTTCAAATCAATTTGATATATGTATCTATGTATTTAGCGAAATGATGTACACTTAATGAATACTGATGTGGCATATGTATGTGTAGTTAACCGTTTCTCTCATTGTACGCCCATCTGATCGGCGTTAATTGACCCAGTTGCAAAAACACCTGAAACATGTGTGGCAGGTTCAATGACTGTGCTGTGCCTCAGGATCAATTAGTGTACACAATGAACAATTTCACGCTTCGCTTATTGAAAGCTGAACACGGCCACAACAGTCTCTGGGCCTTTGGACTGGGTACTGAGACCACCAGACGAAGTTGGTAAATGGTGCCGGACTCGAGCTCGGGCTCGGGCTCGGGCTCGGATACGGATTCGATTGCTCCGGTCAATGCGCTGGTTTGCGTGTCTGGCGGCGCCAGCACATGACTTTGACTTTGAGTGTGACGCGACTGTCCATCAAACGGTGATTAATTAATACCCGGCTGTTACTCTAAATTAGTGGAGGGCAGCAGCTCCATCGCTGGTTTCAAATAAGCCATGGCGCATTTGGTGGCAGAGATAACGTTTTCCAATGAAAGCGCTTTATTTTGCACGGCAAGCCAGCCAACCTATAAATATATATTTATATATATATTTATATATATGTATATATATGAAATATATATTTATATATATGTATATATATGTATTTTGTTTTTTCGTGCTGTTCTTGTTTTTCACGCTGAATTCCATTCGAATGTGGCAAGGCAATGTGGTTTTGCCAGTCAGATAATCAAATGCGCATTATTGTGGCCATTATATGATTGGTATGTTCTGCGATTTCTAAGACCAAATCTTTAGTTGCCACCACGAATATGCAATGCCCTATTGGATTTCAAGATTGAAATGTATATAGTATCTCATAAATTATCGTGCATTGAATATATATATTTGAAAGACTATATGCCACATATATGTTTGCAAATTAATTATTAGTTTAGTCCGACTTTCGACGTTATATGTGTATATAATATTTGTGTGCTTAATATGTGTCTATATCTATGGCTATTTCGATTCCACCTATATAATTATGTAAATATTAAAACAAAAATTTGTCAATTTGCTTGAAATATACAAATAATTGCAATTAGCCCAACTTAACTTTGAATAATACTCAATAAGAATCAAAAAAGATTAAGTTACACACATATATATATTTTATATATATATATATATATATACATAATTCATGTATGTGACTATATATTAAGCAAAGCTCAATTTAAGTGAGGTAAATTTTTTGTAATTTTCTCACTTGTGCAACAGACATCATCCAATTTCTGTAATACTCCTCGTATTGGGCCACCGCACCATACAGTTACCAAGTGATACGATAGATAGCTAAAAGCGAAACTAAAAATATTCACATGATCTCGGGAGACCAGCAACGTCAGTCCGCCTACATTTCGTAGACTTTAGCTGGAAGTTTTCAGTTTTCAATGTAGTCAATGTGGTTTTCTGTTTTCAGCGCTTTTTCCTACTTACGATATAGACGGGCAACTGAGCGTCTTACCTCTTTCTCTTCTCGCTTCAACAACTCGATGTGGATACGCCGAAGGGGTTGTTGTTGCGAACTGAACTGTTGCCAATTGGCGATTACAATGGTCGATAGACATGGGCATGGACATGGACATGGACGTGGACGTGGACATGGACGTGGACGTGGACATGGCATTAAAAACAACGCCATAATTTTACTTTTTTTTTCGTTTTTCGGCGTCATGCGAGAGTGAGATTTATCTAATTTTCAATATTGCGCCCAGGGCAATGAAAAGCAGCCAACCAAGTTCAAATTTTTCTGTGTGATAAGTTGTTGTTATTATTGCTGTTGCCGTTGTTGTTGATAGGTAATTTACATAATTACCGCAAGGCGTGTCAGACGATTGCGGCGTGTACGCCCAATCACTGTGCCACCTCGCCAGCCGACCCCACCACACCGTTGACCCTCTCCGATTTGGTCAAGTGCTTGCCACATTTTGCTGCTGTTTTTGGCCGAGCAAAGCGTGATGTTGCAGTTAAACTCCACTGTTACAAGCAAGCAACGCACAAGCACACACACACATACATATATATATATATATATATATATATGTATATAAATATATACATATATCGAATCAAAAGTCTCAGCAAAATAAAGTCGATTCAAGTGTTTGCCATTATTGTAAGTCATACTTAATATGTCTGTCACATATGTATATGTACATATACTTACATAGAACTAACATAACTATGCGGAACTGCACAGAGACGTGCCAGCGATGTGGCATACAACGCACATTGAACTTCATCTGAAATCTCAGCAGGCTGCGGGTCGGTCACTGCCACAGCCACAGCCACCAGTCGCCAGTCGCCAGTCGTTGCAAGTCACCAGGCGTCAGTCGCCAAATGCCAAATGCAGCAGCAGCAGCAGCATCTGCATCAGTGGCATGCCCCATGTCGTTGTTATACTTTTATGTATGTGTTATATACTTAGTTGCAGTTGCAGTTGCAGTTGCACTTGCAGTGTGTGTGTAAATTATGCATCTAAGGAGGCATCTACACTCGTGTATTCCCCATATAGTACAGCCAGTCACTCCTTTGTGTGTGTGTGTGTGTGTGTGTGATATGGGCAGCGAGAAGCGAGACCTTAGCTAATCCAAGCAAGAGTGCCTCCGTCGAGAGTGCTCGACTAGATGATACCCAAATTTGTGTATTAGCCGTATATAATATATATAATTTTAATGCCCAAGTCGAGAAGACTCTCTTCAAATTCGCTCGTTTTATTTTACAGAATAGTAGCTAAAATCTTCTTTAAATTTTGTTTTCTTTTGTGTTTGTTGACTTTTATCAAAAATGTTAAGCGCCGTTCTTCGCATTCATCAAAATGCTTACAGGGTATAACAAGTTCAGATCAGCAGAATTGTCCCCTTTGCCGGCATGCGATTTGTACGCATCTTCATTATTATTACGTTTACGAGTATTTTTACTTTCAAGCATAGTTTGATGGATGCTAAAGGGGAGAGCGGACAGTTGGAGAGGCATTGTGGCATAGAGTAGTCAATGTTGAGGTTGATGGTGATGATGATGATGATGTGGCAGCATCATGCGGGCCAATATGCGAATACCACAAAGGGCATGTACTGCTAAGCCCCAGGTACCATTTTGGCTACACATAAGTACACACACACACACATACACACACATATATATATATATATATAGCACATGTGTTCAGTTTTCTGGTTTGCAAACTAAACATATTAAAATCGCATATTTGGCATGCCACAGCGTTGCAGGTTCAGGTTCTACGTGCTACAAATATTTCCAAATTACAAGAAAACATCAACAGATGCATTCTTTATACTTGTAAGCCCCTAACTCAGGCCCCAGCAGCACTTTTGTTTCCACAATTTGTAAACATTATTATTTTCTTGTACTAAGTTGCAATCCGACTAGTATAATCATAAGATCTCTGATATTAAATCGAACTCTTGAGTGCGTAGATTTGTGTATTAACTCAAGTTGTATTGGGGTGCCACCTACCTACCAACCTACGTTGGATGCCAGAGAATCAATCAATCACAAAATCAATTATCGCAAATCAATAAAGCCACACATCACCCAGAATTATAGAAGTAGAGTCACCATTTCAAATGTCGACAAATAAATTTCCGGGACAGGCCCACCTTACCTATTTAAAATGGGAAATGCCAAAGTCTCCCGTAATTTTAGAGACTGAGTTACTGAAGGAACATTCAATGGTGGAGGCACAGCCACCCAACAGATTCTTTGCCACGTGTTATCAGTAGGCTTATCACTGGTTTCGGAGCACACTTGTTTTTCAGCTGTACTTGTCTGTTCGACACAAAGTCAAATCGAGGAGCAGCTTAAAATCTTAATTATGCTGTCCATAGTTTTGTCATAAGCTTCGAGTTCTGCAATCAAAGTACGTTATGTAAGCAGAGCGCATACATATGTATGTAAGCGCATATGTTAGCACATATGTAAGCGCATATGTAAGCACATATGGCACATATGTAAGCACATATGTAAGCACATGTGTGTATGGCCTTGCACGCTTGTACCAATCATTTTATTACATTTCCATTGCCAAATAACATGTCATTGCAACGTGTGGCACGGCAAGGACTCCAATAGCAATAAGACGAACATTGAATTCTTTGATGTCGACTTCGAGATAATGCGCACATTGTGCGTAACAACTATTCTTTGATAAAATAGATATTTATAAGGATTTGTAAGGTTTTTGGAAGCCCATCTGAAGATTCGTTTAATCGTCTATCTAAAAATGAGGTCTAAGAAGGCGGCGAAGGATAGAATTTTGTGCATCTTATTAAAAATAATATATGTAAAAAACAAATAAATCCAAATATTTGGTAGATATTTAGTTTACATTTTTACCATTTCAACAATTTAAATCTAAAATGCTAACTCAATAGGAATTGATTGATTGGCGTATCTGACCCGTTAGCTTAACATACCCTGTGCACTTTCCACTGCTGGGTATCAAAGTCTCATGTCGATGTGGCAGCAGCAGAAGACGCAACATTGCGTAAAACAATAAGAGCATTTCGTTGACATTGTCATTGATTACAAAGACATCTTTGCCTTTGCCATTGCCAGTGTCAGTGCCAGTGTTTGCATCATCATCAGCATCAGCATCAGATACGCATCTCCTATCGCATGTTGAGCATTGTGCTCCCGCTGCTGGGCACTCGGCGAGACCTCCTGGACTGATTGTGGCGTAGCATTCACAGCATTCTTGCCATGAGGCACGACATTTTAATTGAACCGACTTACTGTTTGGCTGGCGACACGTGAGTGCTGAGTGGCTGAGTTGATTTTGCATACAACCCTGAATATGTCGATATTTATTTGTCTCGCATTGGGGAAAAGCCGCTTGACATTTGACTTGGCATGCAGCAAAACATGCACTCACAGAATAAAAGTGTCCCCGAATTCCGGCGGCAAGTGCAGCTCGCTAAATTGAAGCAGATTTATTTTTAAATAAATTAATCAAAATAAATAAATAAATATAAATAAATTATTCAAAAAAATCTTGCTTCTGATTTGAATGCTGACAACAATTATGAGAGGTCGCTTTCTCTCAGTGTCGTCTTATAGCATCCAGACAGCAATCACTTTAGACTGAGGTCGATTCAGAGCCATTGCCAATGCCAGACTCAGACGCAGTTTGCAGACCTGAAAATATGCAATGATAAATGCAAAGATTAGCTTGCAACACGTCCAATTTGTGAGTGCCTCGTGTGATTTGTGCGTGTGTTCAATGCTCTGATGTCCTTTTTGCTGGTAGCTTTGCTAAGCATGCATTTCATGCCTCTATAGATATCAACAGCATAGTTCTATACTCATATGGAGAGACTCATGCAATCAGCCTGACCCAATTATACAGATCAAAAATATTATCTGGAATAGTTGAAGTACATAATACTATAACTTTTTCTTATAGATTTAATTTGGTTTTATCACATTGTTCAAACTATTCCAGTTCTTCTCAAAATATAAAGTCGCCGAAGATTGTATACCTTTGTAGACCGAAATCTAATCAGCTGGCATCTGGATGTTGATCCGTAGCTGGCAATATTTCCATGCAATATTAAGTTGACCATTAACAAACGTCAAAATAAAAACGAAAATATATTAAAAGTAGAATGATCCATTTAATATTACGATTATTATTCATAATGGAAAAATCTGCTAAGCTTATGCAATGCAATTCCAAAGAACTTTAAGAAAGGTGACGAGAAAATCATTTTTAGTTTTACTTTATGTTAAAGTCCTTCCTAACAACTTGGTAATTCCTAACCAAGGATGGATCTAAGATGCTTATAAGCAAAAAAAAATGTTCATTTAAAACATTGACCTTTAGGTATTTGAAGTTATTTTGTAAATATGTAAAACATCTCAAAGATACCTAAATGTCAAAAAGAACCTATAAACTAGATCATAGAATATATGTATATATATAGAAATTGGTCATATTTCGGACTTTCCACATAGATTTGAATAAAATATAACATTTCAAATTAGAATGCAAATAAAAGTATTTATGTATATATATATATATACATATATATACAGATATAAATTTGAAATGCCAGCAATTGGATATTTTTCTTCTCTTTTTTTTTGCAGTTCTTGTCTATAAATATTGTGTGGATAATTTTGAGGAACTGGGGGAACTGGAGAGACTGGCACAGAGACAGAGGGATAGGGAATGGCCTACAGTGACCTAAACGCTAGGGCTTTAGGCAGCGTCTGCTTGTTTTTCAGTTGCATGCTGTTGTGCAACTGCCACAGTTGGCTGCAATAAACAACAACAAAGCAAATAATTGCAAAGCAAGACGGCGCCCATTTGAAAGTCGATTCTCCCTCCAGTGTCTGGACTTTATCCCAGTGCTCGGTAGCGATTTCGCAACTGCTTTTAATGGCTGGCAATGCCTGGTCTATTTGATATTGATCAGATGCTGCACACTCCATAAAACTGTGTGTGTGTGTGTGTGTGTGGATTTTTAAAGGGGAAAATTGTGTTGTGTCTGACCCATATTAAAATAGACCACAACGCACACCTTACACAGAATACGATTGGGATTGGATATGGGAACTAGGAATGGGAATGGGAATGCGAATGGGAATGGGAATGGGGTTTGGGAGTGCTTCGAATTGGGTCTGGAGTGAGGCACTGGCAGACAGTTGATGCATCTATTGCATAATCCGCAGAGCCCAGCGTAATTAAAATCCAATTCATTTTTTTTTTAATGTTTTGTTTTTTTATTTATTTATTTGGTTTAGTTTTTTTTTTTTTCTTTCTGTGCGTTATCTTAATGAGCAAAGCTACTTAAGCTTAATGTGAAAAGGTATTGGGGCCAACAGTGTATGAGAGACTGCAGCTGGAAGTGCGACTGGGTTGGGATTGGGATGCGACTGGTGCTGGGCTGCTGCTGCTGTGTCTGTCTCCTACACACACTCTCATTGTCTGGGACCCATTGTCTGGCCATGGGTCTGCATTCTGTGCATCTTAAGTGGCCTATTAGAATATGAATGCCAGAACATGCATAAACATATATGTATATATACATATGTATATATAACCAACAGTGTGTGGGTGGCTCAGCAGACAGCTGACATTCTCCACTGCCCCCAACCCTAAAACAAACCTACCCCCAGCCCCTACCCGCCACACACACACACACACACACGCATATTTATTTTCCTACTTATATTGTGCTCATTATTATGTATTATGATTATGTATGGATTTCATTTGTTGTCATTGTTGGCAGCTGGCGACCACGCGGTTTGTTAGGCTCCTCTTCATTCTTTAGAAAGGTGTGAAAAAGAGCCATCTAGCCAACATGTATGCATACAGTCAAGCTACGCTATGTAACCTTTTCTGCGTCTGCAAATATAATGAGACACAAAAATTGTAAACCTTTTTCACTGCATGACTGGCACTTTAAGTCCCCAAAACTAGATTTAAACGAAAATCGATTAAATTTTTCAAATTCTTATTGTGCCAAAAAAGTAAAAAATTGCAGCTAAAGAAGTTCTACTGTACTTACGCACATAGACTGAAGCTGAGTTGGAGTCGGAGTCTGCAAACTGTGATTACGAATGCAACACCAACTGCAACACCGAGTTGAAGCAACTGCTAATGAAGCAGCCAGTTGGACTGCTGTAGAGTTGCATATAATTTACACCTACAACATAATGCAGTCGTACACAGTGAGAAACTAGAAGAGCTTAGAGTTCATTTAACGGTGACCATATAATAATTAAATGAAATTAAAATGCGGCCGCAAAACGACTCGAATCTTGCGGCAGATTCACTCAATTCCGGCGCCAGTTTGAACACCACTGCTGATGGGTCTTAATTGAATTATGTACACATAGCTGACCCGCATTGAAGGTGCTGTGGTGCAGTGATGCAGTGGTGCAATGATGCAGTGTGTGGTGCCGCGTTGGATTGTAATCTCATCCTCAGTGGCTGCATCTGTTTCTGTGCACTGTGTGAAGTGTCGGGAAATGGACGGCGTAAAAGCAAACGACGACAACAACAACAGAAACAACAGCAACAACAACAATTTTCATTAAGAAAAATGCGCTATTTGTTTCTAGAACTTATCAATGACTGCGCCACAACTGCACCTCTCTACCCCGGCACCGACCGCCTGGCCAAACGCTTCAATAACACTCGCCAGCAATTTCATCCGTGTTAATAAATGGGTAAAGATCTTGGCATCGATGCACGGTCAATCTATAAATTAAAACTCAACCCATTTCGTATGCCGCCTCTTGATTGCATTGCTTTTAAGACCCCAATGCCCCAAAGGGGCAAATGCAGTTTGTCTGCCAACTTTATATAGGGTATATGCGACGCATCAAAATACTAATGAAAAAAAAAGGCAATGAAATTACATATATCAAAATAAATTATAACGATTTATATAACGATAATATATATATATATATATATATATATGAAATGGATTCAGTCTTCTTGAAGTTACGTTTTTGAAGTTCATCAATTGGCATTGCATACTTACAGGAAAGTTTGTACTCAAATAAAAAATAATAATAAACAAAGAAAAACAAAATAAATATGCATGACTTTAAACATGACAAAGCACACACTCGCAGTTATAAAATACATAGGGTATTAAAAAGTCATGGGATCAAAAATTGAAGTGTAAATCTTATTCGAACCTTGCACAAAATTGAATATTTTGCATTTTACAATTTGACTCGCCTTCGGCACACAATTTGGGTGGACAAGGTCGGAATGTTTGCGATACTGTTTAATGGGTTTCCTGTGGATTGATTATTGATATATCGCCCACATAAATGGGTATATAAAAATAATTATCATCATCGTGTGTTAAAATTTGGTATTTGGTTCGTTTGGAAAAACGCTCGGTTTATATCAATGTGGGCCAGAGGTTTCACTTTCTGTCACGACTTTTGGGGCATTTGGAAAGCTTACATGCATATTTATAACACTTTCATTGAGCTGCTTATCCCAGCGAGAACTGTAAAAATACAGAGATATTCCGAAACGCCATTAAAAATTCATAAAACAAAACCGAGCTCCACATCTATCTTAGTTTTTTGTTGTGTTTTTTTTGTTGTTGTGCTTGAAGCACATAGAAGAGATGCAGCCCAGCACTCTAGACACTCGAATGCCGCCAATAATAACAATAATAATGCTAGATATTAGAAAATCCAAAAAGGGCCCAACGAGCAGAACCGTGTTGGCAGTTGAAAAGTGCCTGGGATCCAATGACTGCTCATTTTATGACGATGCGTTCAGACTTTTCTAAGAAGAACAAAACACAAATTATACACAGCGAGCGCGAGAGAGAGAGAGAGAGGGAGAGGGAGAGGGAGATAATCTTGGCGGCAGCGACTACTTAAGTGAAGTAAGTGGATGGGCTCCGAGATGAAGACGACTTCATTATGCAAATAGAGTCAGCGGCAATAGCGGCAGCAGCAGCCCTTCAATCATTGGCCCAAAGTGGCTCTGATAAGTAATTATGACAAGGCGCACATGTTGCACTGTTGCTCTGCTTGCCACACACTACAATCTAATAGAACCCCCAACGCCCATCTCTCTGTCCCTCTCTCTCTCTCTGTTGGCCCAGTTCGGTTTTGATTTGGAGTGTTTGACCGTGTTGATAATGAGCCAGCTTATGCACTGAGCGAAATCGCTGATCCAAACACAAAGAATTTCGAATTTCAAGTTCAAGAATTTAAATTCCAAATTGAAGTAAGACCTGAAGTACTTCAAAGAGTACAATATACTCACTTGAAGTACTATCCTGAAGTGATTTAGTAAAAAATTCAAATTCCTAATTGTATTTAAAAGCTGGATTCCTAAGAAACCAAAACTTAAACTAAATATTCGAATGCAATGAGTCGATTCCTTGCTACAAGAAAGGAAGTAGAAAATTTGTATTTAATTTAACTTAACTTAAGTTGAAATTGTTCTAAATTATTCTTGTATGCTTAGCATCGATTGATTTATTTAGTGTTTGATTTTGTACTTTTTCCGAGTGCTTACAGATACTAAAACAAATTAAATTTAAGTTCAGCATGAACAGTTTTCATGGCTTTTTAATTAGCGGCCTAAAAGGTGATGCGCCTATGCCCCCCAATTAACTGAGAGTTGAATGCAACAGACTGCAACACAAAAGCAACAAATTTTTACGAGCTGTTTGATGATCGCGCTAAAGGCTGAAATTATAGTCCGAAGCTTAAGGTGAAGCTGAAGCTGAAGCTGAAGCTGGGTGCAACCCGCATGAACCTTTGACCAATCGACAACTCCTAGTCTGGTCTGGTGTGTGTGGTCGAGTCAAGTCAAGTTCGACTCGGTTCTGTGTGTGTGTGTTGCATTGCATCCTGACCCACACGATCGCCCTGGAGGCGAATGCAAATGTCGAATCGCCCTTTTGTCATGTTTCTTTGTGTTTTATGTTTTATGTTTTATGCATCTGTTACGCTGCACTCGCTGCATATTAATGTGGATACAGAACGGGAACGAGATCTAGATACAAGAACCAGAACTGTGTCCGCAATGAGTTATCTTTTCTGCGGCAATTAATGCATATTAATAGAGAGCATAGAATGGGAATTCAGCTGACACGGGTTGACAAGCCCAGATCCATTCAGCTCAAGATGCCTCCAAGTTCTATCTCAAGCTCAAGTTGAAGTTGAAGTTGAAGTTGGACTCGGCATCACAGTCGGCGTGTGGCCCAAGAGGCATTTGTTGATGAGCAATTGGCAGCTGTGATTTGGGGCCCTGCAAAATGTTGACGCGCCTAAGCCGGAGTCCATTAATCACAGCCAACTGACGCACTCACTCACGGCGAGAAAGAACTTTCAAAACGGCCGACAAAACAGTTGATGATGCCACACAATGCTCCATTTGCCGCAGATCTGAGATCTGGTGAGTGTTCCATGAATGAATGTTGTAATCAACAACTGCGAGCGCTGTTCTTTAAGCTAAACACACACTAATTACACACAGATGCACACACACACACACACACACACACATATATATATATTTGTAAATGCCCAACATTTATTTCATTCTTCTTGAAGAATCTTGCCACCGAATGGAAAACGCATCCTGCATAAAATATTTGATTTCTTTGAGTCTCTTTTTTAAATATAATATTTCAGCTATACGAAATATGGAATAATAAATAAATAATAATAATAGTAATAATAATAATATATATTATAAATAATATAAAGATATAATAAATACAATAATAAAGTGACTAAATTAAAATGCAAAAACAATAATGAAATAAAGTAAATAATAAATTTTGGGTTATTCAAATAAAAAATGACCCAAGAAATGGGAAAATCCCCCCAAGAAAAGAGCCCCAATCAAAACAAATATTGGTAAACACTCCGAGAAGTGCCGGGAAAATATTCTTTGAATAAGTTTTCCATCTATTTATGTAAATTTATGTACATATTTGTAATTTTATGATAATGCCATCTTGAAATCTCTCCAACTGTTTTTTATGGGTTCGTTATACGAGTATAAATATTATTTTGCAAATGCTTTTCAAGCAGTGCAGCTTATCAATGCCATCCACACACACGAGCCGGCAACAGGTCATCAAATGTCACGTGTGTGTGTGTGTGTGTATGGGGGGTGTGCGGCTTCTTCTTTGTTTCGAGTGTTTCGTTTAACTGCTAAACGAGTCGTGAATCGAATCAAATCAAGCGCAACATTTGACGGCAAAGCGCAAAGCTGTCAACAAGACGAGTCCTTACCACGTGTGAGTATGTGTGTGTGTGTAACGCATTTCACTCTTATCACTGCGCATATACACACACACACACATATATATATATATATAGATGTGTATATATATAGATATGAGGCAAACCAGGTAGCCGTTGGGGCAACACTACTCGAACTATTCTTCATTCATTCATTATTGTTGCTGGCACTTTGATTTATCTGCGGTTTTCATTGCGGTTTCCAAGGGGTTGCACGTTGTTGCCACAAGGGGTTGCTGTTGTTCTTGTGCATACAAAATATGATTTGGAAAACCGACGGTCCATTTCCCTACCAATTGAGCCAGTGACTTGTTATTCTTCCAATTACAAACTCATTTTAGTCGTCCTACCTGCTTTTTGGTGTTTCCTCAGGTTTCTAGGCACATTTTGGGTTTTTTTTTTTTTTCTGTATATTTTTTGTTTTTTGTTTCATTTTCGTATTATTGCGGCTGTCTTTGAAGCCCAGGGAAGAAGCATTGGAAAACGCGCTGTGGCTGACAAGTGAGCAGAAACCTGTTTGATTTGTCTTAATTTCTTTCACCAACCAAATTTCATAGTGTGTGTGTGTGTGTGTGTGTGTGTTAGAGTGTGTGTTAGTTGTGCCCCTGCCCTTTGGTTCTGCTTGATGTTTTGGTCTTTTGGCTTGGTTGTTATCAGCGCCAGTTCATCAGTTCATGCGAGAGCCTGTCCCTCTGTCCCTCTGTCCGTCAGTCCGGCTGGCCCTCGACTCTCTCTCTCTCCCTCTGCATTTGCCTGGCTGTCTCTGTCTCCGCATTTCTTTGTACGTCGCTTGTCGCTTGTGCTTATTTTCAATTTATTTATGTATCTACAATGTGTGTGTGTCTGCGTATCCAAAAAAACAAAAAAACAAAAAAAAAAAAAACATAAAACATAAAACATAGCATTGGATGTTCTTACCTGTTTGGGTAGATTATTTTTTTTTTATCATTATCATTTGTTAGCTGCCCCTGCTACGATGCGTATCTCACAGATACTCCCAGATAGTCTCCAGCACACACAGATACAGCTACAGATACTGCCGCTTGTTTTCGCTTTGCAGCATGAATGATTTTTGTGTATGTGTGTGTGTGTGTGGCAACTTCAGGTACTTCCACAGTCTGTGCTTTGTTCGGTTCTGTTTTGTTTTGTTGTTAGCAATCATAATTATCTTTAATTTTCAACAGCAGCAACAAAAAAAAACTATGGCAAAAAAAAACAACAAAAAAAGCACTAAGCATGGCCGGGTGAAATGCTTGAGATTCTCATGCCTCATAGGCAACAACAACGACAACGACAACGACGATGACGACGACGACTGCAACAGCCCCTTGCACCGTCAGTCTGGGGCATCTTCCCACCTGCCTTGGCTGCCACCAGACAGTGGCAAGCAAATAAAAAGCGAAATTACATGAATGAACGCACAGTTGAGAGTTGGGAATCGGGAGTTGTCTGCCACCAGATGTATTTGCATCTTTGTTGCATGCAGCACCATATGCATCTATATCTCAACTTTGATTGCTTACTTACTTACCTTGCGCTAGCTGCATACAGCAGAAATACACTTGCTAAATAGCCGCTTGTACACTTGCAGAAAACATTTTTCCCCAGCGCTGTCAATGTTATTTGAAGAAGGAAAAGATAACATTTAAATCAAGCAAAAAAAATAAAATGCATATTTAACAGTTTAATGATTCTGTTATTACTGCAAAGCATTAGTATATTAATTTTGTAATCTTACTGAATTGGTTTATAATAGATACAAATTTTATTTATCTTACTTCTTGACTAAAGATATTTGTATCTGGAATCTCGATGTAAAAAAGTAGCTTTTTCCGAGTGCACGTGTTTGCAAGCTAGTTAGTTATTTGCACAGTGTAAAAGTTCGAAGTTCGAGCCCTCAATGCAGCTGCATTGTTTTGTGCACAGGCGCAGCGGTTTGTGTCAGCTCCTCCAATCAGCTTATCAGCCAGAGGATGCACCTGTGCTAGTCGACACACACACACAAGAGCACACGGCGTAGCAGGCGCACAGCAATTGCAATTCGGTGTTGGCGGTTGGAAAACATGCGCAATGCGTGCCGACTTCCGCTGTTAATGTTAACAGAGTCGCGAACCGTGAGCGTAAATCACTTAACAGCTGCTCGCAGCAGCAGCAGCAGCATCCAATTCCAATGCCAATTGCCTTCCATGGCTGCTGTAAACAGGAAGAGAGCGGGGAGGGAACACAGTTGCATTTTGCACTTGAAGTCACTGTCGCCGTCGACGTCGTCGTCGCTATTTACGCCTCTGCGCGCAGGCGTCCCCGCTTCACGTTCTAGTGATGTTTATTTTATTTTTGCCAGCAATTGAAAAATTTCAGCAGAACTCAAAACACAGTTGAAAAACAATTCAAGTGTAGCTGGTAATAGTGAAACAAACGTCGAAGCAAAACAAAATACATGTAGAAATACATACATACACACAGACAGATGCACACATACAAACACACATATAGATAGTCTCATGCATGTAGGCAATAAAGAAGACACTGAAGGAGATGCAGCAGAAACAGCACAAAACAACAGATGCAATAATTTCCGGTGCCGCTATTGTTCTCAATCAGCTAACGCCATCTCTCTAAGCCCCACTTGCGCTCCCTCTCTCCCTCTCCTGCTCACTATCTTTCTCTCTTGCTCACCCTCACTCACTGGTTTTTTTTGTATTCTTTTTCGTGTACGTTTTGTATGCGGGTGCGTCATGCGTTCATGCTGCGATCTCGATTCAACGCAAACAACGAAAAGAAGCGGAACGGTGCCAACTTATCGGCGACGTTTTTTCCAGACGAAATCCTAACTTCCAATACACAATTCCTGATGTTTGCACAATTTGAATGGGCAAAAAAACAACAACTCGAGCATCGAGCAGGATTTTTTTTCCCCTAGAAGATTTCTGTGAAATGTATGCGTGTGTGTGTGTTTGGGTATGAGTCCATTGTGGTGTGTGTGTGAGTGTTCTTGTCAGGAGCCAAGAACGTACAAGAAAATAAAATTACTCAAATTGACAAAGCAGAAAAAAAGGCTGATTCTCACCACTCCATGGGCATTAAGAATTGCACGGGTTACAGATGCCGTTTGCATATGTACATATGTACATCTGCACATGTGCACACACATATACACATACATAAACCTTTACATGAGCATCGCGTGCCAGCTTGCACTTATGCGTTAATTTTCAACACTTCATTAAATACTATTTATGTGTGAAATTACATTACGAAAGGCATGCTTTGAATTTCTACTGGGTAACTAAGACAACATTACACTCGGCACTGGAAGGGCAAATGCATTTTGCACGACTCTCTCTTTGATCGGGGATTGATTCTCTCGCATTCTGCTGAGCTGCGCTTCGTTCGATCTGACCGCCTCTTGATTTTCGTTCTCTTTCTCTTTTCTCAATTTTCATTCATAAAATGTCGATAATTTCGCTACAGTAGCAGCAAAAAGCACTCTGTCCACAGACCGTTTTGTTTGCTAATAGCTGAATACATACATATATGTATGTAACTGTTCAATGAGTGCTCAAAATAATTTGGTTAATCTAGATTTGTATATGCATATGTATATGTATATACATATTAATGCATGCCCATTTAATAATAACTTGAGGTGCAGGCAAATGCAAAAAAAAAAAACAAATATGCACAACAGTTGTTACAAATACATTCATATAGATTACCAGAAACATTTAATTCCAGTGTAGCAGATGGATGATTAACTGCAAAAGAACAAAATTTACATGCAACATTAACGTTGCACTCTCAGAGAGCACAGCTGTTAAGTAACAGGCGTTGTGAGCGCAAGCGGAGAGTAACAGCGGACAGCTCAGTTGAGTGTTGAACAGCTCAGTTGAGCACGTATCGTTTCTCTCAATTAACAGGGCATGTTAACTAACAGAACAGTACAATTTCAGCAGTCGTAGCGTGAGGACGTGCGTTCGTCGTTAATATTTGTCAAATATTTCGAATAAAAATTATCATTGCATTTGCAATTGCCCATGACTTAATGCGTGTCCGATTCTGTTAAATATATATATATTTGTTTTTTTTTTATTGCGAAAAACACTGAAAAAACCACAACGCGTGTGCTTGTGTTGATTATTTTTTTATTGTGTACTTTTGATTCTTGCTCGGTCTGCGAAGTTTGTATCTTCTCCTGCCGGAAGGCGGCGGCGTCGACGTCGGTGTCTGTGTTGGCACAAAGCCCACCAACAAGCAGCTAGCGAGCAACAAGTGCAAAGTCAAACAAACGACAGTCGAAAGCGATGCAAGTCGAAAATAAATACAAAAACGAACGCCGCTTGCAAATGTGTGTTAGTGTATGTGAGTGTGTGTGTGTGTGTTCTAAGCAGTAACAAAAACAAACTGCAATTGACAAAAGAAAGCAACTGCACAACAAGAACAACACTGAATGAATATAAGAACAGCAGCTTTCAAAGCAAAATAGCAAAAACAGAAAAACGGCAAAAAAGAAAGAAGAAATCAAAGCAGAGCAGCACAATCATCATCAGCGCGATCGCAGATCGAGTGCAATAGAGAGTGATACAGAGAAAGAGGAAGTGCTGCAAAAAAAGAAGGTAAAACACAAAAAGAACAATAACAAATTAATGTGCATTTTATTGGGGTTTTTTTTTGGTTTGTTGTTGCTGCCCTGCAGCATTAGGAACAACGGATTTGGAACGAATCCAATTCGTGACATACTCCACTACTGATCTCTTATTGCCTTGTCGTGTTTCCTACGCTCCTGCATTCCACACGTTCCGCGCACTTTTATTTTTAATTGCTGCACGCCTGCATTTTTTTTATTTGATTTGATATATTTATTGTAATTTCCCTCGGGTTTCCCGTTCCTCATGCGGCATGTTTTTTATGTTTTGTTCTTCTTTTTTTTTATTCAAAATTCAAGACGCAGCAGTTGCATTTAAATGTTTTGGGTTCCAGGAACTATTTATTTATTTTCACGACAAACTTTGGCAATGGGGTGGAGCACAAGAAGGAGATGGGGGAGTCGAGGAAAAAGCCAAATATGTATATATATATATAATACATTTATCTGTGTGTGAGTGTGTCTATGTTTGTGTTTGCGGAATATCAAAGTGCAATTTGGGTCCGCAACTGAAACTGGGCAGCAGCAGCACGAAATGCGGCCCCGGGGCCAGTTGGCAATACCAAGAAGACCCCAGACCGAAACAGAGACCAAGACCAAAACCAAAACCAAGACCGAGACCCTGGTGGACCCTGTCTGGGAGAGCAGCAACCCAGCCGAATTCGATTCAAAGTATCAAAAGTGCGCTTTTTTTGTGCCGCTTTCAATTTTGGCCTCCACCCGCCTACCTGAAACCGATCTTCGTATTCATACAGTACATACAGATATGTATAGATATATATATATATGTGTATATATGAAACGACCCCGACATTTGAGTTGAAGTTGCATCTTCCAAGGTTCCTCTGTATCGCAGAAGTAAATCACGTATAATACAGGGTATTTAAAAATGCGGCTTACAAATCAGAACTTGTGTGTTATCAACTAAATGCCTGTTTCAGTCAAATATTTCAATTATTAAAAACGAAATTTATAAAAAACACATTTTAAATATATTAAACAAAAATGATTTAATGAAGAAAAAAAACTTAATGCTTAATTTACTGACAAGTTCACATTTCATATTTCATATTTGAAATGGTGAGAGCGAAATATGAAATAGAATAGAAACTACAAACTACAAAACAGCAATTTGGTTAGTTATTGTGTAGTCGTTTTTTGAAATACTCAAACGTATTTGAAGTATTGATCATATTTGACTTATAAAAGACTACATTTTAATAGATCCGGTCTTTCAAAAATCGAATAGAAAACATTGAAAATAGTTTGTTGAAAATAAGAAAAAAAAGTGCCGAAAACTGAATGTATTTTTCGTTGCTCGCAATTCAATTTTGGCGTCTGGCATTTGGCATTAGAGCATTTAATATTCGTTCTGTTGAAATCATTCTTCGAGCCTCCTTTCAAAATTTTACTGCTCTGGGCACACACAATTTGACATAACTGTAACCGGTAAGCCTTAATAATATGAAAAACGTGAAGTTGACCGCCCTTTTGCTGATATTTGGCTTGGCATTACTTCTTCGATCTTTCCAACTGATCATTATCCATTGGATTCGATTGGGTGTGTGTGTGTGTGAGTGTGTGTGTGTGTGTGCGTGTGTGTGCGCGCGCGAGTGTGTGTTGTGTATATTTACATAAAGTAATATCGAATAGCACTCGACGACATATGTTGCCACGTTTGCAACACATGTTCAGCATTTGTTGCTGCCACATAGACAGATGCACAAATGCAATTACACTAAGAAAAACCAATGATTAAGGAAGTTGCATAATCGGAGACGAGAATTTTTCGGTATTACAAGCTCAGCAAAAGTAAACAAATTTGCAATTTTACTTTGAACAAACATTTTTTTTTTTAAATAAGGATTTAATCTTGTAATTTGTAAAACGACTCAATCAATTTATCGAGAACCATTTGTGGATTTTTCATAAGGAATCGAAGACCATTTAAAACTAAATCAAAAACTAAATGAAAGAAGCGAAAATCGATTAGATTTTTAAAATTTCTGATAATTTTCAATTCATTTTTAATTAGGTCTTTAAAAAAAAAACAAGAAACATTTGTGCATTTTTCATTGAGCATTCAAATCTAGATGCACAATTCAACAATTTTGTTGCCAACAAAAACAAAAAAAAAAAACAAACATCTAAGAAACTCTTCTAGAAAAACTCATCATCGCAGTTGTGCAGCAGAGTTGGAAATAGGGGATGATGATGGTGGAGGGGGAGGGGAGAGACGGGAACTGAGACAGGAGCAGAACAAAACATGAATCCATGAAAATGAACATGAACCTGAACGCCTGACGTTGACAGCAAATTGACTTATTTTCAAAATGGAAATTGAGCGGCAACAAGAACAAAAAAAAAAAAAACAACAAAAAAATAATAATCAAAGGCTACGACAACAGGCACACATACTTATATGTGTATGTGTATACACACACACACACACACATAAATAGAAAACATAGCCGAGTTTTGTTTTGGGCAAGTTGTTGCGTCATCTGTTGTCACTTGACAACAACACGGATCCCAAATGACAAGAAGAAGCAGCAGCAGAAGAAGAAATCGAATTGAAAAGTCATCCCTACATATGTATAAAAATGTATGTATGTATATGTGTGTGTGTATGTGTGTGTGTGCTTGTGTGTGTATAGTATGTGTAGTATGTATCTGTAAGATACGCAACTAAAACACGCACAGCACTGCAATTACAACAACAACATTAACATTAGGGCTAGAAGAAGAAACTATGTCGAAAGTGGTGCAGTCTCGAGAGAGTGAGAGAGAGAGAGAGAGTGAGCGCGTTGCCGACTAATCGATACTCTATCTAAGTGCTGCTATTTTGACATTGCACAAGTCTTATTGAGAACATGAAATAAAAACAAGGCAAGTTATCTCGAATCAAACCCAACCAAGAATATGTATTCTTTGGGTGATGTTACGCACACACATACAACAGACACACCCACCCACATTGCACCACTTTATCATATTACAGGGTATCGAAATAATAATCACAATATCCATTAGGCTCGGGCCGGCATGCAGTGAAAGCGAATCTGAACTTACTAGCTAACTGCATAACTATGCCCATTTACCAACTAACTGCAACTACAAACAATAACATCTGCAAGCAACAACAACAAACAAAAAACATTCAACAAGCAGTCAAGACAAACACACTAACACACACACACACTAACACACATCTACACACGCAACAAGCCGAAGATTAAATGATTTTAACTAAAACAACTGCCAAGACGAAAACGAAAGTCTTGGGCCACACACACACACACGCACAACTTGTGTATATGTCGACTCGCATCGGCAGTGTGTCAGACCAGCAGTATACCCTGTATTCTGGCACACTGCTTAAAATTCAAATTGCTCTAACTTAAACTTGCAGAGAACAATTTAACATAAAAAATAATTATGTAAATATAATTATATGAAAAAAGACAAAGACAAAGCTTATCGTAGACAAGTCGAAGATATAAACCCAAATAGACCAAAGCAAATCAGCTGGTATCTAAATGTGAGTCTAGAGCTCGAATAATCTAAATTTATTTTATACATTTATTTGTGTAATAGTTTTCTTATAATGCCTAATTCAGGCTGATATGATAACTGAATATTTCACATTTCTGTAGTTATATTCGATTCGAGCCGATTGTTCCTATAAGCTATAAGATATAGTGGTCCGATTATGATGTTTTTTGTTGCATTGCTTACATTAATTGTTTAATACTAGAACAAATCTTTTGATCTTGAAAAATGAGACAATAAAGTCAAATAAATCCATTAGTTCTTCTTCAAATGTCTAAAGCGTATTTCTTTTATTAAGCTGAGTCACTTAAGAATTAATTTGTATTTAAGTTGGAAAAACTTTAGACAAGGTTAGTTACAAAGCAATTAAAATAAGCAAGGTCAACAAAAATAAAGTGGAGTTTGTCTCATTGTCAAATTTATTCATTTAAATTTTGCTATTAGTTATTTGTTGTTGTTTTACACAGATGCAAAGTATCAAATGCTGCTGTGTGGTGTATCGCAACAACGTCACCGTTTTGATGCGCATCTTGTTACAGGGTATACGGAAAGAGATGGGCAAAGAGGTAGAGAGAGAGGGAGGCAGAGGCAGAGGCAAAGATAGAGACAGAAGCGTGATAACTGCAAAGCAAATTAAATTGATACGGTGCGTAGATTGATAGTTGGTCTGGTCTGCTGTCTGTTGCAACACCCATTCCCAACTAGCCCATCCGCCACCTGCCCCAAAAACCCCGACCAGCCAAACTCCTTAGCCGGCAGCGTGCCTAAACTGCACACGCAGTTTACCTGCATTTCTTTTTTTCTTTTCTCTTTTTATTGTTGTTGTTTTTTTTTTTTGTGTTGCCGCTACTTTTGCTGCTGATGCATTCTTCAGTTGCAGTTGCAGTTGCAGTTGTTTGCATCGATTAATTTGTTGTCGTTGCCGTTTCTTGTTCCTCTTGTTTTTGACAATTTTTTAATTTTCATCGCACATCTTCACACAAGCATGCCCCACACACACACACACACACACACTCTGGCCCCCTCGCTGTACGTCACGCGCCGTCGGATTGCATTTGTTATGTTTGGTTTTTTAGACCGATGTTTTGGTTTCGATTTCATTTGCGTGTAGAAATGCATTTATGCTATGTTTTTGTTTTTGTTATTATTTTTCTCTTTTTGTGTATTTCAAGTTAATTTCTGTGGCATATGAAAAACGCTCACTTGCATCGCCAGCTGTTGTTAATGTGCGTGCTCCCCGACCATTTCTCTTTCCCCATTCCACAACAGGCAAACAAACAAGCAAACAAAATAGATTTCTCTTGAATCCTTTAATGTTCAGTCCCCCGAATGGAGAATGCTTATTGTATCCATTCCGTAAACAGCAAAAACAACAACAACAAGAACATCCAGCATCGCTTAAGGCTATTGTGAATACTTAATTATAGTCGATTTATAATTGACAATTGGCAGACGACACAAAGTCAACATCGAATTAAAATCGACGAAGTCAATTTATCTTCACAATATCTGTTTGACTTTGACTTTGAACCGTTTCGAAACTAAATTACCTTGAAGCAAATTGCAATTTATAATTTACGTAATTAGATAATGCCCTCAAGTAGTGGCTTAAAAACATATATTCATCTATATCTAGATATATATATTGATATACATCCATTTATCTATCTATATTTCTGTCTATCTAAATAGATATATTTAACCATCTAGATATCTATATCTGTCCAACTATCTGTCTAAAATAGATATCTGTCTATCTACCTTCATATCCATCCATCTTATATTTATATCTACATAATGTCACATACATGTATTTTTTTGGTTAATATTGATTTCATTTGTTTTATTTGGCCAGTTCATCAGTGTATTCTGTTGGCCAACTAACAACACCAGTGCATATTTTGACACTTGACAGATGACAAGGGTGGCAATTAAAGGTCAGCCGGTTAACTGCAACAGCAACTGCAACAGCAACTGCAACAGCAACAGGAACTGCAACTGTTGCTGAAGTGAACTTTAGCCGTTGCCCATTTGCTAGCTAATTTCCTTGCCCTCACTGTCTCTCTCTATCTCTCTCACCCCGTCTCCGTCTCTCTCTTTCTGTAGCCTCCTCTCACATCTGTAACTCCAACTTCATCTCAGGGTTAAGTGCGTTGATGAGCGCGTAATGGCCGCATGCTGTCAGTTTAATTGATGGGCATGGGTCTAATTCTGGTTCTGGTTCGGGGTCTGGCTCTGGGTCTGGGCTAGGCATCAACATTGTGATCGTGTTCCGGTACGGTTCTTTTGTGTCTGCCCGCCGCCCACCCATCCACTCGTATCATGTGCACCCCTCCTCCGTCGAAGCAGTTAGGCGCTTGATGCGGGCGAGAACGCGTACATAATTTTTCGTTTGATTTGAATTCATACATTTATTTGTCTTAGGGGCGGACCAACCAAGCCAACAATCCACTCCCATCCACTTCACTCCACTCCACTCTAGCAACCACTATGCCCCACCCTTCGCAACCCACAGCAGTGGCTCAACTTGGCGATGGCCACTTGAGCTCATTAACTTGCAATTTACGAATTTATTTAGCAGGCCCCGCTTAGCTGCGGGCTCTAAATACACAAGCAAAAAAAAAAAAAAGACCAACAACAAAAACCGAAAACAAACAACCAAAAAAAACATTAATCCCACACCGAACAAAATAAATTTATTTATTTTTGAAATTTGAATTTAACCGTCAGAAACACAATGAAGAACATTTGCTAAAAAAATTTGTATATATGTCAATAATATTCGAGTTAGCTGAAATTTTGATAATGTGTGCAACAATAAAAAAGTAATTAGAAAAATCGACGTAAAAAAATGTTCTCAGGCAATAAAAACGATCTAAAAATTCAAACAGTGATTCTGTTATAAATAAATAACTTTAGGTTATTGTCAATGCCGATAAATCTTTGTTGACAATGGTGTTGATGCTAATGCTGACAAAGATTGTGGTAGAGGGGGGGAGGGGATGAAGATGCGGAGCCAAACTAAACTAAGCACAGCTGAACTAAGTTGAACTCGCTGCTGAATTCCCACGTTCTTTCCGTATCAATAGAGTGAGGGAAAAAGAGGGATGGGGTGGGGTATGTGAGGGTGTGCATTGGCATCCCACACACTCGAAAAAAAATATCCCTTGGAATCTCACTGAAAACCAGAAATAGTTATTAGATAAATATTCATTATAGCGTAAGGTAGGTATATAGGTTGCCATCTGCGTCAGTCTGTCTGTATCAATAAGCCGATCTCAGAGACAATATATTGAGGAATATAAGTTCTGCTTAGTTATCATCAAGTTTATTTAATGTCATCGATATCTGCCCACGTTTCGGGAATATCGATTTAAATCGTTTTCCGCTTGCAATAAAAGACAAAAATATAACATAACCTGATCTGTTTGGTCAGCTGTTAAATTTTTATTAAGATCGGATATGAAAATCAGTTTTTGTTGCCCAAAATATATTTGCATATTGAACAAACTACAATCAGCTGGCATAGTAGAGCTCTCTCGACTATAGCCGTCTGGCAGGCTTTATCTAATAATTTTCAAGTTGATCAAGAAATGAAGATTTACTTAAAAGGACAAAAGTATCTCATTTATTACCCATAAAAAAAAATGTAGCTTAAATCATTGAATACGATTTTCTGATATCTAGTTCATGTTATTTTTACAAGTGCAGGCATAATTGTCAAAAATAAAAAAGAAGCCATAGCAAACAATCAAAGAAGGGAAGCTCAACAGGCAACGGCATTAAATCAACTTAACACTCGCACACACACACGCGCACACACACACTCGCACACATACTGATTCCCACACATATTTGCATTATGTCAACGGCAATAGCAATAAAAAGGCGAAGAAGCAGCAAAAGTAAAAAAATATGCGCGATTCGCCCACAAAATTTGTGTGTGTGTGTTGTGTGTATGTATGTATGTGTGTATTTATGTATGTATGTTAGTATGTATGTTTGGGGCCAACTCGTCAACAGCTTGATGTCTCAAGTTGGCCCAAAACTGAACTCTTGACCATCTCTTGGCTGCTGGCTGCTGGCTGCTGCATCGTAATCTGAAATGTAACTCATTTCATTTGTTCAACAATTTTGCATGTATCGCGCATAAAAAACAGCTGCCGGTTTTTTTTTTAATACACAAACAAAAGTAAATTGTTTTTAACTATTTTTATTGCCCGGCCCCTAACAAGCCAGCCGTAAATCTTGAGCACGCTTGTGCGCCTCCGGACGCTGCTCAGCTCAAGTCGTTGCTGCTTTTATTTATTTTTATTTTATTATTTATTTTTTTTTTTTTTTTATACATTTTGTTAAAAAGATTTTTATCTTATTTTTATGACACACACAAACAATGCGATTTGATCGCTCCATATGCTACGTGATTTTGCATTTGGCCAAATGCGAGCAGCAATCAACAACAACAACAAAAATACATCGGCAATCAGCTAAGACACTTTTCGGCCAACACGTAAAACAATTTGAAGATATTGTTATTTGCAGCGCTTTCTGTTAGCTGAAAGTCTTAACGGGCATTGAACTAATAACAGCTCGTTATTGGATTTTAATTAATATCCTGTAGAACATAATAGAAAGCTTTAAATAAAAAATATATATAAACGTCTATAACTAACTCATTTTAAGATGGTATTATTAGAGTGTGCCAGGAAGAAAGCCAGCAAACTAGGTGCCTGTTTGTCAAAACCAAGTCAACTGTTGATCATTTCGGGACTTGCTCGCTGGGTTAATGTGTGACTATGCTGAAAAGCAGAAAAACAACAGCAACTTTAACAACAACAACAACAACAAAACAGTAAAGAGTTGACACTTTGCTGCTACAGTTCACACATGACATAAACACCATCGCCAGCGTAGTCGCCGCCTTCCTTATTGCGGTTGTCAACATTGGAATCGCTTTTCATTTGCTCTTTTGTTTTGCCTGCTTGTTGTTTTATTTTTTTTTTATTTATTATTTATTTTTGTATTTCGTGTATTTTTTTGTGAGCGTTTCCATCATCAATCATGCGCCTCGTTGCCCCCAAAAGTCACCCAAATGATGCCAGATGCCAGATGCCAGACTCTCAGGCCAGCCAGGCGGCGTTGCAATTGCGCAGTCGCAAATGCTTCAAAGTCAAAGTTGACTTGTCCGCAACTATGTTTAACAAATATGCGGCGCTTGCAACGCACTTGGTCGACCAGAGGGGGAGGCTGCGGAGGGGCTAACTCTCTGAACTCTCACACTCTCGACTCTTGTGCGCGCGACAGCTGCGAAATATTGTACAAAAATGTTAACATTAACCTTTTGCACCGTGGCACATCATTAAGAGTTTCCGATACCTTCGTTTGTTTTGTTTCTATTTGGGTATTATAATTTTGTCGTGGAGTTTGCAATATATATATATATATATATTCTTGATCAGCAGCACTAGCCGAGTCTGTCTGTCTGCCTGTTTCTGTGCAAACTTGTCCTTTACTTTTGAAGCTATCTTGGACATGTACTCAGATCGGACTACTGTATTATATAGCTGACATAGGAGCAATTGGTCGAAAAATGGGTTTTTGCTTGAGAATACTTTTATTTATAATGAAATTTGACTTCGATTTGCAAGTGTATGTAATATTCGGCATGTCCCATCCCATCTTTCTTGTTGTTACAGACAAAATGTTGCTGCTCGCTTGTTGATGTTTTCAAATTAATCAGCTGTCGCCGAAGCTATTCACAAGCATAATGACACATACATGTATCAATATATCAATATCAATATGTATATACATATATATATACATATACATATACATATGTGTGTATTCATACGTCGCCATATTTTTGCCAGTCGAATCTGTCTGTCGTCGCTTATCAACGCTAATGGGCGCTCTCATTAATTTCCTGTTTAACTTTTTTGGTTTTTTCGTTTGTCAAGTTTAGCTTATTAAATTGATGCTTGTCAACAATTAGGCCAAGTTGGCAGTTGTGTCTGATTCGCATGCTGTTTCTTCTTCTTCGCCTTTGTTGTTGCACTTGTCCACAAATATTGCGAGTCATTTTAGGCAGTCACTTGGTTAGCTGTGAGCTGTGATCTGTGAGCAGAGTCATTGTCGATCAAATGGCCATTCACATTTCTCACCCACAGCGTCAATGATGAGAGATATATAGATAAAGAATGGGTGACCAATTTGGCAGTTAGCCCATCATCTTTCGCATATTCAAACTGGCTGACATGGCACCTAGCACAAATCATGTTACCAATTAGCTACCTATCTGTGTGTGTATATTCTGATGCGGGGTGGGGCTGTTACACAAGGAATGCCATTAAAACCACAACTGGATTCGTAATACCAAATTCGATATATGCACGTGGAGAAATGGGACCGCTACAAACGGTTCGCTAATTAGTGTAAATATTATCTGATTTATCGTGTGTATCCAGTTATCCCATTGGAGAAATGGGCTATTTGCGTTTTGCCATGAAATATGTTAGCTAAACGGTTTTTGGCAAAACCGTTATATGTATTTACATATTCCTAATATGCGTGGCAAACTACGTGGTATCATCAAGTCGTGTATATTTATTGTACTTGGTGCTCTTGACCTCTTGATGATGTTAGCAATTTATTACTGAGAGTTGTGTTGAGCTTCCTAATTGAATTCAGCTTTGGTTTAGCTAACCCTTAATTGACTGCCAAATGAGCTGTGATAATCATCCAATACTCTGACCACTTTCTCCTACACCAACACACACACACACACATTCACTCCTTCGCTTTCTGTGTGTGTGTGTGTGTGTGTGTGCTTGCAGCCTCTTCAAGTTAAACGAAATTCTGTAAATCAATTTGGTTGTTTTCTTGTGCGCCACACATCAGTCAGCAGTGGCACATTGATTTGACATGAACAGAGGTGGATTGTCGTTTTGCTACTACGATTTCCCACAGTTTCCAATCAATTATTAATGCTGTGATTTGTTTTTTATTCTCCTTTATTGATTTATATGATTTTCGGCCTTCGTCCGGCTTTTTACTTTGTTATTTTTGTTTCCTTGTCCCTCCGGTCGTATATTTAATAATAGTATTTTATTTGTTCATTGTGCGCTTGGCAGTTGTAAATGGCCTTGAACTTTGTTATTTTATTTGTATATATATATATATATATATATATATATATGTTTTTTGTTAAGACGGCTTTGTGGACCTGAATTGAATTGTATTGAATAGAATTTGTTGTGTTTCATCAAATAGATTTTTGTTTGCTTGGGGGGAGATTAAAAACTTTACATAAATTACACGCTTTATGTGCGCAAATAATTTGTTTGCTAATTGAATCGTTGCGATATTTAACATATTTCGTTAGCTGAACGCTGTTGTTCGTAATTTGCATACATTTTTGTACAAATTCGGGCCTTATCCGTTCTTCGCTTGTTCCTAACTGATTTTTAATGAGCCTATCATTTATTTGTTGTTGTTTTCTCTTTTTTTAAGTATGATTTTTATCATCGCGTTTGAAGTGCTTAATTTATTTATCAAATAAAATTTGCGTTTGTTTAGAATGTTATTCAGCAGGAAATGGCATCGATAGAGGGGACTTGCCCCGCTGTATATATCCAGATAATGTTTAGTTTAAGTCCAACGATTTATTATTGTGTGTGTGTGTGTGTGTTCAACTCGACCAGTGCGGAAGTTGGCGACGCTCCGAGTGATTCGTAATTTATATCAATTGCAACTAACAAATAACATAAAACAATTCACAATGGAGTCGAGGCCAGGGGAGGGGCAGTGTTTGAATATGGTTCGCTCGATAAGTCGATAGATATATCAATATAATCATAAATGATCATCAAATAATTTAATATTTCCAGCCTATTCAACAACGAGTCAGAATTTGTCAGTGATCTAAAACGATACAATTTTTATGAAATACAGCCAGAATCAGCCAGTTATCGATTTATTTGATTGTGTAAAATCGAAGTTAAAGAAAGAGAGCGAGTGAGAGAGATAGAGAGATAGGGCAACAGAATGACAGAGAGAACGACAATGAAAGAGATAGATATGGAAAGAGAGGAAAATTTAAAGAGAGAAAAAATATAGGGGAAGAAACCGAGAAAAAAGAGAGAGAAAGAGAGATCAAATACATAAAATATGAAAAAATAATAAAAAGTGTTGGTTAATGGAACAAAATGGGACACATTGACTGCTCGGCTAGCATGCTTAAATGTCGTCGAGCAACCCTCGCTGGTCGCCTCTGCATTCAGTGCATGCTATCAATGAGAACGCGAAACGAAGCCAAACGAAGCCATGAGGAGCCAGAAAAGCCCCACATCAGACCAGGGGTGTACCAGAACTAGGCTTGGGCTGGCAATAAAAAGAGAGGCATAAGCAGACATATGTCCATATATGTGTACACACTTACACACACACACACACACTGGCACACAAATGAAACGAGTGCGCAAAGAGTGCGGACCAAACCCGATAGCTGTCCGGGCAAAGCCTGATATCATTTATCATACTAATGCCCGCACAATTGAATCGAGAGAATCATTCCATGATTATTTCTGCCTCTTGACACGCATCAGCAGCTCTGAATGTGCATGTGCATGTGTGTGTGTGCGTGAGTGTGTGTGCGTGAGTGTGTTTGTGTTTCTGTTGACGACTGCAAATAAAACCTGTCAAATGCTTTGCGCTTTGCTGATATTTAATCTAAATTTATATTGACAATGTTTTCTCGCTGTTGGGGGCCAGTCACAGAAGACATTGTAATGGCTGTCTGAATGCATGCCATGGTAAAAAATATGTTGCTGCATATGTTCAATACCCATCGCCTGGCCCTCAACCCCCGTCCGCCCCCTTATCCACCCCAGCCCAGCCCAGCTCTTTGTGTGTAAGTTCTCCAATTGGAAACTAGATTTGAGGGAAAGCTAAATAAATAAAGAATTGTGGAGCTCTCAAACTGACAGGCGATTTGTTTATGTAAATATTTGTGCACAATATGTAATAAGGTAGAAAGTGCGGTTGCCAACTTAATGTGAGTGTGTGTTTGTGAGCGTGTGTGTGAGTATGTGTGTGTGTGTGTGTGTGTGTATGTTGTGCTTGACTTTGTAATGGGCTTGTAATGATGCGCGATAACAAGCAGCTCATTATCAATGCCAACAACAGCACATTCATTTCAAAGAAGCTGTTGGTAAACAAGTGCACAAGCATTGCATAACGACTCACAGATACCCTGCAAATTAGATAGGAGGGGCGTTGCTATACGGAGTAAATCAAATCAGGATGAGTATTTATTAAGCTATTGCTTAAATAAAGTCAACAATTTTTAGCGCCATCAGATTTTATCTTTGCTGTGTGATTCGTTAATGTATTTATACATACATATGTCTGAATGAGTGATGTGTGAATATATTCATTTGATGAAATTGGAATGGAAAACGCACTCAATATAATTACAATGAGCAATATGCTTTCAGCTTTTACTGTGTGAATGAACACATTCAACATTATTATCGCCATTCCCTATGCCAAATCCCGCCAATGCTCGTAATCCTTGCCATCGTTGTGTGTGGACCTATTAATTGGCTGTTTGCTGTTGTTTTCTTTGATGCCACTTGGGTGGCAATTGAGCTGAGCGCTTTAAGTTAATGTTGTTGTTTTGAGACAGCTGATTAAAGCTGATATCAAGAGCAACAAAGCCGCCATCGATAGACATATTTCGCGTTCAACTTTTCTGCATTTCGCAGCCGAAAGCAAACAATTAAAATGGTAAGCGTTAATTAGCAATAAATTGACAAGTTTTCGCATTCAACTTTTCTGCATTTTGCAGCAAAAAGACAATTAAAATGCTTAGCATTAATTAGCAACAAATTGATAAGTTTTCGCATTCGCATTTGCAATCATCTTAAGGGCATACAATTCAGCGACTTCGACATTTCTCAAGTTGAATACCCTTATCAAATGATCAAAGCGTCGCTGTTTTCCCCACTTATCGACAATCATGAGCGAATAAAGCATTTTCAATTTAGTTGCAAATCGACATTTCTTCAACTATTAATTAAAATAGCGCAAAAGCGAATCAACAAAAACAATTGCCTGAAAATAGACTCGATTGTCCATCAATGGCAAAATGTGCTCAGTTCGTTTTTACCTTATAAAAATACTTTCGTCCAAGTACAAATGGTATTAGTATTGTTAAATGATAATATTAAACTGGTATTTGAATATTTTATTAAAACATATGTTTGAAATTTGTAACTTTTATTTGAACAAGACACAACAGCTGTCTCAGATTACATGGTTCACATTCACTTTGCTCACATTTAGATTCAGTTATAAATTTACACAAAAAAAACCGATTAAATACGTGTAAAACATATATTTAGACTGAGAGTTTGCACTTAGACGAACGGACGGACATGAGTTTATCGACCAACAATATGTATGTATACTTAATAATTTTGGAGACGTCTCCATTTAATGCGTCACACAATTCACTAGGGTAAACAAATTATATACACCAGATATTTTCTCTTGTGAAACGTAAGGCGATTTTATACATTTTCGCAAACATATTTTTATTCAAAGTTTCGCAACTGGCGAAGCTGTCAACTGATGAAACTACCCCTACTGTGACAGCTACCGTATTATAATGATTATTTTTATAACCTGAAGCCATATTAAAAATGTATACAAAGGGTATAATGAAGGTGAGCAGCGTTATGTAACAGACGGAAGGAATATAGTCACAAAGTATTTATATTCTTGACCAGCAGCGAAAGCATGTCAGATTTTGAATTTGCAGTTAAACTTTATTTATTTATTTATTTAGTATTGGAAAAATAAACATTATCATAAAGATCGGAGGAGAAACGCCGATTTTATTAACGAAAGCATATTATCAGATTTGAACAAACAACAAACGGGAAGCCTGCTATCAATTTAACAGCTGCGTTGAGGGTATCTGCTAGTCGAGCTCTCTCGACTGGTTCATTGTAACTTGGCATTGTCAACGTCAGGTTTCTGGATTTTCTGAGCAGTTGCTTGCTGTTGACACATGAAATTGTTGCACAAGATTTGCTGGTGCTGTTTACCTTCTTTTGCTCTGCTCTGCTCTGCTCTGCTCAGTTGCTGCTTTACTATTTCAACTGTTTCTGCTTCTTTTGCTGGCTCATCGTCGTCATCATCATCAAAGTTGTTGTCGCTGGCATTTGGATTTGGCCACTTCTACTGCAATTTACCAGGAAAACTCTTGAGCCGAACAACACCAACAACAACAGCAACAACAACAGCGACAACTCATTTTCATTTTCATTTATATTTGCAGACGGGGAGGTGTATATACCTCGCTTGAAGTTCATTGCCTGCCTGTCGCCAGTGAGTCAGATTAGAGTTTGGTTGGCCCACAACAAGAACTTCGATTTGCCCGTCTATTTGTATTACGAACGGTTGGTTCTATCTTCTGGCCAAATGGACAACACTTGGCCATATGCATATTGTATTGTCTATTGATTTGTAATTTACGTGTCGGCCTCATTTCGTTTGGTTTGGTTTGGTTTGGTCTGGCTTTGTTTTGTTTTGCTATTGCCTCTTACCGTTTCCCTATTTTCATTTTCATTTTTATTTCCATTGTCATTGTGCAGTCGTGTCCATTTCTATTTCTATTTTTACGAGCATTTGCTCTTTTCTCTTTTATTTCCACTGAGTTATTAACCCATTCCGCCCACTTCTGCTTGGCGACTCCTCTAGTCGTCTAGTAGTCTCTAAGTCTCCGACTAAGTCGGTCTCTGGCAATTAGTTGGTCGCAGTCTGTGTTGCCGCCTTGTTGTAATAGCATTCGCATTTTGTATTTCAATTTGAATTTCGTTTTTCGAACGATTTTCACTTTTCAATGGGCACTGAACACTGGCCAATGGGCAATGGGCAATGGGCAATGGGCTTGGGTAACGGTTGCCTCCACGCCCATACGCAACTTATTGCGCCTTTTACTTTTACTTTTTCTACGAAAGCGAAAACCCAATTAGAATAACGCTGCCACTGCAAACATCAGCCATGTGTCTGCCTCAGAGGTCGTTTTCTGTGTTTCCTTGAGAACGAACAACGTGTCCTGAAATGTGCCTTGAACAGCGTAATAATTATGTTGAAATATGACGACTAATTAACATTTGCTTTTCCTTCTGCTCTTCTCATTGCAGGTAAGCATCCATCGCAAGCTATATATTATATACATCTATATATATGCTGTATATATATAAACCAAGCCATTATGTAACATCCTTGCCCGGCAGGGAAGCGGGTCCAACATCAATCGGCTGGTCAATAATCTGTTGACCCCCTCGTTGCTGTGTGTGAGTCATGAAGCGGGAGAACTTGATGTATATAAACAACAACTGTATCTGCCATATATATATGCATATATATGCATCCATTTGTCTCTTTCCTTGTCACTATCTCTATCTCTATCTGTGGCTGCCAAAACTAACTGCGTTGCATCGCATTTCGTTTAATGTTTGCCATTCGCCAAGTGACTCATTGTGGCGGCTGTGCTGTCTGTCTGTCTGTCTCTCTCTGTCTGTCTGTCTGTCCTGGTGTCTGTATATTTGTATGTAATGGCATTCGGCAGAACATGGCAAGCTAAAAGTATCTCACAAGCATCTCACGGCTGAGTCATCCTCTTCCCCGTACAGATGCAACAAGAGCGACACAGATCTGACATGCTGACTGTTTTGACTGAATGACTAAATGACTGACTGACTGACTGACTGTTTCCCCGGCTGGTCTGTTTCTGTGCTCATCCATCTATTGACTGCTTTATTTTTTGGTTTTTAATTTAATCATGACAAAACAGGCTGACTTGACTCTAGCATACACTCAGCAAAAAGTTTGTTTTTCGTCATTGTGGCTTGCCTTTGTTAACTTTTAACAGCTGCGAAAATGTTGCCCAATATAAGATACAAATAAAATAAGAAACTGGACTTGTAGCCATAAAAAAAAAACTTTTTTAAATTATGAAAAAAACGTCAGCAAAAAATAAACAATTTGGTAAAAATCAACTAATATCAGTCGACACAGAAAAGTGCAAAATTTAAGTTTTTTTTTTTAAATTAAAAATGATTCTTTATGCATTTAAAAATTAATATTTAAAATCAAAAATTGTTCAGCGATTGCCAATTACAATTGCACTTTCAACAAATGTTTTTGTCAACGATGAAATTTTCCAATTTTGTTGTTGTTTTTTGTTGTTGTTTGGCATCAGGAATTTTAAGGTGATTTTCTAAGCTTCAGGTCTTATATGTGGGATTATGACCTAGCTCAACCGCAGTGGGTCACAGTCTAATATAACAATGCCAGCACATCAACAACAACAACAGCAACAGAAAAGAAAAATAAAAACTTTTGCCGGTCAAAGTATTCAATCGACAATTGCCTTTCACTTTTACTTAATCAGAAAAATTGCTTGGCGATTCATAAGCAAAAGATTCAGATACAAACACAAATACAAATACGATTAATGGTGCGGCTGCTGGTCAATCAACCTGTTGACCACTCGCCCGCTGGCTCAACCACCGCCAAGTGTTAACTGTGCGAACTGTGATCTGTGATCTGTGATCTGTGATCAGCGATCAGCGATCAGAGCTCTCTGTGTGTGGCCGCACACTCAGCTAAGTATACACCACTCTTGCCACAACCTACACACACACACACACACACACACACACTTTGGCCCGTTAAGCCATGTCAAAGCCCAATTTGAATTGCTGGTTGTAATTATAATCTTGTGCATCGCTTTTGCCGTCCGACATTTCGACTTTTCAACTCAATGTAGCTGCCAAAATAGTTCATTGCACTTTGGCAACAATGTTGGCCAGCAACATTTATAGACGAGTCAGAGGTAGCCGACTGCTGGCTGACCATTAAACGCTGATCACAACCCACTACATAATCGCATATTCGCATCTAAATTTGGCCCATGTGGCTGTGCCATGAACCTGGCTAACAAACTGTTGAACGCACTGCCAAAATACTCTTCAATGGCAACGCTCAGCCCCCCTACCCGAGAGATAGAGAGAGACAGAGATAGAGATTGAGAGTGTGTGTGTGTGTGTCTGAGTGTGATAGATTGAAGGTTTTTGTGTTTGTGTCATCATCGGCGACATCAGCAATCGATCTTATCAGCAGCAGCTCGACGCACCAAAAATCCAAAGACAAACAACTACTATGCAAAATCATTATTTAAATACAGAAACGTGTTCATAATTTGTCAAGCAAGACAGCGATGACAAAAGCGACAACCACAACAACAACAACGCACAATTCCAACAAGTTCAACTTATAAATAATAGCAATCGCGATTTGGGCGACTTCTGCATGCCCTGCTGCAACCCAATTTTTTGATTTATTTTATTTTCAATATTTTATTTAAATTCGTATTTTTATTAATAATTTCTTGTAATTTTGAAAATTTTTTACGATTCCATTAAGTATATATTTATTTTGAATATTATTTTTTATGCTTACAAAAATGTCCTTACAAAGTGAAGAACTTATTTATATGAACACATTAGATAGCCAAGTTCAAAATTAGCCTATTTATTTTCAAATGGTCGGTCGGTCTGGTCATTAACCGGAATGGATGCTCGGTTTTTAATTTGTTTTCTTTCGCAGCAAAGCGGTGCACTGACGAATTGTTTTATTTGATGGGCATCGGGCGTGTGTCCAGCTATGGCTGAGTTTGTTGGCCCCACCAAATCGCTAATCGGCAGCGGCATCGGCAATCGCAAGCGATCGGATGTCATCTCTCGAGTGGCTCGTCTCTGCACCTCTGAGCCCATTGGGCGTTTGCCATGCCATGAACCCGGCATCCGTATCCGTAATGGCATCTCTGCCTCTGCTCAGGGTGTACCAACAACACCACCAGCAACAGCACCAGCACCGGGCACCTTTGGCGTCACTTCATCAGTTGACCAAAGCTTTCTCGTCGTTCAGATGGATTTTGTGTGAAAAATCAGTGTTCGGCGCAGTTTCTTGCCTTGAACTTTTCAAGTTTGTTGCCATCTGTTTTCAGCCAAAACGGCCACAAACGGATTTCAATTCCGGAAGTTTATCCAATTATTGTTCTTAGTGTTGTTGTAGTTGTTGTTGTTGTGGTTGTGGTTGCTCTTGTTGTTGTCAATTCTCTTTTGAAATGGTGCAAAAACTGCGCCGTTTATATGTTGTTTACTCGTGTGTGGGTCGAGAGTTCAGCATTTTGATTTCCAGGGATTTTAGACTCGCTCAATTGGCAAGTCGTTAAACTGTTTGCGTTTTGTTTACAATTGTTGTTGTTGTTGTTTTTTTTTTTTGCCATATTCCATTTACGATTACTTAGCTCTTAATTTGAACCATTAAATTTAGTGTCTTCAACAGTTTGGTGTCATATTGTGTGGATTTTGCTCTCAATACAAATATTTAAGTATTTGAGTGTGTTTTTGTTGTAGGTGCTTAAGCGGTTGCAAAAAAACAATAAAAATAAAAATAAAAAAACAAACCATAAGGCTTGATAGCTTTTTAAGCACTCTGAATTGTGGCAGCCACAAATGAGTGTCATTCATTAAGTTGCACAGTCGATTAGCCCTGCTTCCCAACAAACCAATCACTTATTTCACCTAATTGTTTCGAAACTAAACTAAAGAATAAAAACCAACTTTCCCAAATGAAGTAACAATTCTTCTCCATTTGAACCAAAAAGTTAAGAACTTTTTTTTTTGTGATTTATTTAAAGGTACTTCACTTCAAATTTATGAAAGGTATCAAGGAAATAATAATTTAAAATTAAAGTTAGCTCAAAGATGTAAAACAAAAACTAAATACAAAAAATGTAATTTATTATAAATAAATCTGGGGGGTAGTAAAATGAATATAAGGGTTCAAAAAACCCCAATCAGAGCAAAAGTTGTAAAGCGTCGTTAGTAGCTTGGTAATAACTACTGTAATTTAATTGAGTTGCCTTTGGTTGTTGGGGTCATTAAAATAAGTGAACAGCAAAGGTCACAAAAATAAGTACTCTGTTCATATTTGTACACCATCTAATATGCGTGCTGATGCTAGTAATGATCACACAAATATAATTGTATATGTATATCTATATATACACACACACACACACACACGCGCACGCACATTCAAATGTATTCTCGTATTTAATGACTTAATATAATGTTTATGAACAATCCGCTTAGAGTCGTTCTTAATTATTTCGCTGTCGCACTGCAGAGTGTGCCCCATCCCCATCCCCTTCACCTTCCCCGCTCAATTGTATTCTCGAAATAAGTACACAGCACAAGTGTATATATAGAAATATATATATATATGTATGTTTGAGTTATCAGCTGGTCGTATGTAAATTGGATGCTTTGTTTGTGTTGCCATTTCATAAATTTCATAAATTATTGCACAATTAACCTTGAATGCTGAACGTTCAGCTTGGGGACGGTACGACAAGCATTGTTGTTGCTCTCTGTTGCTCTTGTTGTTCTTGTTTATTTTATGATTATTTTGTTTTTTATTGTTGGCAGTCAGTTTATTGTGTGCTTGTTCCCTTTTAAAGTTCGCTCTGGGTGAGCAAGATCTTGATGTGATCTGCGACAACTTTGCAATCGTCGCGTTGGCCATCTTTGATTTGCTCCAAGCTCCCATTTGCAGCCAACTCTACGCTTGACGCTGTTCGCTTTATTAGATAGACATTGCCATAGAAAGATAACCCATTTGACACTTGATTGGTTTTCACTCAGAACAATCAGAAGCTAGTATTTCTCAGCCATTTACAACTCTCTCTCTCTCTCTATCTCTTTATAGCCCATCCTTTTTCTTCTGAGAACAAAAGAGTCCTAAACTGACGTTTAAATTACTGCTGCCAAATTGTGTTTAGCACTTCATTGAGAAAGTTTCTTTGATTGATTAACTCACTGCCCAAGTTGACCTGTCATTTGCCCAATCAGCAAACAGGACAGCTTTCTTCCCGGTTCCTGTGCAATCCACACCCAGGCAGGGTGTTATTCTGCTGCTGTCATAATAAGTCACGTAATGCACATGTAAAATGCAGCGTAATTTTTGCCAGGAAATTGAAATGCTTTAGCGGCACAACTCCTACTCTGATCTTGCTTCTGTTGCTTTCTGACATTTCCATTATAAGTTTTTGGCATTCGTAATCGAGGTTGACGGGGCCAACATTTTGTATGTTGCATGACCAACAGGCGTGGGTGGCAGTTCGAATTTGCAAAATAAAACTAAATAGTCAAGTAAAAAAGCGGAAACGAATTGAAACTCTTGGAAATATTCCAAAACTAATTAAAACGATTTATAAACGATTATTTTAATAATACCCAAATGATCTAGCATTGTCAGGAACTGTTTTCCCAGACTTAAAATCCAGATTCTTAAGCTGATAAGTTGATAAACCTAATCAAATTTTAATGGGGTGCAATAAGTATTGTATATGATATGAAATTTAATGCATTTGCCACATCATAAATAAGTTTCAGCAGAAAACGAAGCAGTAAATTAGTTGAGTGAGACATGCGACCAGGTCAGTCAACTCCTAAAATGGAAGCTGGTTGATGGGTTGATCGGTAGCCAAGGCTATGCAGGCCGTTTTTGGACATCTTTCTTTGCTTTTGTTGTTGTTGCTGTTGTCGCTCAATGTTGACCAACTCCAACTCCACATTTTATCAATGGCTGCTGATAAGCATGCGCCAGTTATGAGGCCAACACCTTTCCTGTGGTGCCAAATGTTCAACATTTGACCCACCAACCAACCCACTGGTCGCAGCATGGTGGATAACAGTGTTGACTAGTTTCATTGTGTGCGAAACATTTGACTAGGTTTTTTTTTGTGTTTTATTTTTGTATTTTTATTTAGCATACTTTTGTTTTGTGATGGCTCAGTTTGCTCAGCTGCTGGCAAATGCAGTTGAGCGGGGCCAAGAGTAAATGGGTAATTGGAAATTGGCAATTGGCAATTGGCACACCTGCCGGCCCAGGGCCCAGCCCCAAATTGGACAGACTGACCAACCCAGAGGAGTGAATTGCACTTGCCAGCACATTTCGATTAATATTAACATTCGTTCAACGATTCAAACCATTCATATTCACATTCACATTCACCATCGATAGTCAAATTAGCAATTATCGTGCTTATAAATGTTTGGTCTATTTTGTGGGTCAGTTAAGGAGGTCGCAAAGACGATTGAACAATTATATATATATATATACATATATATATATATATATATACAATTAATTGATGCATATCTAAAGAGTCTCAATTACGAAAACAGTCTCAAAATCTGGAGAGCGTTTCATTATTTTCATATGCCCACGGTGGAAAAGTTTCTTTTGCCACATTAGTATTCATGTATTCAAGTCCGGACCGCCTCTAATACATAATCAAATATCAAATGCCAGTTAAGATGCTGTTACTGCTGTTCTGGTTGTTGTTGTTGTCCTGCGCAGCGTGACAAACATAGCCAATTACTTGGCCAAAATCAAAGACATATTTGTTTAATGGCCATAAACAGTTGTTGTTGTTCTGGTTGTTGCTGTGGCACCAACTGTAACAGCATTGCCGAAGAAAGAAGAAGCTAACAAAAAAAAAAAAAAAAATAGAAAGAAAATATCAGTCATCGGACTCAACATCAGCGTCGGCAGCGCAGTCGCCGCAAGCTGCGTGCAGTGGCGAAGGGCAAAACTTGCTATAAAAGTCACGTCCTTGACTTAAATATGTGTGCGCGCCGTCAAGCGACAAAGAAATAAAATCCAACATTTTGGTAAACTCGAATAAACAACAACGCGAACAAAAGAGTGCAAAATTAAGAAAATAAAAAAGTAAAATATACATATGTACGTACATAGGTGAAAAAAAACAAACAACGAAACAACAAATGGCTAGCAAAAAGTGCGTTAAAAAACCTCAAAAGAAAAGCGACCTCAGCGCAAACCTCATGCGAACCAATAAAAAATCTCTTTGAAGCATGATAATCAATGGAAGAACATTTTATCGCAGGCAGCACAGATACATTTGTATCTTTTGGCTGACACGTGCAATTTATGAGTGGCTGGCAGTTTGCGGTTCTTTTCGCACACACTTTCGTTAACCTTTTTGCCCATTCCCGTTACCCAATCTGACTGACTCACTGTGCCCGTCGCAGTTCATTGACGAAATCGCGATTCTCTCGAATTGGTTGAGTTCGCTTGAATTGCCAGTCAGTCAGTCCGTCAGTTAGTCAGTTAGTGCTGACTGCTTGGCAGCCTTATGCGTCCCACGCACCATTTTAGGCAATAGAGGTTGGCGGTGCATTAAACCCCCCGCTGTGACATTATCAAGACTCAGAGCCCAAAAGTTGCCTTAGAGACCTGCATTCCTCATCCCTCATCCGGACACCCGACTTTTAGGACACCTTTGAAGTGTTTGGACTCACGGGTGGGCGTACATGGGTCATGCTTACCAATTGATTGATTGACAAACTACCCTGCCCTTCACTGATGGCCTGACCCTGACTTTCTTCCATCTGTTGCTATTGCTATTGCTATTGTTATCTATCTCACTCGCTCTCCCACTCTGGCTAATCAAATTGGCAGGAGCAAAACCCCCACCCCACACCCACTGCCAAAAGCTGTGGCCTGAGTCCTGAGTCGCGAGTGGAACATCAGCTAAATTAATGTAAATTGAATGACACGCAACGGCACCGCAAAAGAACCTGTAAAGTCCCTGGCCGGCACTGAGCTGTTGTAGAGCAACGGAGCCAACGACAAAATATGGCAAACAATGTGCTGCACAGCGAAGCCAAGTTGGAGGGGTTGGTTGTAGGTGGGCATAAATACAACGTAAAGTAAAGCAAATTAATTTATTTCGCCTGTCCCAAAAGCAGTGATCCCCCCCAAACCCGCCGCTCAGCTAACAGCTAAGCTATACCGCTTTGAGGCGGCTTCAAATCTTTGTTGTTGTTGTTGTCAACTTGAACTTAATGTTCTCCATTCCTCTCTCTCTCTCTCTGTCTCTCTCTCACCCCGGCTCAGTGCGGACGATGCGTCGTCATCGCAACCGGAACCGACTTCCTGTCACCAACCAGCCAAGGCAGTCTCGCCCTCTTGTGGAATCGTGCGTGGCCGCATCTGTCTGTCTGTTTGACTCTCTCTATGTCTTTCTCTCTCTCTTAGTCTCTCTCTCGACTCCGTAGAATATGCTAATGAGCATTTAATTTGCTGTCGCTGGCTGTGTAAACGCTTCCAAATTCAAATTAACTTGCGGCCTTAGTAGCTGCTTAGCTTCAATTTCATTCGAAAGCAAAGAGAGAGAGAGAGAGAAAGAGAGACAGAGAAAGAGAGAGAGAGAGAAAGAGAGAAACAGAGAGAGAGAGAAACAGAGAGAGAGAGAAACAGAGAGAAAGAGAGAGAGAGATAAAGAGAGAGAGAGTGAGAAAGAGAGAGAGATAGAGGAGGAGAAGGGAGGCGGTGGGTGGGACTCATTATCTTGTCTGCGTCTTGCTTTTGTTCTCGGTCTGGTTCAATTTGTATAATTGTTATTAGTCCCTGAATTTGAGGCGCATCCAATTACAATTGCCCTCTTCCCTTCCCGCCTCCAATTAATCCCATAAAATTGAATGTGTTCAACTTTAGGAAGGTTTTCAGGTGAAATTATTTGACTAACAGAATTTATGTTTTTTTCTTTTGCTTTAAGCATAACATTTGCTATAAATACAATTAAATGTAAAGATTTAAAAATAATGACCACATTAATGACTTAGAGCACCAATATAGATCAGCATCTACAGTCGAGACAATATATACCAAGTCCCTCGAGTCAAAATTAAGCTTATACCCGGATTTCAAAAATCAATTTCATTCATTCGTGGTTGTCAGCATGTTGGCGGCAAAATTACAGCTTTTTCATTTATTTTAATTTATCTTTGCGAAATGACTAATTAAACAATTAATTAATTAACAGACTTTTTTGCAAACAACCAAATAAATAAATTAATAAAACAAATTTAAAATGAGAAAGGATTAAATTTTTCATATTTTGCCATCAGCATTCAATTAAATTATAATTGTTTGTGAAAAGCACTGAACTACTGTGGCATAGATATTCCCATGCTATTTATTATTTATACGAATTTTAATAAATCATCTCGGCATGCTCATGTCGAATTCCTAAAATTCCCCCACATATTTTACGAATGCTGAATGTGCAGAATGTTGGCTCTTATGGTAAAATGTACATGCAACAAGATTATAAAATATGTTGATAGTAGAATCAGGCTGTAATATTGAAGCTCAACTCCATTTGGTTCATGATTTGTACTCACTTCAATTGTACAACTAAAATTTTAGAATGTTGCTGTACGAAATCATGACAAACATTTGAAGTTGAAGAAATTCATTTGTAGATTATTAATAGAGCGATATGAGTAAATGGCTTTGCTGGCAACAGTTGCAGTCAAGTTCGAATATTTCCTGGCAATGACACTCAGACATGCGACATGAGACATGAAACATGCGACATGAGACACGAGACAATTGAGGCTTTGTTATGGTGTTCCATCGATAGCAACGTGTTAAGGCTGTTGACTACACGAATGTCGCAATCTGTCATCACGAATCTGTCGGCGTTGTCGTCTCGATAAACGATATTCAAAGCCATTCTACAAGCATCGAACCAGTGTGGAGCATGTTTTTCGTCAATACATACATATATAAATATATATCTTTTTTTATTTGCTGTGGCAACTTCAATGTCAAAGTCGGGGGCGTTTTGTCGTGGGAGTTGAACATGCAAAACATTATTTATATCATGTATTTCATTAATTCTTTACAACAGCTTATGGGCAATTTATAATTAAATTTAACGTTCGTTTAATGGCTGCCCCGGCTGGATATGATTTCGAATGCAACTGCAACTCAACATCTATAAAATTATTAAAAATGCAAATTTGTCAAACTCAAAGTCTTGTCGGTTTTCTACTGTTGGTTTTTCTTCGTATAAATATCTTTTGGGTTTGTGTGCTGCCAAGGCAGTTGGCCGATTATGACGCCATCCCTCCGCAGAAAGGCACTCGAAAGGGAGTCATAAATTGTAGCCACGTATCAAGTATGCAAACATTAACGGAAACTGTTGAAACATGCACATGTCATTCAATGTGATATGTATATATGCCTGGGCATATAGCGAGGGCTATTCAATATTTACATTTAACGGTTTTTTCTTCATTTCAATTAAATATCACACACAGACATGAATAAATATTTAGAAGCAAAGCCAATTGAATCTTACAATTTATATTCAAATCTGTCAATTGGTCAATTTTGCAAAACATATATACCTGCATATCTGAACATTATGTATTTTCAAATTTGTATATAAGAAATTTATTAACGCATCCGGATCTCGTTGTAGTACAATGGTCCAATTTGGCCTAAGTAATTTGGTTTTATTGGCCAAGGACCAAACGGTCAAACCTAACTTAACCAATGTGTATTACAAAGGCCCAAACGAGGCTCGAAATGATACTTCAGATTTTATAATTGTAGTTGGCATATAGATGTGCATTTTCTGTGTTGCATATCCGGATCGGACTACTGTATCATATAGCTGTTATAGGCATAAACTATAACAATCATTTATAAGATACGAACATAATAATACATTACAATAATAATATAAGTTGGCAGATTAACTCCAATCGGCAAATGCATATATTCTGCGGCGTTAACTGCTCTGTTTTTTTTTCTTCTTTTTTTTGGGGTATATCTCAGCAAGCTGCCCTCGCAGCCGCTACCAAAAACAACTGTTTGTGTGCTGTTGTGTGTGCTGCATGTTTAATTGCTTTGTCTCGCATTCAATTTGCATGTCGCCCACGGGGCAAAGAAAAGCGTGAAATATTTTAAGCGCCTTAGACACAAACAATGGCGCTGACATCGGAGCTGACGCAGCTCCTCAAATCTAAGCCGGCAGCGACTGCAAATTTATCTAACCTTAAAAAAAAAAACGAAACCAGCAACGGCAATTTTCGCTTTCGTTTGTCGGCATTTTGGTTGCATTTCATTGATTATTGTTATGGTTTGTTGTACTCGGAGTGTGGGCGTTAGCGCCCACATCCACCTGATGCAGCTTCACAATTAGAAATTCGAATAGAAAATGCAGCACAGCCCCAAACATCGGACACAACAATGCCTTACTGCTGTCAGTTCGACTGAGCGATACGCGATGATATCAGCGCATAACGGGGAAACTTGCTTTTGCTTCCGACTTATCAAGGTGAATTTACACAGCGATTTCAGTATTCAATCTTTGCGACCAATCTCTTACAGACGTCATCGATTTTTGACAAAAATTAAATGATTTTTTATACTCTGATACAGAAGGTGTAAGAGTATATTTGACACCCACAACTTGGAACATATACTTGTCTGAGCCTCTCGACTGGGGGTCTAGAATATCGATAAATCGATAAATTCACATATCTCCCACAATTCTAAAGGTAGAGTCACCAAATTTCAAAGATTTAATGCCAGCTACTCTACAGTCTATTACCAAACTTGGCAGGTAACTTACTAGGAATACATTTAAAAAATGCCCACTCAGTTCTTTTCCACCTGATAGCAGAGTATTTAACAGTCGGCTATGCCCGACTGCAACATATTTGTATTTAAAATAATCAGATATTGCTTGTCAAACGAGCAATAATAAAAAATATACAAATAAAATATCACGAGATGAAACATTATGATATGAAATGAATAATTTAAGTAAAGAAATTTATAGTTAATATTTAATAATGCAAATACAGTGGGTCACAGTTCAAAGTAAGCAGTGTGAAAGAAAAAACGTAACTGCCTGCCATAAGCTAATCATTCATTATTTTTCAAAAATTCCAAAGACCGATGGTAGGTATATATATTAACCACCAAAATTAATATATGACCCCAATAAATTGGGGTTTCCATAGCTGCTAGGTAGGATTATGTAAAAAAGTTGCCTATTTTCTTTCACACTGCTTGCTTTGAACTGTGACCCACTGTATGTATACAAATAAATGCACAACATTGAAAAATGTTGGTTTTTATGTTGACAATATAATAATGAAAATCATTTTAATGCTCAGCTTATTGACTACTTTGGACTATTACTCTTGAGTCTCAGCGATAAACGATCCATTGAAGCGTATCGACAAATCATTCTGTCAAAATGGAAAATATCTGTTAATTTGTCGGAAATATGTATTTGATAATTTGATATTCAAGCATTTTACTTTGTTGCATATATATATATATATTATATATATAAGTGGTGGTCTCCATAAGTTTGCATTATAACTAACCTCAAATTTTGTGTTTCCTTCCATCTCTTTTCAGGTGAGTCAATGTCGAGCGCATTCAAACGAAACCATTGCGATTGAGCTGAATAAACATAACCAACAACATCAACAACATCAACAACAACAATAACAACAACAGCCAAACCCATTCACTGATTGTGAGCATTCTAACTGAATAGTACAACGCGTATCTTAATTAGGTCCCGTATGCAACGTGTTTACCACTTGTTGCATACAAAACAGATTTACTTTTTTTGCCCCAACCTTAGCAATGGAAGAAATTAAAGCGAAAATGGGAACAGAAAAAAAGAACGCAGCTCGCTTGCCGAGCTGTGTTAAAAGTGCAGCACGCACCTGCGTCAGGCCCGTCTTTGCCAACCTTCCGGCAGCAAAAGCAACAGCTCCGGCAACGTCTCCGTCACCGTCTTCGTCTTCGTCTCCGTCTCTGTCTACGTCTGTGAGCACACACATGCCTCCCGTGCCGTTTGGCACGTTTAAATGTTTGCGCATTTGAAATGTGATATGCGCCACCGTGTGGCCAAATGAATGTCGCTACGGTGCTGACTGTGTTTCAGCTGTTGCTGTTGTTGCTGCTGTTGCCGCTGTTCATTGTGTGACACACATGCTTACCCCTGCCTCGGCCTCGGCCTCGTCCCCGCCCCTGCCCCTGCCCCAGCCCCAGCCATGCTTTGCCCTGCCCCTGTTTATCTAAGTACATGCGCACACGCAGCATACATGGATAAGTTTTAGTTAACGGCCGCGCCGCACGTTGCGTTTGACTATACAATACAATATTGTTGTTTATTTTTTATTTATTTATTTATTTTTTTTTATTGTCTCATGAGTGAGGAGCAGAACAACAGCACAGAAGAACAGAACACACCCAAATGTAAGTTTCCTTTGCAACAACAACAACAACGACAACAACAACAAAACAACGCTTGTCGTCATGGTCTATTTGGCTTTTGGGTTTTCAACTTGGAATACCTCGGTGCCTTGTATTCCTCAATGTTTGCCTATCGTCATTTTGTCATTTGTCGTCTGTGTCGCTTGTCGCTTGGCTGTCAAAATATTTTGTGGGCGCGTTTGGCACAATGTTTTAATTGCTTGTCGCTCCGCTCGAAGAATGTGCTGTAAATTACGGGCATATTTAAAATACGACCAAATTACGGCCAACTAGCAACTGCCAACTGCCAACGACGAGGCAGCAGCAGCAAATTCATTTTGTAAGATTAACCGCCTTCAGCTAGGACTTTATGTTTGTTTGGCCAACACCCACCCCCCACCCGCCTCGTAGATGCTCTTGCTGGCCTGGCTAAATTTACCTTTTATTATGAACCAGAAGCTGAATCTGCACACAGCTGAACAGCTTAAAGGATTCTCTTGGAGCCCCTTTGCCTTTATTTAATAATAATAAAATTCTTTGCTTTTTTCCGCTTTAAATTCTTCTTCTTGCTTTTGCTTATGCCAGTCGAAGGCAAATAATCTTGTTCGTCGAAAGGGGCTTTGAAATAATTTTCTAAAATTACAACAGCCCTTGGCGAATGGGTCCCCAGCACACACATACATACATATATAATGCTAAATTAAACCTAATATGAAATCATTTTCCATTTTACAAAGTAAGTCGAATTGTGGCCCACATCAGCAAAAATAAAAAAAGAAGAGTTACCTTGTTGCTGTTGTTGTTGTTGTTGTTGCTGTCTCTCTCGGTGGGGAGTCAATCGCTGGAAATACGTTAGAATTTAATCACTGAAAAATTGGGTTGTAATTATATAATGGAACCAATTAGCCGAAAAGGGTACCTACACCAGGGATCAGGCAACGATTGCATTCTCATTGTCATTGCATAGATAGACCAAACAGAAAATCAAAAAAAAAAAAGAAGAAAGATAAAGGCAACAGGCAGTTAGCCCGATATTGATTCAATCGAGTCACAAAAATACATACAATGTATGTAAATGCTGGCCAAAGTGGCGTATGAGTAATGCGACTGGCAATGGCCTCCAATTTATTTATTTTCTTTCAAATACCAAAATGTCAAGACAATTACAGACTTCAAACTAATTAGTTATTTTAAGACGTTGCCGCTTTTTCTTTTTTGTTGGGGCACGGAAGAGGGCCCACCGGGGGGCATGGCAAATAGGTCGCTTAGTGCCCCACAAATGTTGCGCGTTGTATGTTGATAAGGTAAGCAAACAAACAAACAATTAAACACCTCAAAAGACTATAAGATATATATGGTAAGCCCAGCAACTCGCTCCACTAAGTACGCTCGTCCAATTCCACTTTAAAGATCTGTCCGCGGCATTGGCCCTTAAGTGCTTATTGTTTCAACAATAGTCTCCAGCTCTTTTCGATACAATGCGTCATTATTTGCAGTGTATAATTACTTTGGGCAGTTGCACATACAATTGCAATTTGGAGTTTTAGTCGCATATATATTACTGAATTATATAGAATAGAATATTAATATTTGACTTTAAGGGAATTTATCATTTTCATAAATCATTTAAGACATTTTCACTACTTCTGTTATAGCCATGTTCCACTATGGCCAACATCACGCTAAAGAAACACAAATTTTCGCTTTAATTAAAAATGTTTCTAGTTTCTTGTTCAGCTTCAGTTGCATCCACTCACGCATTAAACTTGTTCGACATTTGTTAGCTGTTATACGTAATGGCTATTTCCGATTTCGCTGCATATCAAATTGAAACCGTTTCTTGGATTGCATTTGGCTTTTGGCGTATCGAATGCCGCTTTGGCTATGCCAGTTATGCTGGGTATGCCGTTAATGTGTATGCTTTATCACGATGCTGGGCCCAGTTGTCACTGGATATTATGATAATTTGTGCGTCTCTGCAGAGGAGAGCATTGGAGCATAGGACGGAATTTATATATTGTATATATATATATATATATGTAGTATGTGTATATACCGACCGAGTGTGCACATAGTTAATCATCGCCTCCTCACTCCCCATTCCTGGAGACTATACCAACAAATTGTGTCATGCGCGCGCCGAAAGCTGGCGGCGGTGCAGAGAAACCGATCAGGCAGATTTTAACGATGTGGAAAATGTCGCATTTGCATTTTCATTAACAAACGAGCCGGGGCAACTAATGAAGCTGTCTGAAGATTGCGTGGGCGCCCGCCCAGCCATGAATTATGAATGAGCTCTGAGCTAATCGGCTCCCTAGTTGCTACAGCTGGTCAACTGCTGAGCTGGCACCCAGCCCCACACATTTTCATACACTAATCGCCCCAAATTGCATAATAATTAAATAATCAATAGGCCAGAGCAGAGCATCAGCTGGGGCAAACTGCGCTGAGTTGTGAACGGTTTGTCCAGGCATTTAGCGCATCCATTTGTGGGCCAATTGCAGTAGCATGGAAAATGAAAATATGCTAATCAGTGTGAAAACCTGTTGCGTTATTTTCTTTTTTTTTTTTGTTGGACTTCACATTGCAACGATAACTCCCTCCTGGCGCCACAAGTCACAAGTCTGGCGCGATGCTGTTGTAATTGCCGCTTACCAATCCAATTTGCACCGGCAGCTACTAGAGTAAGCAAACAACTGGGCGTAGACTTGTGATACCCTGTAATGCAGCCACTTAAGCACTTATGTGAGTCAACAATCAATGAAAGCGAAAACACACTTAAATCTAGAAATTTGAAGGAAATCAACTATTAATTTTTTATTATGACAAAAAGTGAGTAGCGATTCAACTTGGAAGTGGAACTTTAATTAAGGCTTAAAAAATGCTAAGGAAAGAAGATGGTCCACAAAACATCATTTCAGCCACCTACGCAGAAAAAGTTTTTTTTTTTAAGTGGGCTATCATGGGAAGAAAGTTGCAGTGGGTTCTTGGGAGCGAATCCATTAATAAAAATTTATTTAAATGTATTTATTTATGTGTATATAACGATTAAATCTACAATCAACAATTTAAATCGTTGGCTATATTGGTTGTAATTAGTTGTAATTAAAATTCACGTTGTTGTTGCTACGTACAGGGTATCTTATTGTTCGATTCGATTAGCTTGTTGATTTTATCCCATTTTGGAGAAGTTAATCTGTTAATTTAAGGCCGCTGAAAAAATTGTGCAATTCTATTTGGGTTTTGTATCTGAAAATGTCTGAAAGTATGACGATTTCAATTTCATGCTCATGTTTGTATCTCCTCTATATATGTATCAATATTTATATTTATATATTTTGTGTGTGTGTGTGTGCGTGTGTGTGAGTGCTTGTATTTGATTTAAAGCTCAGCTGCAATTTATTTGATTTGTTCAACTTGTGCAATCGACGCACGCATTTTTCCAGCCACCTGTTAGCTGGTTTTTTTTTTTTTTTTGCTGTTTGTTAATGAATAATGGTAATACGACTTAGGTGCACATATGCACCTGTATATATGTGTATGTGTGTGTGTGTGTGTGTGTGTGTACATGTGCCGTTTGCATTGCTCATTTGACATGTTTGGTGAAATGCCAACCCCTTTCCAACTTCAACTCCTACCCGTCCCCCTCTTGGCGGCACTTTTAAAGTCAACAGCTAACTGATGATGTTGATGAAAAGTAAGCGGCTGTTTTTTCTTTTTGGTTGTGTTTGTTGTTGATGTTGCTGTTGCAGTTGCTGTTGCTGTTGCCGTCGAGAGTTGCTCATGAATGTTAAGTATGCAACTGCAGTTAGCATTCGCCAGTCGTTTCGTGTGTCTAGTTGCAAATACAAATACAGATACAGATACTGAACGATACAGATTCACCATGCCGATAATTCCCTTATATGCGGAATCTCAAAAGCAAGCGATTAAATCGCGCATTTCATTCTCAATTACTCAATATTTCATTTATATATATTTATATCAAGAATTTGGGCGCCTCGTTTTATTTTGGTTCTGTTGTTTTTATCGCTGTTGATAGTTAATGCCAGCGAATCGAATTCTTTAACAAATTAGACCAGCAACACATTCTACACTCAGACAAAAAAGAAATGTTGTAAAGGATTTCCATTGATGATCTATAATTTTGAAACTACAAGATACATTCTCCACAAAAAATAAGGATTATTATTTTTATTAATTTTTTTTTTTTTTTTCGTTTTTTTGACTTATGATTTTTAAAATATTTATATTCAAATTGGTTTTTTATTTGTAATTCTATGAAACACTTTTTTTGTTTGTGTACTTGGTCGCTGGTGACTGTCTGTTTGGGCCATTTGCCAGGCAAGTCGGCCAGTTGCGCAATGCATTCGTCTGAGGCTCTTAACAACTTCAAGGTTGTGTGTTACACATTCGGTTTGTTTACATAGTTGTTGCTGTTGCTGTTGCTGTTTCTTTTGCTATACACATTTATTGCATTTGCCTGTTGGCCACACGCTGTGCGCACTTGCAACTCTAGGGGGAGCGGAGGAGCTGGAGGTGGTGTTGAAGTTGAAGTTGAAGTTGGAATTAGAGATGTAGGCAGGCAGGTGACTGTTCACAGGTGGCAGTTGCAGTTACAGTTGGAGCTGCAGTTGACAGGCAATTGGGTGGCACAGAAACACACACAAACATATTCACGCCAGCCGTAAAGGTTAAGTGGCCCACACACACACACACACACAAACACACACACATACACATTTGGGCCACACGCAATGGTCGCAACGGCGCCAACGGCATTGCCAAATTAAGGTCAAGTTTGTTGCCTGTGCGTGCCAGCAATGTTGTCGTCGTATGTTGCAACCGTGGGCTGCCACAAGTCGCATTCAGCCAGCGCCAAAGAATCAATCATAAATACAAACTTTGTGTCTCGTTTCTTTATGTTTATCTCTGTTTGCTGATGCTGTTTGTGACAGCTTCTGCGCAGCGGCAAAATCCAATGAAGTGTCGCCAATCCATTAGTGAATACGTATTAGCAAAAAAAACAAAAATTGATATATATATATATATATATATATATACATAATTAAATTCCTTGATGTCTGTGTATTTTGGTATTACTTGACGGCTTTAAAAAGCTTTAAAAACGAGTTTACTTAGCTGACTATAAATTATTGTTATTTGATTTGGTTGTTGTTATTCTTAACACCCTTTTATTATACCGCGTATCCATTGATATGGATATACAGCTCCGTTATTTGTTCTCGTGTAGGTGCATAATCAATCAACTTACCAAATGTATTTTTCACTCTCTTAGTTACGATCTAGATCTTATTCTTTATATCACAAATGCAATTTGAACTTGCTGCGGCTGCTCCTGAAAATCTCTATGCGCCAAGAGCTAGCTATATATACAAATTAAGGCTGTTTTTTATTTTTATTTATGTACAGGGTATCGTTTTGTCGTTCATCACAGCCATCACTCGATTGTGCCTTATTGCTGCTTTAACCATTTTGCCGTGTGACATTTCACATTTGAATTGCCCTCGCCCCTCACCCGCCGAGTTGTTGAAGTCGCTTAACCTGTTGCCGAAACCTATTAATGGCATTATTTTGGCGAACACCGCCCCCAACGCTTCCCCTTCCCCGCTGCTCGGTTGTTGCCAAAGCCACATCGAGCTGAGCTCGGCTCTTACTCAATTAAGTTTCAGTTAAGTTCGCCGCTGTGTTCAGTCATCGTCTGTTTTGGCGGAAATGTGAAACAAATGCGTCAAAATGTGATCATGACTGTTAATTAAGTGAAACGAGGCTGCTGATCATACATATACACATATATATATATATATATATTTATATACAATGATCGATTCTCAAGCCAAGCGATGATGTGATCAAACATTGCAACACACACACACTTACAATATAAAATAAAATACTCAATCAAATCATACCTGTTTCTCGCCGCGGACATTACTCAAAAATATGTTGGGGATAATGTTTTTAGGATTATAATTGAACTGTTCTTAAAAGACCAGACCGACTTCCTGCTAGGCAAGAAACTACACATTTAACAGATGGCCGGCAAACAACAATAATAATTTTGTTAGGAAAAAAGAAGAAAAAAACACAAGCTCAAAATTGGAAATGCAAATCAAAATCGAAAGAAAAATGCAAATGGAATGGAAATGCATGTATGACATGAAAGGAGACAACAATGAGAAATACCAACATCAACATTAACAACATTAGCAGTTGCCACAACAACAACAACACTAACAATTCGTACATGAATGAAATTCAATATTAAACACAGAAACAACAATGTTTGGGTTTGGACTGGGCACAATAATGATGGGGATGGTTATGGGGTAAGGAAAACTTCGTGACTGCTGTGTGTCCATTTGCGTATATGTGTGTGTGTGTGTGTGTGTGCGCACTTTCCAATGATAAAATTATATGCACAAGATCATACGCTGTGGCTAAAAACATTGAGTGATGCCAGGGGGTGGGTTGTTCAGATGGGGAGTTGGGGAGGAGAGTGGGTGGAGACGGAAAGACAATAACAAACAAATAAGAAACACGCGTAAACAAGGCAAACAGATGAAGCCAAAGCTGCGTTGCAGTTGCAGTTGCAGTTGCAATCCCATATGTGCAGAGCAACCAGTGGCAGAGGGCATTGCCTCAATCCTCAAGCTGCAGTTTGGGGCGCATCGGGTGCTCGGTGGGAGTGGGGTGGGGTGGGAGCAGCAGACTGCGTGTCTTTGGCCGTATGGCAGACTTCCTCAAAAGTCAACAAGACACGACACGCACTGCGGCTGCAACTGCTTGGGGTAGGAGATGGTGGCTAGTGCAGGGGACGAGTTACGGTGGGAGGGAGGGAGCAAAATGCTGTCAACCGCAAAGCTTTGACATTTGGATGCATTTTGTGTTTGATATTGAGCTGCAATTGGTTCACGTAATAACGGGAAGTTGCACTCACCCGCACACACACACATACACACACGCATGCACACACTTCCGTTGCGCTTCAAATCGAAAGCAGTCCACAAAATTCAATTGCCAAACACTTGCCAAGGCGGCACTCAAAAGTGTTCTTCAATAACAATTTCATTTTAATTGCAGTTTTATCGATTTTCAATTACTTTTACTACTTCAGGCACTTGAAGCAGTATCACAATATTGAATGATAAGGAAAGTTGAGCTTGCCGAATAGTGGATGTACACAAATCTCCATTTCTATGAAAATTATATATTGTAGTGCTCCGATCCGAAATATATATACACTCATGGTCAGTTAAATAGGTGTGAAGACGATCACTTGTAAATACTCAATATAAAGAAAAGTTTTCTTCGATTCTACAGAGATTTATCTGATGTAAGCCACACGACGTCTTCGAGCATACGAAATCATTTGCTATGTGTAAAAGACGATAACGATAACGATACCATGCCCAAAGTACAATATATTCATTTGTAAGTAGGCAACTGAGTTCAATTTCAGTTTCTTAACGAAAAATGAATTATCTGAAGTGATCGACGTACGCAGCCAAAGTTGCAAGACGAAATTGATGAAACTCGTTTTCAACTAAAGTTTACTCATCAAGAATATTTTTAGCTTATGGCAACAAAGTTTGTCTCATCCGCGACAAAATGATATGCGAACATAATTAGCTATATACACTTTGTGAAACGATTTGGGAAGTTTCAAGCTGATCTTGATTTTCAAGCATTTTTCGTTGGTATGTTTTCAAGCACATTTTACTTTGAAATGGCCGCTCGATTGGCTGTTGGATGTCGCAAGTTGCAAGTTGCAAGTTGTTGTTGTTGTTGCTGCTGATGACTTTCACTTTGAACTTGCGCGCATTCTTGGCAACTGCAAATTGATGTTGCATTTTATGCTTTTGCCAGCTGCCTTTGGAGGCATTTTTTTTGTTGTTTTTTTTTTCTTTTTTTTTTCTTGAATTTTTCGAATAGTTTCGATCGAGAGTCGCTTATGATCAATTATTATTATTGCTTATTATTTTATTAAAGTCACATCGGCTGCAGTTGAGTTGGCGAGTGCCAGTTTTAGTTGCTCATCAAGCAGCAGCCTCATAAATAATGTTGTTGGCCATAATTATAACGTCGCATTGCTTTTTTCTTTAAACGTAAAAGCCGAATGAAACAGCAACAGCCAATGAAAGCAAATGGCAAGAGCCAAAACAGAAAACAAAATGTTTATAAATGTGCGCAAATTGCCGGTTGCCGACAGCTGACAACAAAATTTATGTAAATTGCAATTACCAAATTCGAGTAAGAAAGCGAGCGACCGACCGACCGACCGACCAACCAACCGACCGACCGTTAATGTTAATGTCCATGTCCGTGTCCGTATTCATGACCAACTCTCCAAGTCTCCCGTCTCCCGTCTTGATGCAGTTCAGCAGCAGCTTGATAGCGCTACGCTCTCCAATTACATATATATACCTATATAAATCCATATTTACAACCATATCCGATGTCGTTGTTTGGACCACTGCGCTTACGCGGCGGCAACAACAAACATGAATTTTGTTTAGCCAAAACTTTAACACTCTCGAGCACAACTTTTGATAAGCGCCAATGAAAGTGAAACCGTGTCACAAACACTCAAACACACACGCACACACACACACCACACACATCACACACATTTAGCCGCTTTTGGATTGGTATATCTGCATTTGAGTTTCTTGTGCATGCATATCATAAATAAATAAAAGCGCTGACAAACAACCCAAAGGGTCGCTGGCAAACGAAGTGACTCCATTTGATAAGAGAAACACAACGGAAAATTCAAAACAAGCATAAAAATATATATGTATATATATAGATATAAAAGAATGTTGACCGCTTGCATTTCGCAATATTACATTCACTTGCTTCACTGTGTTCGACTATCAGTTACCCTTTGGCCAACTCAAACTCAAACTTACTCTTAAACAATTAATACACTTAAAAAACGGTAAACAACACTCTAAAATCATTTCTATCGGAACATTTTGATCAATTTTGTTTATATTAGTTGAATTCATTTCTTATTTTTTGTGCTCATAAGTAAACAGTAAACAAAAGAAAAGAAGAAAAGCACAACATTTGCTTAAAGTTCAGGATAATAATTAATATCCCATCAAAAAACATATTTCGATATTTCGAAAAAAAATACAAAATATACACGATTTTTACTCAGGCGATGACCATGAAAATGAAAGCAAAATTCAACGGGAGCCAACCTCGAACATGTGTACATAGTGAGCACGCTATAATTTACTAAAACAATACCAGATCTCACCAGGGAGTTGGAAGGCTCCACGGATTTTGTATACGCTGGCAATATGTACAAATCTATGGACAACTGTCCTTTTTTTGCCAAGGTTGCCACAGGCTGGACTCTTATTTGTTGCCAGAAATCGGGTTGCATTTCATTCAACGCTTATAGACTCGGATATTGTTCTTCTGCTGAATTGTGGTTACCCTTTTTAACTGCAGCATTCGGACTCGTTCATGTTCATGAAATGTGTGTGGCTTATCGTTTCTGCTGCTCTGATGCACCACAAAGCGGTTATGGGAATTCCTTCTTCTTGTTTTTGTATTCAAACCACAACGTATTGATAAAAGTTTCAATTGATCGCTTTATGTTTGTATATGTGCTATTCAAAACTTGTAAGTGGACGGGGGACAAGTACTAAACTAATAAGCACTGACAGCAAAAGCGAACACTTTAAGCTGACCTGTGAATGACGTTTGGAATTAAATTGTTGAAAAGAATGCAGCTTTTTGCCAAAGATCCTACGTTGCTATGGGGATAGCAGCAACTGCAGCAGCTGCTTACGTTAAATTTAATTTGAAAGGGTTCACAAAAGCTTATCAAGACCAACATCCATCAATAGCTATAGCAATAGCAGTGGCAGTGGCAGTGTCAAAGGCAATAGCCGCCTTTTCAAGTCCTGATGCCCTCGTCCTGTTTTGTGTTGTGGGCGTTGACACTGTGCGCAAGCCTGGCAACCAAGTCAAAATCCAAAGCCTTTTGCACAAGTTTTGTTGTCGAGATTGCGGCTGCTTGGTAACTCAACTGTGGATGTGCCTGACTGCCTGCCTGCCTGCCTGCCTGCCTGCCTGGGGATGTTGATGTGCATGTGTACATTGCTGATGCAGGAGGAGGAAGAGCGGGTGCGTTACAGGCAGAGGGAGAGGGAGAGGAGGGAGAGAGCAGCGCCAGTCAGGCCACTTGACGTCGCCGCATTGTTTGCAGCTCAGCGCCCGCTATAAATAGTCAAAGACATGTGGCATTTAAGGGCCCACATTCACATTCACATTCATATAGCATCGCCTCAACTCTCTATTGGCAACCGGGCAGCAGCAGCGTTGACGAGACGAGTTTCCTTTTTAAAAGCGTCAAGAAAATTCCTTAAAATAGCTAGCAAACCGAGAGCTAGCGAGCCACACAACACTCTGTCCGAGAGTGTGCAAAGTGTGTGTGTGTGTGCGTGTGTTTGTGTGTGTGTGTGTCCGTCCATGTGGTACACTCAGAAAAATAGCATTTGCTAGTCAAATCATATAGTCTAGGGACCACATCGAAAATTCTTATTTCCAGCACTAATTGAAAATAATTATTAAATAAATCAGATTTTAAATATTCAACTGCCAAAAATGCATAATTTCGGTATTTTTTATTTATTCATTTTATATATACCCCGAATCCCCTCGAGATTCATCTTCAAGGAGAGATATTTACAGTTCTGTGGAGCTTAAATCATACATAATTTGTAATTAATATATAATTTTACATTAATCATCGATTTCCATATTCGAAAACTTTTATTGTACCTATTGAAAAACTGATGATCGAAATTAATTGAAATTGTTCTAATGATTATAGTTTTACAGTTGTCTTCTTCTTTTTTTTTGAGTGTTTGTTGGTGTTTTTGTATTTTAACTATGTGGCATTTTGCATGCTCTGCAAATGCAGTTGCAGATGCCGTAGAAGTGGTAGCAGTGCCAGTGGCAGTGGCAGTGGCAGTGACAATTCCATAGGCGGAGGCACACGGCACAGAGGCAAGTCAAGTGGACGACTCTGCGTCAAGTTGGCAAAGCAATTGACTTGCGCTGGGCTGCAGCTGGGAGCTAAGAGCTTGGTCTGTGGCTGACAAGGGTCTGCTCTGAGTATGCTGCTGCTGCTGCTGGCCGGCTGGATGGCCGGGCAGGTTGCTGCAAGTACTGCAGTCAGATGGTTGCATAGAGGCATAGGCAGTTCTGTGGCATTTCGCTGGCACTTGCAACGCACACAAACAGTTTAATTTGATTCTGACATTTTCACATGCCGTGGTATGTACATATAATCCAATCGTTGCACAGTAAAATAATTCATGTGGGACACACTGCAGATTGTATATTGTATAATGTATGTTGCACGTTGCACGTTCACAAAATTAGTGTAAACTAGTTCGCAACTCGATTTATAACTGTCAAAGCGTCCCATTGTTTATTCATTTTAATAACATCTTTCAAAGCACGAAAGTTCCACATAGTTTTCCACTATGTGTGCTGATGGGCTGGGCGTGTATGTGTTGCAAGGTCACGTTGTCATTTCAGCCTGGTCAATGCATAAATAATACAACTGCAAAGCGGCGCAAAATGTGAATAAATGACTATTACAAGAGTTCGTTACCAAAAAGGGTTTTAGATTTGCTTAGACTCTAGACTCGAAGGCTGCCAATAAAAATGGGTCACCGGATATCGAAATATATGGGTGAGAAATGTTCCTGCTTAACAGCTCATCAACTGTGAATTGATATAAAAAAGAAACAATTAAATTCAACATTCGCACAGCATCAGCAAATAAAAATCTGTTTTGCCAGTTGTTGCAACCCAGTTGTTTGTGTTATTTAGTATTTGATTTTGATGCCTGTTTTTGCTGTCAATGACGTCGTTAAATTGCACAAGTTGATCACTTGCCAGCGATTTTTCACAGTTGCAGCGCTAATTTTCTATTTACCTTTGCCGACTACCATCCCAATTCTGATGCCATTAATTACTAGGCGGCTGCAACTTTATTCGTTCCATTCGTTCTGGCTGACACAGTTTCAGTCACACTTACTTTCCCACTGTTGCACATGTTGCTGATGACTATGAGATGGTGGCACGCAATCTTGAGTCACATATATACAGACCGATTCTCGACTCGGCTTTCCCCGCTGATGTGTCAAAGTTGTGACTAATTTTGACCATATCAGTGCACTCACACAAAATATGTAAGAGGGTTATCGTCTTCTTGTGCAGACAGACAAAAGAAATCATCTCAAATCCTATCCTACTATATATATATACAGATACATAATTTAGCAACCTCAACAGTTGCCACAAATCTGACTGTGGCAGGGCCTCTGTTAGTCAGACACCCTCGAAATGTTTTTCTGCTTAGCCATCTTTTTTTTTTTGTTTAAACTTATTCTTGTGTGCGTGTATAAATCATATAAATAAGTGCACAAGTACCTAAGTTATATTGTTTCTGTGGTAAACAGAATATTTTCTGCTTCAGCAGAATTCAAATAGTCTAAATAATTGCAGCACAAATTAAACACTGATATTAAAAGTAACCTGTGCAACCTGTGCTGTGTTGAGTACTTTATCTGGAGCAGCATTACAAGCCAGCCACATAAATAATGTAATTTATATAAGTAACTATGGGTCCCCAAATATTGCGTGTATCACTTGAAGTTATGGTCTTGTTGGCCATTTTAATAAGTGTGATAAGTTTGTCAGCTAATCCATTCCCCGAAAATATACATGTATGTGTATATATGTGTATGTGTGTATGTGTGTGTGTGTATGTGTTGTGCACTGATGCGTGTTTCTCATTTTTCATTTCCCACGCACATCTGTACTTATGATTATGTGAGTGGATAAGCCAGTTGCCATTTCATGAAGTTTCCACTGCGGATTCAGCTTCCTGTGCAGCTTCCCCCAAAAACACTTTTTGTATCTTCAGCTATCGTTTCATCGGCTACGTGTGTGTGTGTGTGTGTGCGAGTGTGTCTGTGTATGTGCGAGTGTGTGATTTTCATTATAATAATTAGTTTATGGCAAAGGCACGCGCTGCTTTTGCTGGCATCGTCATCAAAATTGCAAATAGAAAGCAATTTCCACACTTATTATAGACACGCTTGTGTATCTCTCTCTCTTTCTCTCTCTCTCTCTTTCTCTCTCTCTCTCTCTCTCTCTTTCTCTCTCCTTCTCTCTCTCTCTCTCTCTCTCTAAGAGTAAGCAGGCAGAACGAAACATACAAACGACTGTAAGCTGCTTTCCTTCGCGGGCACATAATGAGCCACACATTTAACCAGGCAGGAGCACAACCCGTGTTGGTAGCCACCAACTTGGCCAGCTTTAGTAACTTGGCTAAGTTTTTGCGCAGCTTGAAGTGCATGTGCGCCGCATGCTTCTCAATTTCAGACACACAAAATAACTTTTGCAACTCGTGCCGCCAACTGGCAAGTGGTTATAGGCAAGTGGCAACTGGCAAGTGGCAAGTGGCGCATATCGAGTGAAGACGCCTTGTGGCCTCATTAGACCGCATGTTTTATATTATGAAGCGCAGCAGGTGATTTTCGCCTGTGAAACAATCCGAAAATGGCCATTGCCAATGTCAAACAGTAGCCCAAAACTCTTCTCCACTAGTTTGCATCACTTTTCTCCTGTCCGGGTTTGATCCATTTGAGGATCAATGACTACAAATACAAGTATACAGTCCAAAATAATAAGAGTGATTAGCATATGAGCATATGTTCATAAAGATCACCAAAACTTCATTCAAGAGGTTCATATCACCCTTCCTGAATGCAGCCCAGATCTTGAGTGAAGTACTACAACAGCTTTGAGGAGGAAAAAAGTCTCCCAGACTTCTTTTAATCGTCTCAGTAATAATTTGAACTGTTTGGACAATCGAAATTAAATTTTATCTCATCAGAAAAGACCACATTTTACCACTCATTTGGTACACCTTCGATCACCACTACTTGATACAAATTGTTGAGGTTGTTTTTTTTAGAATTGTTTCTTATAGTTTTCATTTAATTTTAACATGTTATCAATTGCTGATGTCGATCGACTTCATTTAATTGTTTTTTGCCTGTCGTTCATTGCAGTATCCTTGCAAGCAGAGATCTTAGCTAGACTGTTTTTCCCATTCCAAATTGCAACTAATCTATTTCTGCCTATACAAATATTTACTAAATATGTATACTCAATTATCCCATTCAAAGAAAAACCATGCCTACTTTTCCAAAGGCTTGAAAGTGACTGCCTTTTTTACGAATTTCGCACCCAAACTAGTCATAAAAAGGAAAAAACCAAAAATCTTGGGGGAAAAATAAACTAACGGAACTTGTATTCCAATGCATCATAACAGTGTGAGCAGAAGCACCGTTATCAAATGCGTAAACAAGGTACCGTTAGGCTTGGTACAGTTCCTAGCAGAGTGTATAACATTGACTTGAACTAGTTCTTAGTTTTGTAATCAACCAAAACAAAAAGTAAGCAATACAAATAAACAAAAAGAAGTAGAAAAAAAGAATGCAGTCAAGTTTGTTCAATCAGTTGTAGCCAAGTCAGAAGGCAATTGGTTGCCAACATTGTGGCCACTTTGCGCTGTCATTTCAATTAGCCACAGCCTCTGGCTTGGCCGTTTCTCGTTAAGTGTGTGTGTGTGTGTGTGTTTTTCGCATTCGCATATGTGTGTGTGTGTGTGCTAAAGTTAACGTTTTACAATAACATTTTCGCTTGCCGTGTGGGCTGTGCTGAGCTGCCAAACAATGAAATATAATTTGTATAATTTAAGTAAGTGCGCGGAGTCATTAGCATATTTCAGTGTGCGTTTGTGTTTTATGTTTCTTCTGTGGGCATTCTGTTTTAGCCGCGTTTAATGAGGCTCATTAATCATGCGAAACGAATTGCCAATCGACTCAACTAATGAATGAAACACTGTCAACTCACTGACGGCTTGTCTAACTGAATGACTCACTGACAGACTGACTAACTGTCTAACTGTCTAGCTGACTAGCTGACTGGCTGACTGGCTGAGTGGCTGACAAACTGACTGACTTGACTGGGTTTGTTATGCAAATGTTGCGATTTTTTTTGCACACCTCCGCGACTCACGTGTCGTATGATTAATTTTGCTGTGCAAATTGACGCATTATGCAAAAGGAGGAGTGCTGGAGAGGAATATGTAGTTTGTAAATCGCGTGCCAGGAGTTGCATTTGATCATAATTAATGTGCAATCATCACAATCGCCACCACCACGGCGTCGTCGTATACGTAATCTATGTGAGCGTTACACAACCGAACATGAATCCAAATCAAAATCGAAATATAAGAAAACAGCGCACCACCACCACCACCACTGGCCACCACTCTTGTAGTAGGTAGCGCCAATGCAGTTCAAAGAAAAACAGCAAAAAAAAAAATATATATAAAAAATAACCAACAATTTGCTGGCCATGTGTGTGGGTTGCCGGACAGAGAAGACAGCTATGAGCTATGGGACAAGCAAAGAAAAAACCACTTACAATACAAATTGTGCCAACAAACAGAGTCTGTTTCATGCATTGTGCTTGTGTTTGTGTTTGTGTTTATTTGTAGGTCGCTGAGCCGGAGACTTTGGCTGCTGTTCTCGGCCAAGGGCAAGCAAGCCAAGCCAGCCAAGCTGGCTAAGTGAGGCGAAACCACAGAACTGCACAACTAACACCCAAACAGCGAACAAGAACAAGAAGAACAAGTGGCTCAACAATGCAGCGTGCACTGGGCGTATGCGCAATGTGTGCTTCAACTAGACATCAGGCTGATAGCTGTTGGCTGATAGCTGTTGGCTGTTTGCTGTTGGTTGTTGGCTGTTGGCTGTGTTTATGTGTATCACTTCTGCGCCAGTTAGCTCGTTGGCTTGCTGGCTGTTAATTGGCACCCGCATTTGCTGTGGTCATCCGCATTTCATTCGATGCATATTGATTGGCGGCAATCCAACAGATCCCTCTTTATATTCCAGCAGAGCGAAATTCTTGCCTGGTTAGAAATTCGTTGCCACGTTGAAGTTGCTCATCATGAGTGTAGTCCAAGATATGAACTCGATTATTACATCTAATTTGCACTTAAATTTTGTGTGTGCATTTAGGATCTCGTTAAGAACCTAATTTTCTATATCAACTTCAAGCCAGCTTTTGGATTAGCCTAAAAAGGAAGCAAAACAAATATTCCATTTTCGCACCACATTTTAACACTTTACAACAAAATTAAAACAAGGGAAACAAATTGATGAAAATTTGATTTTAGGTAAAAGCAAAAAATTTGTCTGTGCAAAGCGTGTTAATTCCGCATTGAGTTTCTCACATCTTATTTAATATATCCGATTTTTTACACAACTTAGTTCCAGTTTGGGGAGAGACTTATTTAAAATTAATTATGAGCACAAGACCGTAATATGGATCAGGGCAAAATCATGGCTTATGTTAACCAAAGTATACTTACTTTGTATCCTTTTCTACAAACACACACACACACACACTCATGCACACACTCACTCATGCACACACACACTCACTCACTCAAACACACACACGCACACGTAGACACAACTCAGCAATCAAATTAAGCTCTGGTCCTAACCAACTCAGTTCCTCAGTTCGAAAAGAAGCCCAACTTTGGCACATCATGAAGCCCAAAAATATCAATATAAGCACTAATATGAATACGAGCGAGTGCTGACAGCGATGCGCAGACTGCTCGACTACATGATACCCCACAATTAAGAAATCGAAATGTAGATTAGATGGCAAGTAGGACATCCAACAACAATCACATTTGTTCTTCAATATTTGTAGTGACGTGAGCGAGCGTAGTAGGTATACCCTCTAGCATGTTTTGCTGGAGCACAGGGTATGCCTTTAAAGGCCTTGAGTTTCAAATAAAAGTTACACAAACTCAATTTTGTAAAAGCGGATTTTTGGAAAGGAAAAAAAATAGAAGAAAAGCGGGTGGGTAAGGCGTGAATGGCAAAGGAGGAGGGGCTTAATGGGTTGGGGATAGCCTGCCAGTAACAGACACTGTTTGCACTCAAACACACACACAAACACAAACACACACACATGCTGGCAATTTGAGATGCCCTGAAATTGGCAAATATTTATCTGTCGGCATTTTGTTTTTTGTTGCCCACGCACGTCATCAGCCATTTTGTTGCTGCTGCCGGCTGCCGGCTGACTGCCGACTGCTGCCTGCTAAGTGTCGCCTGTCTCGGCCCCATCCTGTTGTGTCTCTTGTGTGTTATTGATGACAGCATTAAAGGCCTTTACACTCCATACACTACATTACATAGTTGATCAATTTCTATACTTATACCTGAGAAAAATTACTATTTTGCGAAAGACTCGAATGACTTCCCACTACTTAGCCAGCAAAACAGGCTGAACTCGAATTTATCAGTCGAGCGAACAAATTTCATTACTATTTTCTGAATTTGAGAAACTATTTTTTCTAAAAATCAGCAATTGCACTTTTTCATTTTAGCAATGCAAAAAAGATAATAGAAAAATATAGAAAAATACACAATATTTTTGAGGCTGCCTGCAAGTGTAAAACAAAAATATTTTCTTATATATAGAAAAAAAAATTGTAAAAAAAAAACGACCGCTTTTTTGTGAGTGTATGTCCCAACCAAGGAACAGTCCCAACCACATTAAAGCCCGGACAATATTTAAATCGCAGTTATCGCATAATTTTGCTGAATGATTAATTACGAGCACGTGAGTCGGCACGAATCTGAGCGCGATTTGTGGGTTGTCCCTGTTGTTCTTGTCCGTCATGGATCGTTGTTGCTTGCCTGTGGCATGACAAACACAGCTTTCCGTCCGCTTACATTGTGCGGCCCAAAGGCAAATGCGCAGAGCAACTAATGCCAAAGTGTGGGAGTTGTGTTGCTAGTTGTTGTTTACTGTTTGCGGGTTGCTGGTTGCTGGTTGCTGGCTGTAAGTGCTGCCTGTGGCCATGGCCAGCTGAAAGCGGCCCACACAGAGATGCCGTTGGCGCTAACGACAGTTCTTGTGTGTGCTTGGCCAGAACTTTAATTTCGATTCTTTGTTTTTCTTTAGTTTTATTTTTTTTACTTTTTTTTACTTACCAATTTGGTGCGGCGTCGGTGTGCTGTCTTTGAAGCTGTGCTCCCCGTGGAGTGCCCACGCAAGCTGCTGCTGTGCTTGCTGCACATGACCATGGCCAAATGCTGTGTGGTGGCAGTGGCATTATCCCGCCTGCGGCCAGCAGCCACTTGGCTTAATTCAACTGGCGTTAAATTGTCGCCTTATTATTGCCAATCATTGCAAGCATTTGCATATGGCGTCATCAGCTTCAACTTTACACGATCTCTGTCCCTCCCTCTCTCTCTTCCCCCGCTTTTTGATTGATCTATCTACGGAAATCGTAAAAGTAAAAAATCTAATTCGATTCTATAAAGTCGATTTATTGAATTTATTTTTTAAGGGATCTTTTTGAATGGGTTGCTTAAACTAATTAAACTTGAACATACTTCAACTGACATATTGCATTTTGTTTTGTTTCCCTTCTCTCGTGCAGATGAGCACAAATTAAATTCCGGCTCATGGGAGGATACCTTGGCGGAACCCGAACAACAACAACAGCAACAACAACAACAACCACCACAACTCCATTCACATCAACATCAAACGCAGCAATCGCATCTGAGCAAGACATCATCTTTCATTGTTTCGCCCGGTCAGGGGGTGACAAGTCACAAGGCCAGCGTTACAACTGCACAGTTGCACAGCGCGTTTAGTCGCCGCATCGCTGAGCAACACCAACAGCAGCAGCAACAACAGCAGCGGATAAAGGGCTGCCAGATCAGCCAGCAGGCAGACAGCGCCACAATTGCCGGCGGAAGCTTCAGCGCCAACGGTGGCCAGGCTGCCGTTGGTGTTGGTGTCGGAGTCGGTGTCGGTGTCGGCGTTGGTGCAAGCAGCGCGAGCAGCAACAGCGATCGCGATACAAAGTCACCGTCGCGAGGAGAGAGACGCGAGGCGCCGCAAGCGAGTCACTCCGACGAGGAGATCTTTACCGAAGAGGAGCAGACCAGCAGCAGCGTGAGTTCGTTAAGTGCCGGCAATCAGCGCAATTCGCAATTGCGTTCCACCTTCAACAAGGCCAAGCAGCATTTGTCCTTTGACAAATGGCGCACGGCTGCCAACAATTCCACCTCCGCCACCGCTACCGCCGCCACCAACTCCAGTTCCCACAACACAAACACTCAGTGTAGTCCGAGCGACACAAACATGATAATGCGTCGGGCCAGCGCCTGTACGATGCCCACCACCGGCTCGTCGGGAGGGGCATCTGGGCAGCGCGAGGATATTACCACGCCGGGTGAATCGCCGGGCGGACGTTTGTCGCGCTGGTTCTCCATACGACGCGGCTCCTCGCATCAGTATGATGTGGGTGGCCGCGATGGTCGTCAGTCGATCAATGCCAGTTTCGATATACCGGATGCATCTGCCGCCGGCAGCACATCGATGCCAAAGCCAACAAATGCCGCAGGTGCAGCGATAGCGACGCTGGACGCCGCCTCGCCACAGAAGCTGGCCAATTTGGGCGCCAGCAAAATGATGCCCGGTGTGCCCGAGGTATGTTTCCTCCTCCCATCTCCAAATGTCACATTTAATATTGATGCAATGTAATCTTTCTGTTTAGTATGAGGACGATGAGAGCTCGACGGCGGGCAGCCGACGCTACGATATGGACCTGATGACACCACCAACGGGCAGTCGGAACAATTTTGCCGCAAATATCGGCCATGGTCGGGTAATGGCGCCATTGCTGCCACCGGCGCCACAGGGCCTCTCGCAGCAGCAGATCAAGAGGCGCCTCATTTTGGCGGCCATCGTTCAAAGTGAGAACTCATATGTGGCCACATTACAACGTCTAGTCAATGTGAGTACACTTGAAGAAAAACAATTACAATTAAGAACTTTAATAATTGATTCAGTTATATTTTTAGTTGCATTCAGAACTGAGTTTAGCAACTTTATGTTAAAGCTAAATATCTTGCTTAAAGCACTCAATTGCTTCATTTGTTATGTATATATTAAATAATATGTATAATCAGTTATACATCCATGATTTATAGGATTATCAAAATCATTCTTTAAATTCGATATTCGTTCTATGATTTTCGCCTTTTGTCGAAATTTGACAATATTGATTTTAGTATAAAAGATTCGACTTTGAAGGTTAAGCACATCTTGGGCACCACAATGCTGCACAGTTGATGTTCGCACAGAACTTGGTCCGTTGCCGCTAAGTTGGCCTTCGACTCTGCAGCCTTGGTAGTAATGTCTGTCCGTGTTTGCGTCTGCGATGCATCCTCAGCATCGACATTAGCATCAGCATCGAAATCAGTGTCACTTTTAGCCAAGTCTGCTTTGGGTTGAGCTAATCGGATCGGGCTGCAGCAGCACATCCACTTCAATTGGCATCAGCATAAACATCTCGCCAGTCACTGCATCCCTTTGGAGCACTCCGAGTTGTGCCTCATCCGCTGCACTTATAAGATCGACCTCAATCAGGCACTCGCCATTTGACCAGCGATCAGTCAAAGTCACATCCTCCTCGTTGTGGGTGACACACTCGTTGTTAGCGGCGCCCAGTTCCGGCAATTGAAAACTGTAGAGGCCCGGTGCATACAGTCTGGCGTAGCTGGGTTGCTTGTCCGGTTGCAGAAACACTTCCACGTGGCGAAATGTGTCGGTCACCAGCAATATCTTGTCCACGTCCAACATCCCGATCTCGTCCTTGTCCTGGCTGAATGTGTCGGTCAGAATTTCATCCTTGCCATGCAGTTCATTGTTTACCATCTTGTCAGCGAGAGAAACCAATCAAGTCAAGTTGTACAAATATAATTATATATATATATATGCATATATATATAAGTAATTCCGATAAATCCGTTCGTATTGTTCAATTTCTGTTGTATGAATATGCATAACTCTGTGCGTGTTCAGTTAAAACTCATGACACGCTCACGTCTTGCTCTAAATTCGAATTTTGATTTTGATTTTGGTTTTTTTTTTGTTATGTATGTATATAAGTAAAAGTATTTAGAGTCATAGAATTTTTGGAGAAATCGCTGTTGTTGTCAATTCCCTAATCGTTATGGCTCTATTAACCAACGCCGACTAATCTTAATGTTAACTCTCATGTCAACTCATTTGTTTTCTTCTTTACATGCCATCCAATTCCCACGTCATATGCCGCCACTCTCCGTCATAACTAATTCCAATATTAACACACACACTCACACACACACACACACACCTCAAACACATGTACATGTTTTCTATAATCACACTCACACCACCTTGACATGAAGCATCAATCATTGAACCATTCTAACCACCTTCACAAAAGAAGTAGTTGCAAAAATAGTTTAAAAAAAAATAAATAAAAAAAAACCCAAAAAAAACCCCATTTAAAAAAGATAAATAAAAAAAGAACCCCAGCATTAAAATGGCCAACAGAGATATTTCAACTTTTGGTAAAGAATCGACAACTGATGTGGACGCAATACGACTGGGGCAAAGATGAACTAATATTTGATATCCTTTTCTATTTGGCAGGATTACAAGAAACCGTTGGAGGAGTGCAACCCACCGGTGCTAAATCCAGTGAAGATCGCCACGCTGTTCCATTGCTTGCCGGATATTTTACACTCGCACAAGCTGTTCCGCATCTCGTTGGCGGAGTGTGTGCGTAACTGGGATCGGGATGAGAAGATCGGCGACTGTTTTGTGAGCGCATTCGGGAAGCCGCAGCTCCTGGAGACATACTCGGGCTTCATCAACAATTTCTCGACAGCCATGGAGCTGGCCAAAATGGAGGAGAAGCGCAAATCGGCGCTTGCCGATTTCTTTAAGGTCAAACAGATCAGCGCTCACGATCGCTTATCCTTCTTTGGACTGATGGTGAAGCCCGTGCAGCGTTTTCCCCAGTTCATACTCTTTCTGCAGGATCTGCTCAAGTATACGCCACAAGGTCATCACGATCGCATGTCCCTGCAGTTGGCCCTGTCGCAGCTGGAGCTGCTCGCCGAGCTGCTCAACGAGAGCAAACGCGAGGCGGAACAGTATCAGGCCTTCAAGGAGATGCTCGGCCACATTAGTGGCACCTTCAATACACGCTCCCTCAACAGCATCAGCGACAGTTGCGGCAGTCGGGCCCGCTATCTGCTGCGCGAGGATAATGTCACCCACATGGAGTTTAACCAGGCGGGCTTTATAGTCAAGTGCAAGCAGCGACGCCTGCTGCTCCTCAACGACAAGGTCATCTGTGTGTCTGTGGCGCCCAAGCAATCGCACGACTTTGGCGCCACCGAGAAGCTGACCTTTAAGTGGATGTTCCCTGTCAACGATGTTGAGATTGTCGACAACAGCGCATCTGCAACATTATCCCGAATCTTGACGGCAGGTAAGCTTACACATCGGTAATCGATAAATATCGATAAATTATATTTATTATAATTATATTATCATTTAGGCCTAAATCGTGGCGGCAGTCTCAAATCAAATGGCAGCACTGGGAACAACAGCGGTGCCGGTGGCGGTGCTTGCTATGCGAACGCAACGCTCTCTGGCCATGGAACCGCCGGCCTGGGTTCACCCTTTGCCGCTGTGGATGCGCATAGCTCGCCAGCTGCACAGCTAACGAATGGTGCCGACAATTTGTGCAACGAGATGAGCACTCTGATGTTCGACTATGAGGTCATATCGCGCATCCACGATCTGGTTGGCACACTGAAGGGCAGCTACAAGGAGCTCAACTCGAATACGACACGCAATGTGCTCAATACCATACAGGGCTCCATACAGCGAAAGGATGAGGAGATGGCCTGGGTGGACTCGTGCTGTCTGCAGCTAACCGGTCGCCACAAGTCCGGCAAGGAGGAGACCTTCACATTCCAAACGCAAACGCCGAATGTGAAGAAGGAGTGGATCACCGAGCTGCGGCTCGCCCAGCTGGCCCTCGATCCGAATAATTCGCCAGCGTGGGAGCGTTCGGGCTCACAGCATAATCATCCACATGCCCATCATCCGCATCCCAATGCGCATGCACAGCAGCTGCCGGGCAGTCCGCAGGCCACACTGCTGCACACCCATGAGCAGCAGCAGCTCCAAGAGGCCGTCCAGCACAAGCAGTCGCGCAAGATGCCCCTCTTTGTCAAGGCGATGCCCGTCTACCGGTCACAGCATCAAACGGAGGTGAGTTCATCTGCGGCATCTGCACTGGTTCTGTTTTTCTAGCGATTTCTCTCTCCCCACCAGGTGCGCTGTGGATGCTACTATAGCATCGCCAATGACACTAAGCAGAGCGGGAATGCGCGTCGCCGGCACAAGCAGTTGAATTATTTGTGGATGTGCAGCAGTGATGGTACTTCATCGCATATCACCGTGCTGGCCCAGCATCCGCAGCAGGCGGGCAATTTGCGTGAGGCGGGCGCCTTTGATCTGGTGGAGACGCAGGTGTCGGCTCTGGAGTTTGTTAAGGGATTGGACCAGTGCCGGACGCGCGAGGAGCACGTCAGCCTGCTGGGCGATCTCGTCTGGCTGGGCACCGACAGCCGCAAGCTGCTCATATACTCGGCCCGCAATCCCGAACAGGAGGAACAACTGGGCAGCTATGCAGTGCCAGGCGCTGTACAGCGCATTCTCTATCACTTCGATGCCGTCTATGTTGCCCTCTCGAATGCCACTGTCCTGATCTATCGGCGTGCCCATGACGGTGTCTGGCAGCTGCGAGATCCGCAGCAGGTAACCCTCGGCGAAACGGGAATGCCCGTTCCCAGCATGCTGCCAATCAACATGAACATCTACGCATCGTGCGCGAATCGTGTCTTTGTGCTCAATGCCCTCAACGGGGAGCTGCAGCGCAGCTTTGAGGTGCAGCACGGCGCCAGTCAGCAGGTAAATCTAATGGCGCACTCCGGCATCGGACTGTGGATCTCGCTGAAGAACTCGACAATGCTCTGTTTATATCACACGGAGACGTTCAAGCATTTGCAGGATATCAATATTGCGTCCAGTGTGCTGCGCTACGATGCCAAAAAGGAGCAACCGCTAAACAATAGCTCCATCTATGTGACCGCCCTGATGGCCTGCAAGGGTCTGCTCTGGGTGGGCACAAATGTGGGCATCGCTGTAACCATACCGTTGCCCCGCCTCGAGGGCGTGCCGATCATCAGTGGCGGCATCAATATGTCCTGTCATGCGCATTTTGGTCCGATCACGTTCCTCCTGCCGCTCATACCGAAAGTATATCCGGCCTATAAGCCAACAGCAAGCGCCACCGTCTCTGCTCCCTTGGTGCCAGCTGCACCGCCCAGCATGGGCGATGATCTACAGCTGCCAGCCATCGATGCCGATCCCAAGAAGCTGACCGAATCGGATCTAGACGAGTCCACCGTCATTCTACGCCGTGATCTGGCCAAAGATGAGCACACTACTGCGTCCCTGCCCACAGACGCCGCCAACATGTTGGCGCCGCCGGTGGCTTCAACGGCAGCCACCATTCCGTCGCCTCGCAGCTCCAAGCTGGATAAACAGCACTCGCTGGATCAGAGCCTCACGGCCAAAATACGTGCCTCGCTGGCCAATTCGCCGGCGTTTCATCGCAAACGTTTTCGGGATTTGGGCGCTGGCTCCAGCGATGCCAGCTCACGGATGTCCAAGACGCTGCCGCGTGGCCTGGGCTCAGCGGCTGGAGCAGCAGGTGCTGCAGGTGGTCTACACTCATACGCTGTTGCGCTGCCCCATCACATCGAGCAGGGCATTTGTGATGTGTATGGCCTATATGGGAAGCTAATATTTGTGAAGGAGGATTACGATGCCGAGGATGGAGCACAGTGCAATCTGATGGACATGATGTACGAGGGCATGCGTCGCTCGGATCCAGAGCTGGCTGCCATACCGGGCAAGGTGTGCACCTTGGATCGACGTTTGCGCATGAAGGCGTCGCGTCCGCGCTCCTTGGATCTATCGAATTGGTCAGTGGACTCGAAGTCATCCAGTTTGTACACGTCATCGGGCAGCGAGGAGAGCATGGGCATCCGTCTATTTGGCGGACGATCCGTGTCGCGGAACAGCAGCAGCGCCAGCCACAAAACCTCCGGCACCGGCAGCGATCTGGGCAACATATCCGAAAACGGGCTCATGACCACAGCCGACATACACCAGCAACAGCAGCAGCAACAGTTGCCGTCGAATAGCACTCCGAAGTCGGAGGATGGCTTCAAGCAGATGCTCGCCCAGTCGTCTGACAAGCAGGCGGCGCCCGCCGCCGTCGCCACCTTGAAGCGCAAACAGAAGCAGAACACGAAGCAGCAACAGCAGCAAAACGCGGACGGACCACGAACGGTAATCACGCTGATGGGCGGCCGCGGCTACTGGCGGCATGTGTGGTACAACAGCAGCGGCAACTCACCCGGGCACAAGAGTGCCACGGGCACCAACTCGGGTGCGGCGGGCGCTGCCTCTGGATCGGGTGCGGCTACCAGTCTGGCATCGTTGACGGCCAATTCGAACGATGCTCACATTGTGGTGTGGGAGAAGAAGTTATAATCTCAGGAGTTGGTGTGCTGCTGCACGTTGCAACAGCACCCCCACCAGCACCATCCGCCGCTGACAGATTTCTGGCGCCGGCTCGGCGAGCAGCGACGTGGACGTGTCCGTTTTCGTGGCACATTCACGCAACGCGATCGGGATCACGATCGGGATAGGGAACACAACAAAAGCAGCAGTAGCAGTTGCGGCTGGCGTTCCATTGGTGACCAATTGGCTGCATCAAGCAGTAAAAGCAGCACTGGCAGCAGCGGCATGCTCAGCGCCAGTCTGAAGCGGTTAACCAAGCTGAAGCGGGGCGGCAGCCTCAAGGAGTTCTAGTTGTAGTCATATCTGTCCAATTTACGATGCCACACAAAACAAATGTTAAACACAAAATGCAGCACGGCATCGTTTGCCAAAATGTATATACCATATATATATATATAATATATATCTATATAATATATTTATATATATATACATATCTTCTCATGTGTACTTTATAGGATTAACGGCATATTCCAGATTGGATATGCCAGTAGAGTTGCTTGGAGCACACTTCACACTTTATTCATTTTGGTATATATCAAATACTATTTAGAGCATACATTTCACATTGGTATACATATGTCATATGTCAAATACTATATACATACTATATACCTTTAGCTAGTCTTTGTCTAATACAAAGTACTGCGCCTTATTTCAGTTCTCTTCATTTTTTTTTAAGTACGCGCTAGACTTAAGTGAATAGTTTTTTTTTTTTTTTTAATATATGTATACACATGTATTAAAATATAATATATGAAATGAATATCCAAATATACCCATTTTTACAGTAGTAACACTGCATATATATGTATATATACATATATATATATAACTATAAGAGAGAGATACAGATACAGAGAGTGGCACATCATCAATGAAACCAACAAAAAGGAGGGCAAAGCCAAGCTACAAATGATGTATATACATTAAGTATTAGTTTAATCGACGAAACACAGGCACAGATCCGCATAAGTAGCTTGGCGCATGAATCGCTAGGATCGATTTCAAGCTTTCAAAGATATTGTTGTCTATTTAATCCAATTATTTGTCATTGCAAACGCATTGCAGAATAACAATTATTTGCTGCGCATTTTGTTTTTATTTTCGTTTATTATTACTATTATATATTATTTTATGTTATTATTATTTTTTTTTTTAATCATTAGGGCTGGAAATTTTTCCTTATGTACCATAAAAAGAAATACGTATACAGACGTTGTACTAGTATGTGTATAGGCTTATACAAATCATGCTATCCGTGTTCTCGTAAATATTGTGTCTATGCTGTTAAGGCAAATAATTGCAATAATAAAAATTCTCTTTTCTTTTACTTGTTATATCTACACACTTGGCTAGTATATTCTACCAAGTTGAACATTCAAACAAGGCACATCTATGCATACATACATACATATATACGATTTAGATTCATATATATATATATACAACATATGTATGTGTAAAAGAAGTTGAAATTAATATTACTCAATATACATACATGCTTATGTACAAGTGCATATGTATTATGCAGTTCATACATACACACACATACATACATACAAACATACTTACACGTATAGCGAATTATTTATAAAATAATTAACCCAAATTTTGATACGTTTGATAGAAGGCATAATCAAATTATGTAATTTTGTATCAGTGTGCATTTTAACACTGAGAAGAAATGCGTTCGCACACGCATGTATTTACATTTGAATAGTTAAACATACATATACACACACAAACATATTTATCTATATCTATATACACATATGCTATAGCAAAACATATTTAATGTCAACGTATTGACAAAGAACAACAATTTAAACACACACATACACACACAAATTACATTATCAGTGGATAAAGAAAACATTGTACGTATTAAAGAAAAATCAATAAAAATTTTTTTTTAAAAGTAAACATTCTTTTTTTAATTTCTGATAACGCAGATGTAAAGTATTTTGGCGACCACCTTACAAACCAAAAATAGAAAAACGGTTTTGGGTATCATTTTAACATGAGTTTCCAACTATGATTGTAGGATTTGTATAGAAGTCAAACCATGATTAAAAAAGCCAATTTTTTGTATTTAGTTGGCTTGGGATTTGACAAAGTTATGGCTCTGGAAAGTTTGGATCCGTCTGTAGCTTTTGTATCTGGATTATCACTGGATACTTTGCGGTTCAATATGGAGCAGTATGTCACCTGTACAAGCAGAATTGGCCTGACATGCATTTCCATATTTTTGCAATCTGGCAGTCCGCACTTTTTGCTTCTATTGCTGCGTATAAGGATTAGGATTATGGGATAGAGTTTGGCACGATGGCCACATTCCGAAAATAAACCATTTTTGTCGCCAACCATTTATAAGCTACTCAAATCATGGATTACCAACTTACGCTCTCTAGTGAGAGTTAACGGAATTGAAAACATTAACATTTTCCCTTACAATGCAACTGTTTCAGAGAAACTCGATCTGCTCCACTTATTTCAGCAATTAACTTAACTTATCCATTGAGTTTCATTTAAGTAGCACTAATTTGCAATCTTCAAAATAATGGAATGGAATCGTAATGGAACCATATGTACTTTATTTAGAAATTGTAATTACATTACCACATTAAAACCAGAATAGAAAACATTTTAAATATGTATAGTTAGGTGGATAAATTTCACAGTTAAGAAGAGATCTTTGCGTAGTTAGCTCAAACGTCATTTATACAAATATGAGAAAGTAATTGTAAATGTTTGATTGTAAATAAATGCTTTGAGTATTGAGAATTCAGCTTTGGTAATTGCATCTAAGCGAGCACTTTCTCAGCATAGTCGGCAATGTGACGAACGCCGTGTTGAAGTGACGCAATGTGCAGATTGTTGCCACACATGTAATCCTTGTTGATGTGTGTATTTTGAAGTTCGGTGATTAGCGTGGAGCAGGCAGCTGCTGGATCGCCACTGTTGGCGAGATAACCCTAGAATTGGTTAAAATAATAATAATGAGTTATCTATTTTTTGGAATATGAACGCAAACACAAACTTACCGCCCAAAACTCGTTGCCCGGCAGTGCGTTGCCGTCCCAGGCGTATGTGACAATGGCCAGCATGTTCTCCGCGAGCTTTGCAGCCGGATTGCGTTCAGAGATGCGCACTTTAATGCCACCTAATGGATGCTTGGGCTCTGCTATGCGTGCACCATCGTACAGGCCACCCCACTTGTCCAGATGGAACCACGAGAAATGCACGACGCCAATGTGTGTCAGACGCTCGCTGAGCGCACGCAATCGCTGCTCGAAGGCCTCGAAAAATATCTCCTCCTGCTGCGGCGCCACCTTCCACACGCCCAATCCAATGCCCACAACGTGGACGTACGCCGGCTTGCCAGCTTTAACGGCACGCGCCTCCGCCTCCACTAACAGAGTGTCGAAGCTGATGGCAAAGCGCTTGCCCATGACCACCTTATCAAAGTTCTTGTTTCTACCCAGGTTAATGAAGCGCTTCTTATCCGATGCGACGACGACGTCATCATAGCAAAAATCCTTGGGCTCCTCATAGAAGTCGCGCCATATGCGACGGTAGTCCTGTGCACGTCCCTTGCTTTCATTGCCACTAGATCCGTAGCCTTTATCTGGTATATTTTGCTCGGGCGTTATCATTATATCCTCCCACTCCATAACATTGCTACGCTGGAAACGGGCACCAATTAGACCCATGATTACGCCTTCAGTCTCAATCTTGGACTTGCACTGCTCCACTATGCCCTTATTGTTGCGCGAGCCATCGTTGATGAACTCCGAGTGCGTGGACACATACAAAAGAGCCGACAGCTTGATTTCATCATAGCTGAGCGCGTTCTTCAGCAGAAGTGGAGCACGCTCGTCGCTCCTGCCAATTTGCTCAAAACCACCGTGGCCCCTGCTTCCATCTAACAAAAGGTATGAGTCTGACGAGTCGCAGAAGTAGATGCAGCGCTTGCTGAGCAAACGCTGCACGAATTCAGTTATCGAAATGTTTCCAAAGACACTCAACTCTTGAGCAGTTCCTGTCAGCCACAAATGAGAAAAGGAGGCACAATTATTATTCACATATTTATTCACATGGAATGGACAATCAACTAACCATACTTTTGCTTATGCTCCAGAAAGTTGATGTAGAGCAGGAGGGTCAGCTCGTGTATGATCGGATAGGCGGATGCAATCTGCTTCCGTATCATTTGCCTGCGCTCCACCGGCTGCGATTTGACCCGGCAGGTATTCGTACCAAACTGTTATCGAGATTGTAGCACACATTGGTTTCTAATTTCAGTGCGTCTAAGTACACTTACCTTCCTAGGAAATTCCTCGGATGCCGCCAGAAACTTATCCAAATCAACGTCATCGCCCTCTGTGCTCGGTTTCTTCAGCTGCTTGCACATTTCTAATTGTTGCTTAGCAAAATAACTGAGACTGGGCAGCTGGCCAGCATCTGGACTTGGCCAAAACTGCGTTGTGTTGCCGCATTTTGCTAACACCGCGCCCATTTCGTTAACTCTGAAGAATAGCTTAATATATGCATCAGCCTTATAGGCCCGTATTTTTTTTTTCTCTTTGTTAAACGTAAACGAGTGTTGGAGAGCGCTGGAAACTGTTATCTGGAAAACGTTCGGTATGCAGCTATCGCTCTTATGATAATAATGATAATACGCAATAATATTAATTAACTAGATGTAAATGAAAACACATTTATCTACTTTGGGCAACAATTTAGAACAGCAACCAAATTTACGTCACAGATTAGCTATATTATTTATGTACCGTTCTATTGCAACACTGATTTTGTACACATTTTGCTCGATTTGTATTTCGCCAGCACTGGCAATAATGCAACCTATGGCTTGCAGTCTGATGATCAACGGGTAAATACCCTAGAGATCACAGCATATATCGATTCAGTAATATATTTCTTACATTTGCAATAGCAATAGCTCTCATTATTAATAGCAGGCATATTGTACGATTTATGTGTGCCTGCAGTCTGCAGTATCTGAGTTCATGTATTTAATACCAAATAAATATTATGCTTATATCGCCTGGTCACACCTGCAACAAGTGGTTGTGCATCGGTGCATCAGTGTGCACTGATTCAATATACTCAACCAAAGTACCGCTTAGTGAGTATGTTGTTAATAAAATGCAGCCCGCAACCGAATTTCCAATTAAACCAGATCCAGGTGCGACTGTGGACATGTCTGCATTCATGCAGAGATCAACGGACTTTCCACTGCAGGTGCGCAATTTGCGGAAATTGATTGCCAACTGATTGCAATTTATTATTTTTTATATATACATGTTATATATATGTACATATCTTCTCATGTGTACTTTATAGGATTAACGTGCAAATTCCAGATTGGATATGCCAGTAGAGTTTATTCATTTGGTATATATCAAATACTATTTAGAGCATACATTTCACATTGCTATATGTCATATGTCAAAAAGCCTATTTTTGTATTTAGTTGTTCGGGGTTTGACAAAGTTATGGCTCTGGAAAGTTTGGATCCGTCTGTAGCTTTTGTATCTGGATTATCACTGGATACTTTGCGGTTCAATATGGAGCAGTATGACACCTGTACAAGCAGAATTGGCCTGACTTATGCATTTCCATATTTTTGCAATCTGGCTTACAGTCCGCACTTTTTGCTTCTATTGCTGCGTATAAGGATTAGGATTATGGGATAGAGTTTGGCACGATGGCCACATTCCGAAAATAAACCATTTTTGTCGCCAACCATTTATAAGCTACTCAAATCATGGATTACCAACTTACGCTCTCTAGTGAGAGTTAACGGAATTGAAAACATTAACATTTTCCCTTACAATGCAACTGTTTCAGAGAAACTCGATCTGCTCCACTTATTTCAGCAATTAACTTAACTTATCCATTGAGTTTCATTTAAGTAGCACTAATTTGCAATCTTCAAAATAATGGAATGGAATCGTAATGGAACCATATGTACTTTATTTAGAAATTGTAATTACATTACCACATTAAAACCAGAATAGAAAACATTTTAAATATGTATAGTTAGGTGGATAAATTTCACAGTTAAGAAGAGATCTTTGCGTAGTTAGCTCAAACGTCATTTATACAAATATGAGAAAGTAATTGTAAATGTTTGATTGTAAATAAATGCTTTGAGTATTGAGAATTCAGCTTTGGTAAATGCATCTAAGCGAGCACTTTCTCAGCATAGTCGGCAATGTGACGAACGCCGTGTTGAAGTGACGCAATGTGCAGATTGTTGCCACACATGTAATCCTTGTTGATGTGTGTATTTTGAAGTTCGGTGATTAGCGTGGAGCAGGCAGCTGCTGGATCGCCACTGCCGCTGAGACTACCCTAGAATTGGTTAAAATAGTAATAATGAGTTATCTATTTTTTGGAATATGAACGCAAACACAAACTTACCGCCCAAAACTCGTTGCCCGGCAGTGCGTTGCCGTCCCAGGCGTATGTGACAATGGCCAGCATGTTCTTCGCGAGCTTGTCGGCCGGATTGCGGTCAGAGATGCGCACTTTAATGCCACCTAATGGATGCTTGGGCTCTGCTATGCGTGCACCATCGTACAGGCCACCCCACTTGTCCAGATGGAACCACGAGAAATGCACGACGCCAATGTGTGTCAGACGCTCGCTGAGCGCACGCAATCGCTGCTCGAAGGCCTCGAAAAATATCTCCTCCTGCTGCGGCGCCACCTTCCACACGCCCAATCCAATGCCCACAACGTGGACGTACGCCGGCTTGCCAGCTTTAACGGCACGCGCCTCCGCCTCCACTAACAGAGTGTCGAAGCTGATGGCAAAGCGCTTGCCCATGACCACCTTATCAAAGTTCTTGTTTCTACCCAGGTTAATGAAGCGCTTCTTATCCGATGCGACGACGACGTCATCATAGCAAAAATCCTTGGGCTCCTCATAGAAGTCGCGCCATATGCGACGGTAGTCCTGTGCACGTCCCTTGCTTTCATTGCCACTAGATCCGTAGCCTTTATCTGGCATATTTTGCTCGGGCGTTATCATTATATCCTCCCACTCCATAACATTGCTACGCTCGAAACGGGCACCAATTAGACCCATGATGACCCCTTCAGTCTCAATCTTGGACTTGCACTGCTCCACTATTCCCTCATTGTAGCGCGAGCCATCGTTGATGAACTCCGAGTGCGTGGACACATACAAAAGAGCCGACAGCTTGATTTCATCATAGCTGAGCGCGTTCTTCAGCAGAAGTGGAGCACGCTCGCTGCTTCTGCCAATTTGCTCAAAACCACCGCCGCCCGTGATTCCATTTAACAGAAGGTATGAGTCTGCCGAGTTGAGGAAGTAGACGCAACGCTTGCTGAGCAAACGCTGCACGAATTCAGTTATCGAAATGTTTCCAAAGACACTCAACTCTTGAGCAGTTCCTGTCAGCCACAAATGAGAAAAGGAGGCACAATTATTATTCACATATTTATTCACATGGAATGGACAATCAACTAACCATACTTTTGCTTATGCTCCAGAAAGTTGATGTAGAGCAGGAGGGTCAGCTCGTGTATGATCGGATAGGCGGATGCAATCTGCTTCCGTATCATTTGCCTGCGCTCCACCGGCTGCGATTTGACCCGGCAGGTATTCGTACCAAACTGTTATCGAGATTGTAGCACACATTGGTTTCTAATTTCAGTGCGTCTAAGTACACTTACCTTCCTAGGAAATTCCTCGGATGCCGCCAGAAACTTATCCAAATCAACGTCATCGCCCTCTGTGCTCGGTTTCTTCAGCTGCTTGCACATTTCTAATTGTTGCTTAGCAAAATAACTGAGACTGGGCAGCTGGCCAGCATCTGGACTTGGCCAAAAGTGCGTTGTGTTACCGCCCACTGTGCCCATTTTGTTAACTCTGAAGAAAAGCTTTAATAATATACGCATTAGCCTTATAGGCCCGTATTTTTTTTTCTCTTTGTTAAACGTAAACTAGTGTTGGAGAGCGCTTGAAACTGTTATCTGGAAAACGTTCGGTATGCAGCTATCGCTCTTCTTATGATAATAATGATAATACGCAATAATATTAATTAACTAGATGTAAATGAAAACACATTTATCTACTTTGGGCAACAATTTAGAACAGCAACCAAATTTACGTCACAGATTAGCTATATTATTTATGTACCGTTCTATTGCAACACTGATTTTGTACACATTTTGCTCGATTTGTATTTCGCCAGCACTGGCAATAATGCAACCTATGGCTTGCAGTCTGATGATCAACGGGTAAATACCCTAGAGATCACAGCATATATCGATTCAGTAATATATTTCTTACATTTGCAATATTTCAATAGCTCTCATTATTAATAGCAGGCATATTGTACGATTTATGTGTGCCTGCAGTCTGCAGTATCTGAGTTCATGTATTTAATACCAAATAAATATTATGCTTATATTGCCTGGTCACACCTGCAACAAGTGGTAGGGGATCGGTGCATCAGTGTGCACTGATTCAATATACTCAACCAAAGTACCGCTTAGTGGGTATGTTGTTAATAAAATGCAGCCCGCAACCGAATTTCCAGTTAAACATTATTGTGAAATCGATCGGCAAACATCATGTCAACATTTGGAGCTGAAGTGGATGCAATTTGGCCGCCAGTCGATGGAGGTGCGCTGCCAATAATTACCACATTTGGCCGACGCCTGTTGGAGCAATGCAAGTCGGTGAAGCAGCCCGATCCAGATGCCACTGTGGATATGTCTGCGTTCATGCAGAGATCAACGGACTTTCCACTGCAGGTGCGCAATTTGCGGAAATTGATTGCCAACTGATTGTCCAATTTAATTGCTAATCTTACGATATGCCTGCAGTTTGGCGTGGAGAGCTGCCGGGTGAGGAGTCAGCCGAGGTCGCGTCATGAGTGCATTGGCAAGCAGATCACATCTGCCTATCCGGTAATACACGAGCGGACCCTGGCCCTCTACCTGCAGTATCTGGAGCACAAGGGGCTGTGGGGTAAGCTTTTTGAATGGGTATCTGTGTGGAGAAGGTATTTATTATTGTTTATTTTGTTATTTATCCATCGCCAGGCAACGCTGTGGAGCAGCGCGTTTATCGCAGTCTGTCGCTCGTCGACTTCGTGCAGCGTCTGCTGACCAAGCGGTGCGCCAGCTTCTTTGCGCGCAACGATAAATATTTGCTGATGAGCGGGGAGCGTGGAGCGAGTGGCTTTGAGCCGATTGGCACGCTCGAGGAGACGGCGCCGTTGTGCCTGCAGCATGTGCTCAGCTACGATGATGTAAAGCTGTCGGCGCTGCTCTCCGTCAGCTCGCACACGGAGTTCATCAATGAGGGTGAGCGCACCAATTGCGGCCGTGTGACGCACAATCGCCAAAGCCTGGTGCCGACTGGTGTGATTGTTGGCATGATTGGAGCGCGCCTCTCCCGCCGCAATCTAATGGAATTCCAGGACATTGTTATTGCGCGCACACAGAACACCAAGGAGAATGGCTACGGCCAGGCCTTAGATGCGTCCGCGGATAATCGCCCCGAAGACTATCGCCGCTTGTGGCGCAACTTTTACGAGTCGCGCGATCATCTCCACGGCACTGTTAGCATCGATGGTCAGCGCTTTGGCTGCTCGGGCAACAAGCAGGATGTATTCGATAATCTGGTCATGAAGCGTCGCTATGCCATCAGCTTCGACCTGCTGCTGCTGGAGGCGCAGGCTCGTGCCGCTAGTGCCGGCAAGCCGGTGTACATTCACGTCGTCGGCTTTGGCCTGGGCGTGTGGAAGGTGGCGCCGCAGCAGGAGCAAATCTTTCTCGAGACCTTCGAGCAGCGGCTACGTGCGTTGAGCAGTCGCCTCACCCACATTGGCGTCGTTCACTTCTCTTGGTTTAAGCTTGCCCGTTGTGGTGGTCTCCACGATGGCGTTCTGCTCAAGTGCTCCGCTCATCCACAGGGCGGCATCCGTGTGCATCTGTCGAAACGGAATCCGGCGCAGAAGCTCTGTCAGCCGGAGCATGCGGACATGTTGCTGCTTGTCTCCTATGCCTGGGACGGTAATGCTCTGCCTGGCAATGAGTTCTGGATGGTAAGTGCCTCCTACTCCAACTCCTTCCCCTCTTCTTTTTCCTTCTCAAATGTTTTGCGTTCTTTTTGTATTGTTTGCAGAAAATGCTGAAATCGACGGGAGACTCCTCGACAGCCTGCTCCACGCTGATTGCGGAGCTGCACAATCCGCATATTAACACCGACTACTGCAGTGGCCAGAATCTTCATATTGCCTCCCAGAAATACGGCGTCATCCACATTTCCGATTACGCAAAGCGCCTGCTCAAAGACTCTAAATAGTTATTTGCAACGTACTTCTGTTCTTCTGTCTGACAAACAAGTTAAAATACCATTGACAATCGTAACCCAGGTGGATGATATAATCTTACTGTGATGGCATTACGGCACTCACCTAGGTCATAGACCGACGAAACCCATAAAGTGAAATAATTTCGCATTTTATTTGCATTTGAATTTGAATTTGTTGTGCACAGCTACAACTCTAACTTACAGTCAAATAATAAACTTACAAATTTTTAATAAATGTTTTCCATGTTTTCTGATATCGGCCATTTCTGATTTTAAAGCCCAATTGCGAAATGGAAGATTCGCCTAACGTAATGTGAAAAAAACACATGAAATCAACGGGGGACTGCACAATCCGCATATTAACACCGACTACTGCAGTGGCCAGAATCTTCATATTGCCTCCCTGCGATTTTCACGTCAAGGAAGAAACACCAAATTTTAGTAAGCTGAAACTATTGGGCGACACATTTCATATTAGGATTATTCGGAGTGAAAGATGTCTCAATTTAATTTTGTAAGCGATCTACAAAATTCCCTAATCATGGACGGCGGGACGCGTGGTCTTGCGCCCCGCTGGAAGAAGACGCTGGAGGCATCGCTCAATGGCAGCGTGAATACAACTCGATCATTGCTCTCCGGGTCGTACAACACCAGCGTCTCGGACTTTCAGGCGTCAATCAAAAGACCGGGCAAGGCCAAAAAGTCGACAACAACAACAACAAAGACGTCGGGCGGCGGTGATCGTTTTATACCAAATCGTGCAGCTACCAATTTTGAGTTGGCGCACTTCCATTTCGCCCAAGGCAACAAGAAGACGGGCGATAAATCGGATGAGGAGAACGAGGATCAGCAGCCCACAAGCAGCAGCAACAGCAACAACAACGAGAATAATGTCAAGGCATCGGTCCATAAGAGCGAACGTCAGAAGCTCATCGCCGAAGTTGCCCAGCTGGGGGAAAACAATGGTGGACGCATTCTGCGCTATCAGAATAAGGCGCCAACTGCGCCCATGAAGGTTATCTACTCCATCAAGACCCCCATTTCGACAAAGACCGGTTCACGCTACATTCCGATCACATCCGAACGCATACTGTATGCACCAAATTTTATTAATGACTACTATCTGAATCTGATGGACTGGAGCGCTGATAATATTGTGGCTGTTGCTTTGGGCAATTGCGTTTATCTGTGGAATGCGGCCAACGGCAACATTGAGCAGCTGATGGAGTATGTGGAGGGCGACCATGCATGCTCTCTCTCCTGGTTACAGGAGGGACAGATTCTGGCCGTTGGTAACAGCGCGGGCGCTGTCGAGCTGTGGGACTGCTCAAATGTGACGCGTCTTCGTGTCATGAATGGACACAGTGCTCGTGTTGGCTCCTTGGCCTGGAACTCGTACCTGGTGTCGTCGGGGAGCCGTGACGGCACCATTATACATCACGATATACGTTCGCGTGAACACAAGATCTCCTCACTCACAGGCCACGCCAAAGAGGTGTGCGGCCTGAAGTGGTCCACCGATTTCAAGTACTTGGCCAGCGGTGGCAATGATAATCTGTTGAATGTGTGGTCGCTGGCCAGCAGCGGCGTTGGCACCGCCACAGAGCCACTGCACAAATTCAACGAGCATCAGGCAGCGGTGCGCGCCTTGGCCTGGTGCCCGTGGCAGGCCAACACTTTGGCCTCCGGCGGCGGCACGGCGGATCGTTGCATTAAATTCTGGAATGTGTACAATGGTTCGCTAATCAAATCGGTCGACTCCAAGTCGCAGGTGTGTGCTCTGCTCTTCTCACACCACTACAAGGAGCTGATATCGGCGCATGGACTTGCCAACAATCAGCTAACGATTTGGAAGTACCCCACGATGGTTAGGCAGGCCGATCTGATCGGACACACATCGCGTGTCCTGCAATTGGCAATTTCGCCCGATGGCAGCAGGGTGATCAGTGCCGGCGCCGACGAAACGCTGCGACTATGGAACTGCTTTACGCCCGATCCCCTAGCCTCCAAGAAGGAGGCCAGTGTGACTAGCAATGCCAAGAAGAGCGTCTTTTGCCAGAGCATACGCTAGCTCCTTTAAATTATGACTGCAACTCTCTCAAGTAATTCAGATTTGTGTTACCTAAATGTTTATGTTTCGATATTATGTTAGTTGTATCTATTAATAAAATGCTTGTCATACTGCACAAAAAAAAAAAAACAAAAAAAAATACGGCGTCATCCACATTTCCGATTACTCTAAACAGTTATTTGCAACGTTCTTCTGTCTGAAAAACAAGCTAAGATTTGTATCTTGAGAAAAAGCGTAACCAATAAGTGGCACCATCTAATAACAGCCAAGAAATGACGATCTTTGAAGCCAGTTTCTAGTATCTCCTATCCTCCTTTAGTGCATTTATTAGGGGCGGGATTGGGCGTGGCAGAAAAACCTTTGTTGGAAGACGTTTTAAGTAATCTTGTTTGGTATCTGTAGTTCTTAAATTGCGAGAGATAAGCTGTTACCGATCTTCGATGGACGTCGGCATCAAAGTACCAACTTTAAAATTTTGAGAAATGTGACCCCGTATCGATTTGCAATTATTATTGTGAAAAGTGAACAATAGTGAACACAAGTGAACAATATATTTAAGAGCAACAATTTATATAAGAGCTGTGCACCAAAATTATTTGCATTTGAATTTGTATCTAGATGTGCAACAAATGTATACGGAAATATATTATTAATTTTGCTACGAGCTTGAGAATCCTTTTTTTTTATTTGTTTTTGTTTTTGTTACCAAGACTGTGGAAACATTTTCAGAGCATTTTAATATCTCTGGGGCGAGTCACTGCGGACTGATCATGGCCTATTGATGAAGTTACACGTTTCGACACATTCCTTTGTCTTTGTGGCACAGTCAGGCGGGTTCGCACAAGATAATTGCCAATGCCAATTCCCTCATAACGACGCGGCTGCTTCGCAAAGTAATCCTCGATAATCGATTCGAAATTGAGCTCGTAGAACAATTTAAACCAATTGGCAAATTGATAGTTTTCCATATAGTTTCCCTCGATCAGCTCAATCATGTGGGTCACTTGCAACGCATTTAATTTGCAACTCTTCTGAATAGAATATGTGCATTTAATATGTATTGTATGCTTAGTGATGAAATCCCAAAGGTAAATATCATGTCTGAGTAAAAATATGTTCGATCTTTGTTTTGTCAGGTGGCAAATTGAAACTCAAATGAACCGACTACTGCAGTGGCCAGAATCTTCATATTGCCTCCCTGCGATTTTCACGTCAAGGAAGAAACACCAAATTTTAGTAAGCTGAAACTATTGGGCGACACATTTCATATTAGGATTATTCGGAGTGAAAGATGTCTCAATTTAATTTTGTAAGCGATCTACAAAATTCCCTAATCATGGACGGCGGGACGCGTGGTCTTGCGCCCCGCTGGAAGAAGACGCTGGAGGCATCGCTCAATGGCAGCGTGAATACAACTCGATCATTGCTCTCCGGGTCGTACAACACCAGCGTCTCGGACTTTCAGGCGTCAATCAAAAGACCGGGCAAGGCCAAAAAGTCGACAACAACAACAACAAAGACGTCGGGCGGCGGTGATCGTTTTATACCAAATCGTGCAGCTACCAATTTTGAGTTGGCGCACTTCCATTTCGCCCAAGGCAACAAGAAGACGGGCGATAAATCGGATGAGGAGAACGAGGATCAGCAGCCCACAAGCAGCAGCAACAGCAACAACAACGAGAATAATGTCAAGGCATCGGTCCATAAGAGCGAACGTCAGAAGCTCATCGCCGAAGTTGCCCAGCTGGGGGAAAACAATGGTGGACGCATTCTGCGCTATCAGAATAAGGCGCCAACTGCGCCCATGAAGGTTATCTACTCCATCAAGACCCCCATTTCGACAAAGACCGGTTCACGCTACATTCCGATCACATCCGAACGCATACTGTATGCACCAAATTTTATTAATGACTACTATCTGAATCTGATGGACTGGAGCGCTGATAATATTGTGGCTGTTGCTTTGGGCAATTGCGTTTATCTGTGGAATGCGGCCAACGGCAACATTGAGCAGCTGATGGAGTATGTGGAGGGCGACCATGCATGCTCTCTCTCCTGGTTACAGGAGGGACAGATTCTGGCCGTTGGTAACAGCGCGGGCGCTGTCGAGCTGTGGGACTGCTCAAATGTGACGCGTCTTCGTGTCATGAATGGACACAGTGCTCGTGTTGGCTCCTTGGCCTGGAACTCGTACCTGGTGTCGTCGGGGAGCCGTGACGGCACCATTATACATCACGATATACGTTCGCGTGAACACAAGATCTCCTCACTCACAGGCCACGCCAAAGAGGTGTGCGGCCTGAAGTGGTCCACCGATTTCAAGTACTTGGCCAGCGGTGGCAATGATAATCTGTTGAATGTGTGGTCGCTGGCCAGCAGCGGCGTTGGCACCGCCACAGAGCCACTGCACAAATTCAACGAGCATCAGGCAGCGGTGCGCGCCTTGGCCTGGTGCCCGTGGCAGGCCAACACTTTGGCCTCCGGCGGCGGCACGGCGGATCGTTGCATTAAATTCTGGAATGTGTACAATGGTTCGCTAATCAAATCGGTCGACTCCAAGTCGCAGGTGTGTGCTCTGCTCTTCTCACACCACTACAAGGAGCTGATATCGGCGCATGGACTTGCCAACAATCAGCTAACGATTTGGAAGTACCCCACGATGGTTAGGCAGGCCGATCTGATCGGACACACATCGCGTGTCCTGCAATTGGCAATTTCGCCCGATGGCAGCAGGGTGATCAGTGCCGGCGCCGACGAAACGCTGCGACTATGGAACTGCTTTACGCCCGATCCCCTAGCCTCCAAGAAGGAGGCCAGTGTGACTAGCAATGCCAAGAAGAGCGTCTTTTGCCAGAGCATACGCTAGCTCCTTTAAATTATGACTGCAACTCTCTCAAGTAATTCAGATTTGTGTTACCTAAATGTTTATGTTTCGATATTATGTTAGTTGTATCTATTAATAAAATGCTTGTCATACTGCACAAAAAAAAAAAAACAAAAAAAAATACGGCGTCATCCACATTTCCGATTACTCTAAACAGTTATTTGCAACGTTCTTCTGTCTGAAAAACAAGCTAAGATTTGTATCTTGAGAAAAAGCGTAACCAATAAGTGGCACCATCTAATAACAGCCAAGAAATGATGATCTTTGAAGCCAGTTTCTAGTATCTCCTATCCTCCTTTAGTGCATTTATTAGGGGCGGGATTGGGCGTGGCAGAAAAACCTTTGTTGGAAGACGTTTTAAGTAATCTTGTTTGGTATCTGTAGTTCTTAAATTGCGAGAGATAAGCTGTTACCGATCTTCGATGGACGTCGGCATCAAAGTACCAACTTTAAAATTTTGAGAAATGTGACCCCGTATCGATTTGCAATTATTATTGTGAAAAGTGAACAATAGTGAACACAAGTGAACAATATATTTAAGAGCAACAATTTATATAAGAGCTGTGCACCAAAATCAATATACTGGCAATGTCCATTTCGTCGTCGGTTGTTGTCCTCGCTCAGCACGCACAAAGAAATTAGCGCGAAATCGTTCGATTGACGTATATTCAAAGTAGTAACAGTAAACAATAAAGGGCACTTTATAAGTGTACCAAAAATTATGAATACGGGGTGGTTGTCTAAGCTAAGCATTGGACACGTACTAAATGAGTCTAAATTCACTTCGCCGGGTTCGTAACCTAGGTAGATGTAATGTAGATGTACGATGTAGGTAGATGTAATCTTACTGTTATGGCATTACGGCATTAAGCTAGGTCACAAACCGACGAAATCCATAATAATTTCGCGTATTATTTGCATTTGAATTTGTATCTAGATGTGCAACAAATGTATACGGAAATATATTATTAATTTTGCTACGAGCTTGAGAATCCTTTTTTTTTATTTGTTTTTGTTTTTGTTACCAAGACTGTGGAAACATTTTCAGAGCATTTTAATATCTCTGGGGCGAGTCACTGCGGACTGATCATGGCCTATTGATGAAGTTACACGTTTCGACACATTCCTTTGTCTTTGTGGCACAGTCAGGCGGGTTCGCACAAGATAATTGCCAATGCCAATTCCCTCATAACGACGCGGCTGCTTCGCAAAGTAATCCTCGATAATCGATTCGAAATTGAGCTCGTAGAACAATTTAAACCAATTGGCAAATTGATAGTTTTCCATATAGTTTCCCTCGATCAGCTCAATCATGTGGGTCACTTGCAACGCATTTAATTTGCAACTCTTCTGAATAGAATATGTGCATTTAATATGTATTGTATGCTTAGTGATGAAATCCCAAAGGTAAATATCATGTCTGAGTAAAAATATGTTCGATCTTTGTTTTGTCAGGTGGCAAATTGAAACTCAAATGAACATTATGGGCACCATAAGTGAGTGTCTCTGTCACTGCAATCGTTAGATAAACAAATTGCACGAATCCATGCAAATATTTAATTTGGCTGGCATGCACAGAGACACACACACACACACACACACACATACACAAACAATTCAATCCTCAGTTGAACATATTCTTACCCCATCAACATCCCCATCCCCATCCCCAACTACTCTGCGAAAGGCAACTTGTATTGGCTGACCACCCACATTATTCCTCTGAGTGCACTCCAAAGCAACTAAATGGAGCTAAGGATTTCATGCGGTATTTTTGCCACAAATAGTTTTTGCATTTGCATTTGTATTTGTATTTGGCATTTGCTGTTGCTGTTGCTGTTGTTGAGCTTGTATTTATACACTCTAATTGATTGCCTTCATAACAGAAATGCAATTCTGAATTTGTGCGTCACAGACACACACTCAGTCAACTAATATTCGGCCTCGGCCTTCGATAGCAAAGTGAAGCAAGTAGGAATGCTGCAGTCGAGTCGAGCTCGGCTTCGGGATACCCTGAATCCAGCTGTTAAATATATACTCATACTCAAATGTAAGCAGGTGTGAAAGTGTGCTTATCGATGACATGAAATAAACATGATCAGGGCAGGGCGGACGTGGCAATATAGACTCGACTATTGATTCTTAATAAGGGCTGAAAGAAGCTACTCCTTCTGCCTGTTGCATACTTTTGCAGAAAAACATTGTACCATTTCAAATGGGTTCAGGATGTGAGAGAACAAAAACAGAAAATGCTTCAGAGAAGCTACTAAATGCTGAACATAACCGACCTTAATTAACCACACAAAAACCAAACTCAATATACGGTCGTCTTCTGATTTGATTTTATATATTCAATACTCACCAGAAACACTTTCTATTTATGTATTCAGTATGTCTTCAAAAGTATGCAATGTTCGGCAGACCATTTCATGTCTTTAATTACATTTTGATTGAGTTTAATTTGAAAAACTAAACAAATTTTATCACAAATCACACAACCAACAACGAGTGAGAGGGAGGGACAAATTGGCAGAGGGAGAGGGAGAGGGAGAGAGGAAATTGATGGAGGCTGCTGCAAATGACAGGAGTTTTGAAACAACCAGCTTTAATCAAGCAAGTGACTCGTATTTTAGTTTCGGCAATATCGATTGGAAACAGGTGATTTGTATACCGTCAGTGTTTGGTCAAGAGTGCAAAATTAACCGTGTCCCAGCCTTGACCTAATCAATCTTATATAGACAAACAGAAATACAAATGTCAAAACCAATTTAAAGGCAAACTGAAACACTCGTTGACATGAATAAAAATCCTTAATAATCTCTTACGTATGACCCGCATGTGATTTTCAAATGTTAAATAAATAATGTGAATATGCCAAAGACTTAAGACGTAAGATAGATCGAGACAAGAATACTTGAACAACAAAAGTTGCTAAATCTTGCTTTGAATGCCACCAAAAGTGAATTCAGAATTCCAGGGCAAAGAGCAAACGTACCACAAATGTACAATTCGGGCCGTTTTCCAGTACTCAATGGGAAATTCGTCTCTTTGCTGTTGCGAAATGGTAAACGAGAATTTCCCTTAAGCACGGCGCTGGCTATAAAAGCGCGTTGGCAGCGCAGCGGCGGCCCACAAAGCGACGGCGAACGCGACGCGACAGTTGCCAAACTCAAGCAACGGAACGTAACGTAACGTAACGAACGTTGGTTGAGCGTGCGGCCAAAGACGTAAAACGTGACAACCGTTAAACATTCCGTTGGCCACAGCAGCGGTTCAAGCGTATGCAACCAGACGCTCTCAGGCAACAGCATATGCAACATTTTTTTGCGTGCACTTGTGTGTGTTTGTTATTTTTGTTGTTCTTTTGAAATTGCCATACAACAAAAAAACAGTGTTTTATTATGTGGCACATGTGAAAATGACGCATTGAGAGCAGAGACAGAGTCAGAGGCAGAGCATAGCAGCAGCGACACAAATTAGCAGCTGAATAGCGGCCACAGGACGGTTCGTATAATAAATGCCACATCCACCCCATCCCCTCCACCCCCCTCTTTTACCACCTCCTACTACCCTAACGCTAGGCTAGGCGAAAAATTAGTAACGTTTTTTGTGAGGCAACTTTGGAAAACTGATTTATAAGTCTTTGCTCATTACATTTTTAACTTTCAGATACAGGAACAGGACTAAATAAATCCTTAGCACTTTGAACAAGGCATTCTTGTTGTTGCAAAATATTGCGTTCCACAACAAAGAGCATTTAAGACTTGATTCCACATTAGAACTTATGTACTTATGTTTGTATATATTTATATAGTCGTGTACTCGTACTGCTTCACCTGCTAGCCACCTCCCAATTGAGCTGCTAGAATTAAGAGCAAGCCAAAAATGTTCCAACCACAAATAAAAATGTTTATCTCAGACCAGTGACTCATCCCACACCAATAATATGCACAATGCCACAACAATACAGAATAGTTGTGGTTACAAAACAATTGCTAACAATCCAGAATATTATTTATGAATATTTCAGTATTTTCGGGGTTGCACATACACAGTTAGTTACAGACTAACTACACTCAAGCTTAGCTAACCCAACCCAAACTTAATCAATCCAAAATAATGTAAAAAATAAACTGGATTTGATCGTATTTCGATTTCGAAACCAAATTCAAATAAGTTTGATGATTTGCTTATTGACTGAATTGGGAATGCATATGAAATTACTTACCAACCATGACAAATATCTCGATGCACATCTGTTGCTTGAGTTCATATATACATATATATCTATTCATGTTTATTTATTTAGTTTCGATTGAAGCAAGTGGCCAAGAGTATGCAGTCTTCGGCATGCCAACAATGATTGTTAATTATTACTTTTATTCCATTTTGATTAAATCCAATTTGGATGAGTCTTAAAATCCAATATATTAATTACATCAGACGAAGACGATGGCAAGAAAAAAAAGTGAGAAATATTTGGTGGCATTTGCATAATGGCAAGAATTTGATACAACTGAAGTCGAACAGGCGCACTTGTACAGATTTCGTGCTGTTCCTGAAAATATATATCATATATATGTATATGCACATATTATATATGATCTCAACCTTTTCTCTGTGTGATGCAATGCTTGCATGCAATTTGGTTTGTTCAATTGACGCAATGCAAAATTCAATTTATTATTGCGAATCTAGTTTCCAAATTAAGAATTTGAATCTCAGCATTGAGCTATAAACTAAAGTCAGGAAGTAAGAAGAACACAAACGTAATTCAAAGTTGTCTGTGCCAGAATAGACGGACTCAATCCTCGAAAATAGAGAGGAATGAATTATTGAAACGGATAATGAATATAATGTTACAAATTGGAATTCACTTGGCGAACATTGTGTATCGCCCCGTATTCGTGCTCGTACTCTTACCCGTACCCGCACCCGTACCCATACCCTTACCCTTACCCGTAACCGTACCAGTAAGCGTACACGCACCCAGACCCACGCCTAAATCTGCTCATTTCCCGCAACATTCATTTATTCAGTTGATTCGGCTGCGGGCCGTGCTTGGCCATATTGAAGGAAGCAGCGCACCATTAGAGAGCCATGTTTCGTGCCCGGCCATTTAATTGTGTGTGTCCCGTGGTGTCTGTAACAGTGCTAGTGTGCGAATGAGTGTGTGTGTGTGTGTGTGTGTGTGTGTGTGTGTGTGTGTGACTATAAATGGAAGTGTATTGTTGGACGGGGCTTTTCTTATATTGTTTGGATTTCGATTTCAATTTGATTCCTTTCCTTTCTTTTGCTTTCGCTTCGATTCGATTCGATTCGATTCGAAAGGACTCGATTCGAAAGGACTCTATTCAATTCGCATTGTTTCGTTTCGTTTGGTATTCGTTTCATTTCCTTTGGTTTCGGTTCGTTTCGTTACAATTCGATTGAATTGAATTCGTTTGCTGGTAATGAAGCTAGTTGCTGCTAGTTTTCGGCTTAGCCACAGAATACTAGTTAACATATTTTTATGGTCGCTTTGTCGCCAGAGTGTCCTTCAGTTTTAGCATCAACATCAGCGTCTAGTGTCTCTTGACGTTGATCGTGGCAGTGGGCAGGGCGGAGTGGGGAAAGGGCCCGCTTTCGAATGCTCGCTTGATTGGCCCCACTCGACAGGATGGGGTTTCAAGAGGCGCTCAAAAGGCAAACAGCGAAGGGCAAAGGGCGAAGAGAAAGGGAGAGGGATGGGGAAGGGGAAGGGGAACGGTACTTTAGTGTTCCGGTTTGATTGTGCACAATGTGTTTGGTAAATACGAAAAGCAAACTCAGACTTTGCTATCTAAATTCAGGAATTGGGCGAAACCGTAGAGTGTAATGCAATTCTCAGTGTATTTTACGTATTTTGTGTGTGCGTGTGTGTGCGTGTACGTGTGTGTGTGTGTGTGTGTGTGTGTGTGCATTGCTTGCGTATCACATTTAGTAATATAAAGTCAGAATCCAAATACTTAAGTATTTATTTTTATGGTGGCCTTCGTTTTCATCCAAGTTTTCAATGGTAAAGCTTGAAGCCTTGCCATAAATATGGTCAAATTGTTGCCAATTGTATGCTAAATGAAGTTAATACGATTGCTTACCACATCCACTGTCTACTGCTTACACACATTCTGGCATTCTCCCTTCGCAATGCGTGGCAGCTGACAGAAATAAAACGAAATCTTAATTCCATACAGAAATTGTGAGCCGCCACTTAAAATGTCCAATGCAAACATTATTCCACAACACTTAGATTCTATTAAATGAAGCGTCGGCTTAGTTTGGACAGGTGGATTACGACAAGAGAAAGCGATTTTCATGTATGACACATACACACATACACACACACCACACACTCATTTGCCCAGATATTGTGGTGAGCGAGGGATGGAGTGGAATAAAGCGAACCTTGAATGGCGCTTCATGGGGCTTCAGTAGACGCTTAACAACACTGGAACACAGTGAAATATTTTCGAAAATCCTAGAAACCAAGCCAACTCAACCAAATGATTCACCAAAGCAATTAACAGCCATCTAGCTAATACCACCGAAAATTTTGCTCATTTCTCTTGCAGTCGGCTGAAAACGCTGGAATTGAAGCAGCAACAGCAACAGCAACAGCATCCGGCAGAGAGTTGGTGGTGCCACCAAATGCTCATTGAAATTTACGATTATGCTGCGAAATTATTAAACAATATGACCGCAAGAACAGCAGCAATCATTAATAATCTGGCCAACGGCACAACAGCAACAACAACAGCAGCAGAAGCAGAAGCAGCAGCTGCAGCCACGTCGCCCATTCAAATGGACAAGCCAAATCCCAGGACGGCCACAAATCTCACGTCCAAGCTGCTGCAGGCAACCACCGGCAATATGAAAACGCTGCTCAACCGCACACTGGCCACGATTGCCGCCCAGCATGCCACGTTGCCCACACTGCTGCTGCATGGCGGTGTTGCCGCTGACGTCACCAGTGGGCAGCGCATTAGGCAAATGCCATCCATTGCGAACAGCAGCAACAGCTCCATCAGCAGCAATGGCACCATCCTAACCAACCGCACCAATTACAGCGATAGCGGTGCACTTCAGGATGTGTACAATGCATTTAGCGCCACGTCCTCGTCCCCCTCGTTGTCCGCGTCCTCATCTAATCTAAGCGGTTTCATCCAGTCCTCAACAACGGCTGCCAGCACAGTGTTGAGCAGCGCCATCACCCATCTGCCAACGTCGAGCAGCGGACCAGCCACCACCTTCCCAGCACAGACGATGGCCACCTTCATTGCAGCCGGCAACAAGAACCGGGCTACCACCATCATTGTCTATCCAACGGGTGAGTCTCTCTCTCTCTCTTTCTCTCTCTTTGTCTTTGTCTTTCTCTGCCATACTTAAGATGCATTTGCATACTTTTTATTTGTTTTTGTGTCTATTGTCTGCTCTTTGTTCAGTTTGTGCATCGAGCTCAATGCTAACTCTACTCTAGCTAGAATATTGCTTGAGTTGGGGCTTCCAAATAGTCATACACCATGCCGATGATTCTTTCACTTCCCTTGATTTATTATATTATATTTTGAATTGAATCAAATAAAATCAATTAGAAGCCACTAATCAGAGACCTTGTTCCAATTGAGCGATTGGTAAAGCAGAATATTAGCAATGCAATGCGAACTTTCACTTGACACCCTCTCCCAATCGCGGACAGAAGTAATTTGTTGGCCTTTCGACCTTCAGCTTCAGTGCCACTCCAGAATTTGACGTAGATGGGATCGGCGCTCATTTGTTAAGCCCTTGGCTACTAATTTGCTGGTGTCAGTTAATCATAATCGTCACGATTGGGCCAAAGTCAGTGAGTATTTGAATATTTGGCCAAATACATAATTCGTATTCGGCTGGCGCTTAGTCGATTAGCACGCTCGTCACATTAATGTCGGGCACTGGGAATAGGTGCCACATCGCCAACCAAGCCTGCCAATAATCAAATTAGCTCAGTTCAGCTCAGTCAGCCAGTTAGCCAGTTTGCAAGTCAGCCAGTTAGCAAGTCAGCCAGTTAGCAAGTCAACCAAGTCACACAGTGCAGATGGGCAGAGAGGGAGGAGAGGAAGCCGCGTGCCAGGTCCAATTAGGAGCTAATTTGCATGATGCCATCCATTAGCTCATTATCTACAATGGCTCCGATTGCCGAGTGAACTGCTCGTACCCCCACCCGATTCAACATTAAGGGTATTGCCTGTTTATTTCTTTTATTTTATTTTGAGTATACCCTCCCATCATCAAATGCCTAACTGGAGTATAAGAAAGTTATTGTCAATGTAGGTAGACAAAATGAATATTTTGAGCATATTTCCTTTGCTTACCTCCTTTTCTTAACTGCAGCTTCAATTGGCCCAAACCAAATGGGCAGTTAGCTCGGCTATATACATGATTCCAGTTCATTCGCAGCTGTGGTAAATGAATTTCACTAGGCAAGACAGTTAGAGTGGAGGCACTAGGCTACGGGGTATTCTCAAGTCAAGCACTCTCGTCTTAAGCATGCTCACTTATCTCTGCACTTATTGTGGCACTGCAAAATACACTTGACTTTTGTGGGAATGGGGGTGTGGCAGTGGCAGAAACAAGAAACAAGAAATAAGAAATAAGGACGCCACCAACCTTGGGCCTAATGCAGCAATTAGGCAAGTTTAAGTCGCATTAATTGCAGAGATTGGGCGACTATTAACGCGACTCAAACCGTTGATTGTTTTAGGCAGCATCAGCAGCATTAGTAGCATCAGTGGCATCAGTAGCATCAGTGGCATCAGTAGCTCTTTATTTGGCTCTGAGGCCTAAGTACAGACGGCAAACTCGCAGGATGTTCACAAATGTGAGTGCTGCGAATGCCGCTGGCTGCCGTCTCCAGCCAAATGTGGTTTTTAGTTCCCGTCTGCTGACTCAGTTGTCCTTATTAGGACGAATCCGATAGTCATCATCGTCGTTGTCGTCGTCGTCGTCGTCGTTGTCATCGTCGGTTTCGGCGCTAATATCTCTTATCCTTATCATGCTGCTTATCTTCGCTATATCAGTATCGACAAGCGACAATGTCAATGTCAGCGCTTTCAATGGCCTCCGGCTGTGGTTGGCAATTGTGGGCGGGGCCCTACACGCCCTCGTCACACTGACTGCGAGAGTGTACCACCGTGGTCCGTGGCAAGCATATGGCGGGGCTGTGTGGAGGGAGTTCGACATAAAAATACTTTCCGAGAGCGCTGCCAAACTTGTCCATTTCCACAGCAACAACGGGAACAGCGAATAAAACGTTATAATAAAATATGTACATACATACATAAATACATACATACATCCATGCATACAACAACAACAACATAGAACAACGAAATATTGAGCGTAAATTTGCTGCAATAAATTTGTTCAACTTCAAGGCATACGTGGCAAAAATGTGTTGCAATATTTTCTTAAATTCAGTAGCTTGTCATTTCCAAGATAGTTCACAGCATGCGACGACAACATCGAGGCTACAACCTGTACACACACATATATACATATATATATACATAGTTGTGTAACTGTGTGTTGGAAATATGCCAGAAAAACAATTTGATGAACTTTAGCATATCAGATAATTACACAACGTTGCTTCAAGATTTTACAGCATATATATATATATATATATATGTATGATTATGATTGCTTCTCATTTTAGGTTCAAGTTGGGTTCGCTTTCACATCTAATTTAAAACATAAAAATACCTATTTGAAAAAGCAATCAGCTTAGATTATGGGACTTAAAGTACCCACAAAACTTTATATCCAAAATGCAAAGTGTGGAAAGAGCTTAAGCACGTTTTTGGGATTATATCAAAAGTTTTACGTTAATTCTATACGGAATGTAATCAAGTATTTTGCGGACAGTGTCTCCGTTGGATTTTTGTAAAGTGTCACGTGCAAATATTGATCAACTTTTGAATAAGGACCGAAAGCTCTAGCCAAACAAATATGCAACAGTCATTATACGCTAAGACAGACACAATTATCCTCATGTTTGGTTTGCTTGCCACAACTGATGCCTTCAAACCATGACTTTGTCTCGAGCTCATCTCTGATAAACACTCGCACCATTAGACGCGTTGACAGCTGATTGACTTTTCATTCAGCACTTACCGACACTCTCAATCTATATATATCTCTCTCTCTATATATATATATATATATATATATGTAGACAAGAAAAGACTGCCTTTGCCATGGAAACAAGTCTTAGTATTTCAGCAGCAGCCAGTTCCAGCGGCGCTTCCCTCCACTTTGACACATCCTTGCCGAGTGAACCTCAACCAATCTCTGCGTCTGGAGATGATTTACTTTTGGAATTACTTGAGCTCCAAAGGCAAATGTTATTTTAATACATAATAGGTGTAATTATTTATGTTTATTGTATTTGTTTAAGCCAGTATAATATCGAAGGAATTTTGTATTTGTTATTTTGATTTTTCCTATTTGTTTCTCACAGCAATTATTCTATATAATTTGACTAGATTATTTATGTCTAAAACACCAAATGTTCAATTTGTTGCGCTCTTGAGACAAATAAAAAATAAAATCGTAAAGTGTTTTGAAAGGAATTGAATGGGACTCGAAATATGTGGCAAGATAGGAGATAAAATAATTATAATAATAATAAATGCAATACTTGACCTGGAGTCAAGTAAACAGCTATTTAACTTCATGATTTATTCAATATAATGCTTAGCTAGTATTTTTGCAGTGAGTTATCCAGTTTGGCATTATTATATTATATTATTCTTATACATATACATTCTTCCCGGCATGTGTAGACCCAAAACGCGCTCCTCTCCATGCTGAATGCGAAAAATATTTATCTCATTTTTTCCACTTCATTCCTTCTTTTAGACGGTCTTAGCTTTTGGCTGACATTAATTTGGTAGCTGTTGCTGTTGTTGTTGTTGTTGTTGCTGTTGTTGTTGTTGCTGTTGTTGTTGCTGTTGTTGTTGTCGCTTTTGTGGCGCATTCCACGGTTGACTTAGAATATGCAAACATTCAATTTCCATTGGTTGAGTAGATGGGGTGGGGTGGGGATGGGGGATGAGGAGTGCCTGCAGACATCGAGGAGGCGTCTTCACAGAAGGCGCATAATTTTTATTGTATTTATTGAATATTTCCAGCATCAAACGCTGCCGCCTGATGACTCAGCCAAAATTGCAGAGTCTGTCTGCAGGCGGGGAGTGGGTTTTTTATGCGAATACTCCAACAGCAACAGCAATAACAAGATCAACAAGGAGTCCTAAGAAACTGCTGCTGCTGCCGGTGCTGCTGCTGCTGATGTTTACCATTCGATGTATTCTCAGCCACGCCATTGGGGTTCAATTTGTGTAAATTTGAACTGTCACTTTGAAGGCGTTAATTGGATTCAATAATGTCAAACTGAGTGCGAGACATCAACAGTTTGGAGCTAGTGCAGCATCCGACCATCCATCCAGCCATCCAGCCATCAGCTGTCTCCAGCTTTTTGCTGTCTGCCCCTGTTCGCGCTCGCAAATCCGTTTTAGCCAGCTCAACCCCAAACCTCCCCGGTCCACTGTGCTTGTTTGCCAAGCTATATTTAGGACACGACAACAACATTTTGGGCCATGGATTTTTTTTTGGCTTAGATTAAGGGCAAGCAAATGGGAATGAGGGGGATGGAGGTGTGACGCCTTGGCATGATTGTAGTTAGATTGGATTGTGGGCGTGCCCAGTTTCAACAGTAGCAGCAGCAGCAGCAGCAGCAGCAGCAGCAGAAGCAGCACATCGCCAGCGTACACTGAGAGAATGTTACGAAATTAAAATTTAACTTGGAGTCGGTTATAAATTTTATATTGCATTATATACATATATATATATATAATATGTGAAAATACTTTGCAAAAAACTCAAAATATGTCAGCAAAAATAAATAATTATAAATAAGAAACATTTTTGAAAGTTTCGCAGCCGAAAACCTTTTGCTTTCGAATGTATTTCGCACAGTGTGCGCCAAAAATCACTTCGTAATATTTGAATGGCTTCAAATATATGTATGTATGTGTACATATATACATATACATATAAATGTATGTATATTACACTTATAAGATATAACGTTTTTTGTGACTTACCGGCTAAGGACCTTAATAAAAATGTTTGGCTAAGAGGATCGCAACAAATTGTTGTCTTTTGTTGTGGTTTTTTTTTGCTGTTTTTTGCTGGTTTTTTTTTTTTTTTGGAAGTTGCTTGTTCAGATAAAGAAAAGACAAATTGAAACAGGAATAGCGATAACGTCAACAAGGGCTTAAGTGTTGTGTGGCTGTGTTTTTGTTGTGTTGGTGGATGGCGGATGGCGGATGGTGGTGCAGCTGGCCAGCAGCCACGCTAGCCACACAGGCCACGGCACCACTAAGCCACTTAATCATCAAGATAAAAGGTTGAATGCTGCACGCGACCGGATGGAAATTAAATTAAAAAAAAACGGCAACAAAAAATAATACAAGAAACAGAAAACAGAAAACAGGACAGAGGTAGGCATGCAAATGCAAATGAAGCCAACGGTCGTAATTTGGTCAAAAGGCTTCTGGCCCAGATGAAAACCACGGCCCCTAGCTCGACGACTGTCAGCGCAAATAAGTGTTGCCTACATTTGGAGGCCCCATTCGAAACCCAAAACGAAAACAAGAGTGCCTGCTGTCGAGTGAGCTCGACTACGATATACCCTGCACCCAGCTGTTAAATATATTCAAAACTGTGTCTAAGTAAATTACATACTAATTAGAAGTCTCTGCCAAGTCTCTGCTTGTGTGCCAAGTTTGAAGACTCCAGCAATTATAGTCTCTGAGATCCATGTGTTCCTTACAGACACGGCTATTGATCCTGTTCAAGAATTGATATACTTTATGGAGTCGGAGCTGTACCATTCTGCCAGTTATATACATTTGTCCACGAACATTATACCCTTTTTAGCCATTTTCAATGGGTTTGCGTGGGTATAATGAACCCGCCCCATGATGAGCCACAAATTATGAGCAGAACATAAAAAAAGACGATCAATTTTGTTGCCTACTTTGCAAAGCATTTTGACAGCAGCTCTGAGTGTTTTGGCAACGGATATATTTATATATTTATATATATATATATGTGAGTGTTTGTGTGTGTGTGTGTGTGTGTGTGTCCGTTGAAAAGTAAGCACATGAATAAATAATTTGTGGACGGGTTGGCATTTAACGTCTGACAGCAGCAATTAGGCAGCAAAGGCATAATGCATAAAAAAGGGAAACATATGAAGTTCACTTTTTACAATTATTGCCCAGCTTATTACGATATGCACAAAGCAGCCCATTTGCATATCCTTGTAGATATTTTAGATAGAAGAAGACATTTTAATTACAGAATGGACCCATTACAAATGGCCAGAGCTTGTGCAGAATCGCTCAAAATAAAGGCCACAATTGTAAGTGTCCAGCAAGATCCGATGAGAAACAGCCAGTTCATATTCCAAAATGTAATCTGTTATTGTACTTTAGATACCACAGAATCCGACCAATATATCATATACAGTGGCTCACACTTCATTTCAACCAATGTCATAGAACAAAAGTAACTGCTCACTCCGATTTGCGTCGGCGAAGCGCCGAATGATGTTATACACAGTTGAGTTGCTCAGATTGATCATTTCAGCTATTTGGCGATGTGAATATCCGTTTTTGTGGTGTTCCAGGTTGAGTTTCCGTAGTTCAACGGTGGTCTATTTGTCCATAGTCCTTGTTGGCTTATTGCACCCGAGATGCAGGATAAAACTAAACTGACTACGAAGGATTGGTCTACTTATACAGAAAATACTCAACTTTAGGTAAAAAAACCCCGGGTTTTATGGCACCCAGGTGTCCACAATGTACCTGCTCCAAATGAAAACTACGCCTGGAAGTAGGCATCATTTATTTATAATTCTACCTAGTAGGTGGGGAAACCCCAGTGTATTGGGGTCATATATTAATTTTGGTGGTTAATATATGTACCTACCATCGGGCTTTGGATTTTTTAGAAATATTTTCAATTTTTGAAGTAACGCATTTCTCGAAATATAGAGGGTTTCCGAGGCCCGTGGGAAGTCAGACAACTCACAATCCAAAAATGTTTATAAACGTGCTTGATGAAAATGGAAATGAAGATTCGAATTTTGTTTTTGGAATTTAGAAAAATGTTGCCTAGTTTTTGAAATAAGGTGAGTTCAAGTATGGTGAATTTCCAAAAATTCAATTTATTTATTTTCCTTCCACAATTTTACAGTTTTTCAAATTGTTCTATTTAAATATTGTTCAGTTTTGTAGTTGGATAACAACCGATTTGGAGTGTCAAATTGTGAATTTGATCTGTTTTGTCTTTGCAGTTTCACCCGAATCGATTGTGATACCGATCGTATCGTGCATCTTTGGCTTTCCCATCCTGGCGCTGATCGTCATCTGCTGCTTGAGGCGGCGGGCCAAGCTGGCCCGGGAGCGGGACAGGCGACGCAACTATGATATGCAGGACCATGCTGTCAGCCTGGTCAGATTTAGTCCAATTCATAGGCTTAGTGAGTTTGAGTGTTGTAATGTGTGTGTTCCAACAATATTTCTTTGCTTTTCTCTTTCTCACTCTCTCACTTCCTCACTCTCTCACTTTCCCCTACCAACTGCCACTTTCTTTTCGTTTCTAATTACATTAATTAACATTAATAGTCAAGTGCAGGTCGCATAATTTCAGTACACATTTATTTTATACATATAGATATCGCACACAACTTAGATCTTTATATATAGAGTATATATATATAACTCGCTCTTTCTCTCTCTCTCTCTCTCTCTCTCTCTTAAGCACCCTTTTTTTATATAAATATATATATGTGAATCTTGTTGTGGGTCTGCTTTCACGTAATAGTCTATTTATATTCTGCACCCTCAACAAAAACAAACGCCCCTCGAAAATATAATTGAATTTTTCCGCCTTGTTTTACTTGCATAAATTGCATTTTCAGCTAAGGGGCGCATTTCAAACGCCCCCTTTGTTTTCTCCCACCTGTTTGCCAATCGTCCCCTAATTGCAAAAGCCAACACAAGGGAGAATTTGAATTCCAAAAGTGTTTGTTGTCATCATTTTGAGATCGACTAACAATTAAATTTGCAAACTTTGAATAATGCAAAACTTGAAAGCAACGCACACCTTCTCGAAATATATATATATATATATATACATATATGTATATACACAAGTATGTCTGCCAAATGAGCAATCGGTTGAGTCTTTCACTCAAAAATTGTTGATAACATGAAAACATTTTGTTCGTTCGAATCTGTATTCAAAATTGTTCAAAAACTCAAATACCGAAACTGTCGGAGCCAAATCATCGTAGCGGAGTATTCAAATGGTCGATCCCGTTACTTGGGTGTATGTATTTGACTGTCTCGGCGTTCAAGGTATACGAGAGCTTATATTCCAAAATTGATGTTCCTTGCTCTTATTGTCTCTCAGATCTCAGACATAGCGGACATGGCTAGATATAATCGACTCTTGATCCGGTATATGCCTTACGGGTTCAGAGGTCTGCCATTTAGAGAACTGTTGGCGCCAGGGAATATTTCAGTATTAATGTAAAGAAAAACAATAGCCGAGTTATCTGATATATTTGTTCGATATTGATAGTTAAATTGCTCAACTGCTAGATGGTTCATTGCCACATGTAATCAGGTATTACGCCCTTCCCTTACGTTCGAAACCGAATACCGTAGGAAGGTGCGGAAATTTTGGATTTTAAGGCCGTAAATATTTGGAACACAGCAAGCGATTTTTTTGTGTGAAAATTTTGTGGATGGGTGCTTAGGGTTGGGGATGAAACGGATGTTTAAATTGCAGTGCAACAAACTTGGCCCACTTGCAAACGAGAGCACGCTGCAACAATCTATTATACCCATTTGGGTAAAGCCGGATATGAAACCTGGCCAAAAAAAGAAACGAGAACAACTTGCCACACGGAGTAGGAGTCAAGCTGGCGAGTGCCTGCTGCGACACACACACACACACAGACGTATATATATATATGTATACGCTGGGATGCCCACTCAATAAAAGCAAGTGTTCACACACACACACACATGTCTGTCGTTTTGAGTGTGTCAAGCACAACAGGAGCAGCTGCCAGCATTCACATTTGCATTGCATACCTTTGGGCGCTTGCCCCCGTTTGCATATGAACAACATCAACTACAGCAGAAGCAGAAGCAGCAGCAACAGCGACAACAACGAGAAATAAAAACTTGTCCTTTTCACTTTGCTGCACGCCACCCACACTTGCCTCATGCACGCACGCACAGCCAGCAACATTTTATGGCATCCCATAAGTACGGCTAATAACAGCTTTTCTCACAATAGGCGGTTGCATGCAACTCACAGCGGGCAGTCTATGGAGCATGGCCACAGATCATTGAAGTTTAAGCTACGAATTTAGACGTTTTTTGTATCAACTAAAAACAGTTCACCTAAAAAAAAGGACTGAGGAAAACTTAGGAAAACGCAATCACATCATGATCAGAGAAAATAACACCAATATTTAGGCCTATAAGTTATTTACTTCTCTGATTGTAGATTTCGGTATTCTGTATTATTATAAATTGGGGAACCATCACTGCGACCTATAAGGTCTATTGTGCCCTCTGTATTCCCTTCTCCAATACAAAAACTCAGTCAATTAAATCAGAAATCATTGTTTGAGCTCTAAATTGATAATATTGCTGAATATATATATATATTTTTTGCTAAAGTACATATGTACTATTATGCATATTATATTCATTGTTCTGGCATATCGCTTTTGTTGTGCTTCGGTCGAATTATGTTTATATATTACAATTGCTTGAATAAACGTAACAATTTAAAAGAGCTGATGATTATGATGATGATGATGATGGGTTGATGATGATAATGTAGCTGCAGCTGTAGCTGCCACGATAACGAATTGTTGACAACCACAAAGCCTTCTTGTTGTTTGACCCTCTTTTTGTGGGCTGCCAATTTAGGGTTTTGCAAACGTTTTGTAAACAATTATGCAGCAGAAAGTTTACCGCAAACCCATAAAGCACAGTACAACTCAAACTGTGCACAGTGGTGTGTCTGTGTGTGTGTGTGTGTGTCACTAATTGGGACAGGCTGTCTTTGGAAACCGGTTGGTTTGCTAATGTCGCAAGCAAACTCTTTCAAGTCTCTCATGTCTTTGTCCCACTGTGCGTACTTGCAGCAAAGTGTGTGTGTGTGGGGGGGGGGGGAGGAGGGGATTGTGTCCCTTGCACGTTTTGACATTCACATAACATTTTAAACACGCAGCACGTTTTTTTTCAATTTGTTTTTGATTTTGCATTTGACTATTTTGAACTTAAAACTTTGAAATTACAACAAAATTTTAATTGCTTTCCTTGTTGCTCTTGTTGGTGTTGTTGTTGTTTTTATTTGGCTGCCTGCAGATTACCGATCGTCGCGAGCTATCAGTCTACGTCCTGAACGAAGCCTAAGCCAGGGCTTCACCTCGCTGGAGCTGGACACCGTGCTGGAGGAGCGCTGCAGCGATGTGGAGCAGACGCAGACCGAAATCCTAAATCCCGAATCGCCCATGGACACCAACTCCTCCTACAAGATGTCCTTCTCATCGAGCTAACAGTTAGCAGCAAAACAACAACAGCAGCAACAGCAAAAGCAGCAGCAGCAACAACAGCTGCAGCAGCAGTCGACGACGACGACGATGGCAGCACGCTCAGCGCTCACGTCGCCGTCGACGTCAATGTCAACGTTGTCGCCGTCACTGCGCAAGGCGGGCAGCGTGCGTGAATCCCACGATCCGGCTGCACTCGCCAAGCGTCGCAGTCGTCTCCTTGAGCTGCGCGCCGCCAGCAGTAGCAGCAGCGGCACCAGCAGCCAGGCTAGCGAAGCAGCAATTGCTTTTGGCATTGGTGGTGGTAGGCGTGACTCGAAGCGTGAGCGTCGACGTGGTGGCGCCGGCGGATCAACTGCGTCCGCAATGCGCAAATCGCAGTCATTGGACGCCGCCGAAAGTTATTCCCTTTCCAGCATTCAGTCGCCACTGTGGGTAACGCTGACGAATGCGCGCACCATTGAGGAACTGGCACAGCAGAAATTGTAGATGCCGCCAACAAAAGAAGAACCCACCTATTCAAAGCAAGACAAAACACCCAACAGTTGTTGTAACAGCTGTTAGCGCTCCACAGCCCCCCTTCTACAAATTGCATTACTCTACACTGGTGAATTAAGCGAAATCCAACGGTTTTTCTCATAGCCTAAATAGCTGCATACATAAATACATATATAGATAAATCCACCTTGTAAATGTTTAAGTAAATGTAGCAGAATAACGAGTATACAAATCAAGTTACGACATTAACAAATGCTAATATTTCAAGTATTGACCAAATGTAGTCCAATAATAAAGCTGAAGTAAAACACAAAAAAAATAGAAATGCATTTCAATTAATTCCACACAGCTGTTAAGGGTTGAAAAACAGTGTTAACCAACATGATAAGTGCAACATAAACTTTACAGCATGCATTCCATTTTTACGAGTACTGTGAAGTTAACAGTCTTTTCTGATTATGGCTGTGAATTATATAAAACAACAACAGGTGGCGCTAGCACTGCACTGACGCGCGTAATTTGAGTTAACAGCTTGCTGTGGCTGCTATTGCGCAGTGGCCGTAAACTGTTGGCGGGCATTTCAAAATCAAAGGACGTATGTTTTTTATATATTTTATTTAAATTATCTTGTATATATAATAAGAGCTTAAAATACAAATTTAATTTCATTATCAAAATACATTGTTATACAATTTCCTTAGTTGTTTGTTTTTTTTTCTTACTTTTTGTTACAGATCTTTAGTTGCATGTTTTTCCATGTTATTCTTATTAAATTATGTATTTAGTTTAGCATTTTTACTTGCACACCGCATTTCTTTACGTTTTTTGTTTTAATTCTTTTTATTATTTATTATATATGTAATTATTTATATGTATATATTTATAATATTAATTAATAGAAAAAAATTCTAACAAAAAGAAGAGGTCGTCGTGGATATATCCTTGGATATATATAAGCATATAAACAGATTCAAGTGCAGCGTATACAATCCGTATGTAGTACTCCATATAATACAAAAAAAAAAAAATCATTTTAATACCAAGCGAATAGAATAGAATAAAATAGCAAATTTTATAATATACGAGTTGCCAATAGGAATATGAAGAAAAATAATTAGATCTACAAACCTCATTACAGAAGGAAAAAATACATACATAATTTGCGTGAGAAAATTAAAATAATAAAAAAAAAAAACACAAACAGAAAATTTGTTTTTACAATTGAACTATTAAATTGCAAGCACTGTGCCCCGTATGTGTGTGTGTGTATGTGTGTGTGTGTGTGTGTGTGTGTATGTATGTGTGTGTGTATGTGTGTGTGTGTATGTGTGTGTATATGTGTGTGTGTTTATGTGTGTATTTTTGTTTGTTTGTGTGTGTGTGCTTGATGGGTGTAAAAGGAACAGGGCCTGAGCAAATTCAATACCATAATTGATGCGACTGCCCTTCGGCGTGATTTTAAAATGTTTATAAAAGATGTGAACATATCTGTTGCATGAGCATACTAGAAAGAACACGTGTGGTTTTTTTGTTGTTGTTGTTTCTTGTTGTTTTTTGTTGTTTGGTTGTCTTTTTGATATGGTCTTTAAATTTGTCGCTTTTCAAACTGTGCCCATGAGAGCTGTGCCTGTGTTCGCTCTCAGTGTTGTAAAACGGCCATCGCAGACACAGCTGCTGCTGTTACACTTGTTGTTACATTTATGTTGACTTGAAAAACGTTGAGCTACACATATCCATTCAGAGAATTATCAGATATTCTAACTTTTTACTATGATTTTGGGTAAGTTGGGAAAAGGGTGTGTAGTGTGTGGTAGTGTGTTGGATAACCTGTTTTCTTCAGATATTGCGTCACCCGTGACAGAGACAGTGACTCGTTACTCCTTACTCGTTTTTCGCTGCTCTTTACTGTTACATGTGTATCGTGGCCGCCGTGTAGCGCGCCTCGCCGCGTCGCCATGCCCACTGACTGGGACGGAACTATATGGCAAGGAGAAAATAATAAAGTGATTAATAAAAAACTGATCACAACAAGTGAAAGCATTTTAATGTTAATGTTAATGTTAAGTGCAACTGTTAATCACCAACCTGATGCAATTGCTTGGACTGCATGTAAATATATAGTTATAAATACATTTAAGTTAAGTTTTGATTCGTAATCGGATCGATCGAACGATTGATCGAAAGACTCACCTGTATGAGGAGCTGTCCGCTCCGTGTGTGTGGATTTCGGTACGCATAGAAGAGCCAGAGTGTCACGGCGAACACCAGGCAAATGGGCACCATAAACCCAAATGCCACGCCCACACTCTTATTCTCCGGCGGCAGCACGGCGCCGAGATGCTCGCTCCTCTCCAGATTGATGCCGTCGCTGTTCGGCGGTTTGCCGTTTTCCGCCGACAATTGCGTGCTGCTCACTGTTGGCTCTGTGACCGTTGCGGCGCCATTTGACGCCGGCGTCGATGAGGAGCTGATTATGCCACCAGTGTTGTTGTTGCTGCTGTTATTGTTGCTAGTGCTGTTGGTCTCCTGCGCAGCATTGTTGCCCTTCTGGCCCAGCGCCGGGCATTCAGAGATTTTATTGATTAGCAAGCGATCGCAGCCTGCAATTTCAATTAATCGAATTTACTATATATATAATACATAATCAACAAATATTATAATATGATATCGATAACGATAACATAACAGAAAAAGTTCGAAATTACAAATGTTTACAAATGATTTTCAAAGAAACATTTAGAAAACGCCGATTAACTGTAAACATATATTATTAATAATTATCGTATGTGCGATACGATCAGTTTCAGTGAGATCTCGCTCATGTCAAACAATCGAAATTGGTAAATCAAATATCAAAATAAATGCAAAATAAAAATTAATAAATAAAATACAAAAAAAAAAAAAAAAAAAAAACTTAAAACTGCAATAAAAAGAATCAGGAAAATTCGTACAATTGCCATAACTTTAATATAAAAATCACATCAATAATGTTGCAACATGTTGCATGTAGTCAGTGTTTCACATACCCTTCTGTAGCCATTCCTGCTTGCCACGATCATTGCCATTATGGGTGGAGCAGCGATTAAGCGTGGGGCACCAGGTGCACTATGGAGAGCACAAGAGCGAGATTAGCGGGTTAAGTGGAATTAAGGGTTGGGGGCAGACGCAGGGGAAGGGACATTCACCTCAAATGCTGTAGTGTGTTTAATGCACGCATCGCAGTCAGTGTAGAGCAGGCAGGTAGACTGCGCCGTCAATTTAATGAGTGTGCCATTTGTTATCTCTTTCTGGGCAAATGTGACCCGATGATACTCATAAATGGTCTTGCGGCGAGCAACTGCGAGTGAGAGAAAGAGAGAGAGAGACAGTGAGAGAGATAGGAATAGAGCATGAGAAGTAAGCTGAAAATATACGTACAGAAGAGCATCTTGTCAACGATGTAAGCATCGGAGAGTCCCACTTTAACAGGATGCTGATGGTCATGTATGTTGCTGATCACCGTCGGCAGCTGATAGTAGACGAACACAATGTCACCACTCTGATGCAACGTGACGCTGAATGTGAACTTGCCGTACTCGGGCTTATCCTGCAACGTGACGTTCTCCCAAACGACTGTGAAGGCGGTGCCTGCGTGCAGGAGTATGCATCAGGATCACAGAATGAAACAAAATTAACAAATATATAATAATTCAATTCAATTTATACAATATGTTTTCTGATGTTTTATCTTGATTTATTTTGGGGTTATTTAACCCCAGAAATTTTTTAAATATTTCCTTTTATACTCTGATACCGAAAATTGCAAATCTATAAAGCCAAATATCTCCCATAATTTTAAAGCTATAGTCAACAAATTTGATTTGCAGGTTGTTGGCAACGTACTTCAAAGATCGGCATATGCCCCGCCTATCGACATATATACCTGCGACGCCCATAGACCCTCGGAAATGGCTAAATATGCTTAGCAGCTTTTAAGCTAAAACTCTCAAATTGATAAGGCATACTACTGGTAACCGCCCAGTTCTGGCGCCGTAATCGTCAAACTGTCAACCGATAAATCCGCAATTTCCCACAACTTAAAGATCGAGTCACCAATTTTATAAAAGGTGTATTTCTGATCTGCCGCAATTTATGAGCTACAGTTACCAGATTACTAGGAACCTGCTCCTCTTTCAAGTTCTCTACATCTTATATCTTCCGCAATTTTAGAGGTAAACCTAATAAACTTGGCTACACCCACTCGGCATCTGTTATCAGATGATATTACCTATTGGTATCAGAGTATTTTGGGTTTTTTTTTTTAAATTTAAATTTAAAGTCTGCGTCGACTGATTTTAGTCGACTGAAATATATAGATATATAACTGAGACATACCGTTATCTTTAAGCCGCACAAAGGAATCAGTCGACATGCTGGTATCAAAATTGGCCATTAGTGGCGCTATATATTGAGTGGCCGCCAGCCAAGAATGGACATACACGCCGGTGAAGAGGAAGCCACCGGTGGCAACGGTTATGTCGCGCACATATTGCCCATAGAAGGGAAAATCGAATGTTAGCTGAACGGTCATGGCGCGACGATGCGAAGAGGATAACATTGAGTTTTCGGGTATGGCATGCAATTGGTTCCACATGGCCTCCGACTCGTTCTTGTTCACATAGAGGACACTCTGATAGTAGTCGAAGTGATCTTCGCGACGGGTGAGCGATTGATTCTTTGCCCGCTCATTGATGACATCGTCGGCCACATCGACATCATCGATGATGGGTCGCTCGGTGGTCGTCGTTCCCGTTGCCATTGGCACCTGGACGGATGCGGGGGCCTTCTTGGGATATTGCGATGGCTGTAAGGAGGCCATCAGTTGGGTTTTCTTTAGTGGAACTGTCGGCACACCAGTAGCACCAGCTCCAGCTCCAGCACCAGCAGCAGTATTTGCAACATTGATGCTGGTGCTGATGTTGCTACTATTGTTGGCCGCAGCGTCGCTGCCACTGCCACTCAGATCCTTGCGCTGTCCGGTGCCATTGACGCCGACATTGTGAACATTGTATGCGACGCTGCCGGTGGCAGATGCTTTGCTATCCACGGTGGTTGTCACCGTGTCTGCGGGTGGAACGATGCCGCCGCTGCTGTTGCTGCTAATGTTGACATTACCATTGGCGTTAACGCTCCGATATTGATTCTTCACATCCTGCGTATTCATTGCTGGTGTCGATTCCACCGGAGCCGCAGGCACAGCGGCACGGCGCGACCGAGAAGCCGCCAACTGGTCCGGCGTCAGTCTAACAATCTGATCCGGATTGATATATGTGAGTCGAGTGACGACGGTGTTGTAAACATCGGGAGCTGCAAGCAAACAACGCACACAACATAAGTACAACACACGTTCACTTTATATATATATATTTTTGCAAAACTGAAGCCGCAAACTTCAAGAATTGTTGGTTACTATTTCGGAGAACATGCGATTCTTGAAATATGCCGAGGTTTTTTCGTCGTATTTTTGTGGTTTTTTTGTTTATCAAATAAATTCAACTTTTTTTTTTTGGATTTGCACATTGCGAACTGGATAACGACCCCAAGTACGCCTATAAAGTTTGTACAGACCGGATCATGGGATGTCTCCAGATCTTAACACGATTGAGAATATGTAGTGTGAAGCTATAGATTGTTTCTAACGTTAATCCCACTGACAATTTTCAGCGTTGGGCGAATTTGAAGCGGTTTGGATCATCGATAAATGTGTAATATATTCACACTCACAGCAGATCTAGTTTTCAGAAATATTGTTTAGCTCCAGACAAAGCTAAGAAAGCTTCACTACTATTCCACTTCTAAAACTAAAGACTTTAATCTTTGTTTGTTAATAATCTTATGGCTTTTCTGACTTTTAATGTTTATTTATCTTCAGTATTGATAGCTTGCGCAAATACATTTTTTGTAATTCTTTAATTCAATTTGTTAGTATTCGTTTTTTTTTTAACATTTTCCGAAAACATATGTGTGCACTACTATTGTTTTAGCCGCAGCTGTACAAAGAATATTGCCACCATGGCAAACAGCGAGCCGATTTCTTGGTTAAAAACTTGAAAGCAACGCACATTTTGTTGTTCGCTCCACTGATACAACAACAACAACAAAAACAACAACAACAAAAACAACAACAACAACAACAAAAACAACCCAAAAATATATTAAAAAAATGTGCCGAAAGTTCCTTACTCTATAAAACATGTGTTTTTGTTTTGCACATACGTGACACATTCTACAAAAAAGCAAACGAGTTAGAATGCCCCATTTGAGGCACAGCTCGACTAGAAAATACCCTGTACATACTTTTTAGTTAACAAAATCTGCGTCTAGTGAATATTGCACAGTTCAGATTAATTATATATATAAATCAATTAGAAGGCTATATCTGCACAACTGTTTCAAATATTGTTATCAAAAATCGATATATTGTCATATTCGCAAAATGGGGCTAGTTATCGATCACTTAGTTTGTATAGTCTCTGAGCTCGGATTGTTCATATATCGACTCGACTATTGATGTTTATCCAGAATCTAAAAATATATAGAGCTTATGGAGTCGAAGACCTTTGCACAACTTCATCATACCCAACTTTTGTTGAACCGTTTCTAATGGGTTCAGGGCTTAATTATGGAGTCGGTTGTCTGTCTCATTTTAGGTATTGCTTGTGTGAACCTCAACTAAGCTTAGATTTGTGGTTCAACTGATTTCTGTTGTGTTTTTTGTGGGTGTGCATTAATATTAAGTTTCATCTCTTGATTTTGTTGCTTTGCGTGCGGAAACTTGTTTAGCGTCAACCACAACAATACAGGTTCAAATGTGCTGCGATGTCAAATCAAATAAAGTATTTAAAATATGTCGATTAAGATTGTATATATATATATATATATATATATAACATACTTAATTCGTGATGAACTCAGTGACTCTTATAAAATATGCACACAACACATGTATTTATAGCATTTGGCAATTGCATATAAGTTGATCAATTTTCAGCTGCCCTTATTTTCACTTCATTTTCTTTTTGGCCCACCCCGCTTTTAACCGCATTTTGTGCCGTTTTTTTTGGTTGCGTTGTAAATGCTCGCGTTAACTGTTATTTGACGCTAAGCGCACAATATCGATTTTCTATTTTCAAAGTGTGCTTCACTTGCATCTACATGTGGCACCCACCGCTACCCCAACCCTCTACTGGCCATACACCACTAAATACCTTTGCAAACATTATGCAGTTAGTGCGGCTCATACTCAAAGAATTCGAGTAACTTGATATGTTTATATAAACAGCCACACACAAACACACACACACACACACATATGTATATATATATACAGTGGCTCAGTGGCTAATTGGATCAGTGTCAAGTAAATATTGTAATTGCCTGCCAACTAATTTTACATTATTTTTTCAAAAATTCCAAACACCTATAGTAGGTACATGTATTAACTACCAAAATTCCAGCCGAGCCCACAAATTCTCAATAACACTTAAATCTGTTGACTGGGCAGGTAGAATTATCATGTGGGGGCAGTTCACGATGAGCCAGTACTGTACTATCTTGGCCTTATGCTTGGGATCGTTGTCCAGGTTGAACCGGAAAGTACGTCAGTTTTTTAAGCTGTGAGCCACTGTATATATGTATACTTAGGTATGCCCAGCAGCGAACTATTGAATGACCCCTCTTCATTACTCTATGAATTCTGTCTGCGCACAATGTAATTCATTCAGCCTTAGTAGTGCTCTTGCATGTAGAACTGTAAGCTGGAGCTTCTCTAAGTCCAGCACATTCGCGAAACACTTCAGTCTTATCTTTATTTTGTTCGTTCTTTCTTATTTGTGTTGATTTCTGATCTGATTCATTATCTCTTTTGATTATTGCGCTGACGCAGCTGCGCTAACGACAGACGCATTATAAAGTGTGTATGTATAATAAAATATAGTAAATCTTATATATATACAAATATTTATTTCTACAGCACTCGTATAAACTGAGATTAAAGATTTGTTGGGCTTATAAATTTCACAATCTTGGCTGATTCCGTGTTTAATAGCTTTGATAGATTTGGTAGGAACGGACTAATCAAGATGACAAGCCATTTCCTGGCAAGTGCAGGTCAAAAACAAAAGAACTGTTCCGGAGATTCTACTTTCTCCTCTTTACTGGTTCTACAGAAGCCATTATAACGCACCAGTGTTAGCACGGATTAATGCAGAGCAGCTTGTGTGACTGAGATTACTGTGTTTAGTGTTAATATTGGACCATTTTTAGCTGCTATATGACCGCAGTTTCCGTTTCACCATTTGCCATTAGACCCGCATCCATTTTCTTTTTTGATATTGAGCTTACTGGTAGCCAGAGGCATACAAATACCTTCGTGTTCAGTGTGGAGAGGAAATAGAGTACCTTGGCTTCAATATTTTGGTGACCAGGCACACATATTGCGCCGATAACATGCTCGTGCAGAGATTTGCGACAGCTTGCTACCGATATGGTATGTGTTGATATCGCGGCAATGGATTTAATAGCCGCTTCGCTATCAATATATATTTATAAACCTACATTTCAAAAATATTATGGGCATAATATATATCTTGGTGTATGGAATCGAATAGTATTCCACTTACGATCCCACCGCGCACAAATTACAGATAACGAATGGAATTCGTAATGCGGTCTATTTCGCTGCTGGGATGTATGTGTGTGCCTGTGTGTATGTGTATGCCTGTGTGTATGTGTATGCCTGTGTGTGTGTGTATGCCTGCATACACGTATGCAAAAGTATCAAAGGGCACTGCGCCATTAATCGCATAATGTTATTGTTTTTGCTGCTCGCTGCTTTACACTATAATCATAGCGTGTGGTTATAGAGCAGAGCGCATACATGATGAATGCAATATCGTTTACGATCTAATAATATAGAGCAGACCTACATACACACTTACACACTCCGAATAATGCGAGTCTCACATTTGAGCTTAGTAAGTGAATGTAACAAAGCTTTGCATTTTTAGATCAGGTGGCAAGCACCGATTGACTGGAATGAAATTAACAAAAGCTGCTGTTGCTCTCCAACACCCCGCCCCCCTTACCAGCAGCACTCCCTCAAGTCATTTGCGTATTTCTCGTACTTTAAGTTTTGGCTAATTACAGACTGTTTATTGCATAGCGAGTCGGAAAGTGATTCAAAAATGCATACTAAGAGTGCGAGTGTGAGCAAGATGCATGCAAAAAACTCACACACACAAACAGAGACACGATGGAACAACGTCATCTGATTTGCATTTGTCCCATTCCATTGCGTAATTATTGGGCTGCGGTCACACTGAGTCACACAAGTGTTGCTGCTATCTCACTCGCACTTGCAGCAGCAGAAGCAGCAGTAGCAGCAAGTGCTCTTCACGTATTGCTTTTGCTTTTGCTGCTGCTTTTGTTGCCTCTCAGCAATTGTGCGGTGCTTGATTCAATTGAACCCGGTGTTAATTGTTATGTTAATGGCTAACCTGTCTGTCGTTATTGTTGTTGTGTCGTTGTGATAATAGTGACTGATATTGCAAATGGGTCAAATCAATGCTGCGTTTGATTGAAAACTGAAAGTTATTGTTGGCATTGTTGTTCTTGTGGCGCCATTTCTGCTAAGTTAATGTCCTCACAGACATACACACACACACGCAGAAGAAGTGTGAGTGTGACCCAATTTGTTTTTTGTTCTTTCAATTTCGCTTTGGTTGATTTCAAGGAAATGCGACCGCAAAATTGTTGTCGTTTTCGTTTTTTTGTTTATCGTCGCAATTGAAAGCTTTTGCCTACTAATTAGTTTTTCTTTCATTTCATTGTTTATGGGCTGTTTGTGATAAAGAGCGTGTTGCAGAAGGAGGCGCAAAAAGAGAGAGCTTGAGGTAAAGCACCAAAAGGCACAACTGCTAATTAGATATTTGCGTAGCCAGAATGCTTCTTCTGCGACTTCTGCTGCTTCTTCTGCTTCTTTGTTTTGTGCTTATCGTGCAGGTTTCGACAAGCTTTTCAACTTGAAATAAAGTTTTGTTGTTGCTGTTGTTATTGCTGACTGCACAAATGTCAACAAAAAAAAACAATTGTACAGTTGACGTTGTTATTTTTTTGCTTCTAGCGCCGTTAGCCGGACATGCTTATCGGGCCAAATCTATAGTGGCAGCAGAAGCAAACAAACCAAAAAACAAGACAAGACGGGACAAAACGAAATGCGCAAAGAGACCCCAAAATGCATTAGCCGCAGAAACGCAGACGGCTGCGGCAATGACGCAGTCAACGTTTAACAGTGTAACGGTGACTGCTGGTTAGAGCGAGAGCGATCAACAATCAAAAAGAGTGTGAGCGAGATAGATACTTATACATAAATCGTGAGAAGCAATGAGAAGTGAGGTGAGAGAGAATTTTGTCACTGATGTTGATGTTGATGATGTGCTAACTTTGACGGCAACGCTTCCTGTTGTAACAGTCTACGTGTGTGTAAGGGAGGTAGTGGGGGGATGGGGGTATATATGTTGTAATAGCAGATTCAAGACAACCATACGAATACCAATCCATACAAATTCAATGAACACACACAACTGTTTTGGTCAACGCAAGCAGAATTAGAAAATAATGTTGCCGGCTATGCTGTACTCTTCTTTCAATGTGAGATACACAACAACACGGGTAAATACAAATTAATAAGTAAAGTCAAACCAATAAAATCTTGTTGCAATATAGTATAGAAATGTGAAAACTGAATATGAAGGAATGTTGCCTCAGCAAAAAAAATTGCATTTGTATTGTTCTTTTGCTTTTTAGCAGAATCTTGACATTATCCAATTTGAATCCGCTTGAGCACATGCAATCCAATTGGCAGCTCGTGCTTTATCGCCAAACGTATTTTATTTGCACAATTTGCACAATATGCTCATTGCGCATCGATCGAAAGTTAATTCTGTATTTGTTTGTGTCAGCAGTGTGGCGACGAATGCACAGTTATAATTGCTTCTTGGGAAAAGCTCTGCACAAAACCGTGCTTTCATCATCTCTGTGAGTGTGTGTGTGTGTGTGTAATCGAGGTAATGTTATTTTGTCCTCTATTCTTCTTCGTAATCGTTTAGATCTACTTGAAAATAAATGATAGTCTAAATTTCAACAGAATACATGGCCTACATTTAAGTATTTAAATTCGCCTTGACTGGGGTGCCTGTTATCTCAGACAAATGCATTTTTTTTATTCCCTGTAGACCGTCTCGTTACTTCTTCTTCTTACTTATTCCTTGCAAGAACCATTTCGAGTAACCTATAATGATTACAATAGAGTCATGTTATCAATTTCGAGTCCTCTCTATTTGCATCATTGTCTCGTGAATTACATTTTCAAATAAATTTTTGTATTTAAAATATATGTATATTATTTTTTTCTTTTAAACAATTACTCATAATTACATTGTCGAAAGCTTTTTGGTTAAAAACTGACTTCTTAGCATTTTGCCAAGGAACACAGCTTTTTGCAACACTGGATAAGGAAAATATTGCTTAATATGAATGAGTGCAAAAAAAGTTATCAATCTTTGGTGGCAATAAGCCAATCAGCCTGCATGCATGAATAATGCTTATTAATGTACATATGCATTAATGAGCACGCAAATCGCATTTATTCATTCTGCATTGTGCTACTGTAAACTAACTGTTTATCGCAACAAAAAAAAAAAACTGTTTCAACAACACAAGCAGCGCCCTTGATAAGCGCTCTTTGCTTTGCACTGTTGTGCCACTCGGTGTCGGTCCCCATGGACATTAGCCACTGTGGACACACAACCTACAAACATATATACAAATGTACATACATACATACATTCATTAAAACGACCGATTAACAGTGACTTCAAACTGACCTGTAGCAGAAGCAGTGCACAGATTAATTGATTTCTAGAAAATGTTAAATTGACAATAGCAAAAAAAAGTAAAGAAAAACGGTCGCACACGCATACAAAGGGTGGGGGAAAACAAAGTGCAAGAAACTGATAACGTGGATTGGGGTAAACAAAGCAGTCGCGTATGTGTCTATATATATACTGCAGAAGTGCGTGTGCAGTTAGCTGAAACAAGTAAATGAAGTGCGACGACAACGAAGCTGGCAACACTGGCACCCGGCCAGTCAGCCGCAGCCAGTTTGCTGCAGTGCATACCTGTTAGATAGTGGATAAGACGCATCACATTATTGGCTAATTACACAACACTAAGAGCAACATTATGCTCAAATGGGCGAAAACATAGAGAGAGAGAGAGAGAAGAAATACAATTGCAAGACGACATTTAACAGTGGAGTGGTTAACGGCAACAACAACAACACAAGCAGCTGCTGACAAGGTTGCCACCTGTTTTGGGTTCTTTGATCCATTTCAATTTCATCACCGTGGGGAGGGATTTGGTGTGGGATGACAACAAAGACAACAACATAAACAAAAACAATTCGCATTTTCTTTGCGCCTTAATCAAAATGCGCCACAAATTTCAATTGAACGACAACGAACGAGATGTCGCTCTACAATTGCGCGGAGTAGATGCGGACGGCTGCGGAGTGGGGGAGGACGGGGGCAAGGGCTTAGAAAATTGTTGCACGTTAAGTGGAGCATGGAGCAAATGAGCGTAGCGCACAGAAAAAAAATGTTAAAAATAAAGCAAACGTGGGCAGTGTATTAGACGTGAGAGCGAGAGGGAGACAGACGAAAGGACGTTTCGTTTCTTAGTTATGATGTTGCCTATTTTCACATTCGGCTGCGCTACACAAAAACACTCACACACAAATACACGCGTACATATTTTGTTGTTGTCAATTAACGCATTTACTGCCAGGCAGCAAAAATAACAACTTCAATAAAAATACAAATTCATTTTTAACAGCAACAAAGTCACAAACAAAAGAAAAAAACATGGCAGCAAAATTTCACCATACAAAAAAAAAGTACCAACTGGCAGCAGAGCGCGCTCTGTCTCCCCCCTCCCCAACCAATGTTTGAGTTTTGTCTTCATCGACATTATCATCATAATGAAAACTGCTGCTTAATGATGATCTATCATATGTACATAAATGCGTATTTGGATAATTTGTATATGTGTGTGTTTGTGGGTGCGTTCAAGTGTGAATCGGTCGGTACACTTACATATTGATTTTACATTTTGTATTGATCCGTATATAGTTAATATAATTGCGATTTGCGCGCACGCACGACCGACAGTTTTCGCCATTTTGCTTGTTGTCCAAACCGCACACGACAATCGCACACGTCCACAGCGACTGAAAAATAAAATATTAGTGTGAAACAAATGTTACCGCTTTCAGCTCTATTTGCATTTTCACGCTCGCACAGTCTGGCCTCACTGATTTGCGCCAAATTGAAATGTGATATTTTTTAGTGCTGCCACCTTATTCATTTTTTTTCTTTCTTTTTTGTTTTGGTATATTAATCGGTTAGATCTCAATTTATTTATCAGTCTTTGTGTCCGTTTCCTTGGAGTTTTGTTTATGTTCAATCCGTCTTGTATTATTTATCGATATTTTTATTTAAATATCAGAATATGGATTTATCTTTAAGAGCAGTTATTTTAAATGAAAATGTACCTTACATTTGGCTTAAGATACAAAAAAGTATATCAAATGATTTTGTTAAGGCTGATAAAATTTGCAAATTCCACTTAACATTTTAAATATGCTCTCAGTTTAAATCCAAAAACCAATATTGTGTTCTTGGTATAAGAAACTGTAAACTAAAAATACTGAAATTGCTCAACGATAACATTTGACAACAGTTGTTATGTTATGCATAGTTGAATAATCGAATTTCTTAAGAATTACTTGTAATTTGTTAATAAATTTAGATTTAATGACACAAAAAGTTTTTTTCATATAATATAATTTAATTTTATTGTGCCACGGTGTGTTAAAATTCAATTAATACAACTATCGATATTAATTGATAACTTGTAAATTGGCTGTGCAGCACATTAGTTTTTCAGAACAATATAATAAAACAATATAAGTCTTATTATATTTGTTAATTATTTTTATTGTATGGCGAAATCAAATCTTATATTATGTTAACATCGATATATGAATGTAAACATATGAATGTAAAGCATAACATGTTCTCGTTAAGCATAACATTGCTTACAGCTGCCACTCTGCTGTTATTGGTCAATCTAAGTGGGTCAGTTTGAAAGTCGCTGCTCTTTGCGTTTGTTTTAACTATTTATTTATTTTTTTTATATATTTTTGTAATATTTTTGAACATATGAAATAAAAGTGTTGTTTGGCACATGCTAAGCCATTGCGACTGTCAATGTTTAGAGATTGTCGATCCAATTGTGAAACGACAACACAAAATGCAAAAGTGACGCCGTTGCCGGCAAATGCAGCCACATACAAGGCGCGCTATGTGTGTGTGTGTATGCTGTGTGTGAATGAGTGTGAGTGTGTGTGCGTGTGTGTAACAATGTGCGCAAGATTAGATCACTTTTGTTGTTGTCGTTTGTGTTTGCTCTGATGCGAAAAAGCTTGGTTTTAAGCAGTTTGTCTGTGCAATTCTTGGAATTGCATAATCAATGAATCCTTTTGGCCATTGCGTGTGCGTGTGAAATGCGTCTGCAACAGCTGCGACGGCTGCTGACTGCGCGCGCGTCATCTGTGTGCGATAGTGTGTGTAGTGTCTGTGTGTGTGTGTGGGCGTAAATGAAAGTGACGCAAAACTTATACATAAAAAGTAAACGAATGTGTTTTGATTGCCTCACCGATCAGCTGCTTGGGCTTGTGATTTTTGTTTGTTGTTGTCGTTATTCTCGCTGTTGTTGCTTGTGCGCGAGCGCAGCTTTTGGTTAAATAAGTTACGCAAAATGTTAGCCAACAGTTGGCGCCAAATACAATGCAATGTGCATGTGTGTGTGTGTCAGTTGTATATTTGGGCAATGCACTGTGCTTGACCTACATTGTTATACTGTATATATAGATAAATATATACATATATATGTATATATATGTATGTATATGTATATAACAGTTCTCTACATTTCTTATTTGTAAATGGGCGTGCGAGGGAGAGTGAGAGCAACTTTTGTTTTCATTGCGCACTCACTCACACTCGCATGCCTAATTAGAGATGGACGCGTGACGGACAAGCCAGAACAGAAACACGAATATCAAACGGCGGCAACAACAAAAAGCACATTTCTGTTAACTAATCATTAGAATTGTCACATTGTATTTTTTGTGTTTGATTATTTTATTTGTTTGTTTTTTTTCTTTTCTTAAATTTTGTAAAGAGTTTTACCATCACTTTTGGAAAGCACGCAAAACGCCCTACAATGGTAGATATATAAGCACAGCAGCAGCAGCAGTATAGATTTGCATACAAAGCGAATTTCAATTGGCAATTGAATTTTGCACTTAGCATGAGATCCCAGCATACAACCATACATACAAATATACACACATACACATATGTATAACAGTAAATGAGCGCAACAGTGCGCCTTAACAGTTTATTGACAGTGTGCGCGCGCTCAGCATCTCATGCGCCCACGATAAGATTTTATGCATATGGATAAAAATGTGCAAAACGACGAACAATGAGCTGGCAAGTAGCAGTAAACTTATTAACATAAAAGTGTAGATAAGATAACAGACTCCCACACAAGCACATACATATGTACATACAGAGAGACACCTAAAATTAATGGGCACACAAAGTCCAAAACTGATTTTGTGTAAAAGTGTAAATGAAATGTGGCACAACAGCAGAGCAGCCACAGCAGCAGCCACAGCAGCAGCAACATCAAAAAGCGAGGGTCGCAACTGATAATGATAATTGGGTGATAATAAGAATACTGATTGAGTTCCGCCTCGTTGGCCGATAAGCATACGCTTTGCACCCTGCAGGCAGTTGAAAAAAAAAATATATATATATATTTATATTTTGTATTTGCCGTGGCCACAAACCGATTCAATTTAGGGCTATGTACAGGGTATTGGCTAGTCGATCATTGCTGACTAGCACATTTCTTATTATTTGTATTAACAACAGCTGCAAAAATGGTCCAAGGGTCAAACGCACTATAAACGCCAAGTCATCAGCAGCAGCACCATTCAGGCAACAACAGGTTGTGAACATCTGAACCAGGATAATATCAACAATAACATCAACAACAACAACAACAAAAACATCAATAACAACAACAACCACTTCCCCTCCCCCACAACAGAGCAAGAGAGGCAGAGGCAGGAGCAGGAATCGACTATGCACCATCGACGGAACGGTGATTGTCAGCCGCTGGTGGGCAATGGCGCCTGCAAGGAAGCAACAGAATCAGCGACAGCAACCGATGCCGCAACACCAGAAGCAACATCAGCAGGAGAAGCAGCTCCGCTTAAGGCGGTCAACACGTTACCGATGAGCTGTGGCTGCTACTTCTCGCTGGCCTGTTCGATTGGATCGATGAGTTTGGCCTGCGGCAGTTTGTGGCAAATACCGAACACCACCGATCGCATCACGCTGCAGCGGGGTCTCTTCCTCACCTCACTGGGCTTCATCTACTTTGTCTCTCTCACCGATTTCTGCAACAAGTACCTGCTGGAGACGAAGCGGGGACAGCAATTTCGATACAAGTATCGCCTCATGATATCCGACGTCCTCGAAATAACCAACAAGTGAGCCAAGTTAACACATATATGCACTATCCTATTCTATATATACACATATATATATATTATACCTATACCTATACAATCTGTAAGAATACATATTATTGACTCTTGACCCCCATTATTGAAGGGTCGGGCTTTGGCCAGAGGCCACAGGCATTGAACTCCCGTTGGTTGGCAGCCTTGACTCTGCTGCACTCTCAATCATAATTGGCGATGCACTCGTTTCACACTCGCTGATTCATTCATGCACTTTTTTGAGTTCAGCTGAATTGTGGACTAAGGTCAAGGATGCCCGGCAGCTGGGACAGATACAGAGAGTGCGAGAGAGGAAATACAGAAGTGTTTGGGCATATAACTCATACTTTATACCCTGTACACATTGGGTAATTGTGGGTTTCAATAGTTTGTTCGTTGTCTACTTAAACCAATCTGGTTATTATCTGGGCTTATATATATATTTATTGTTACGTGCTTCAGCTAATTGCCGTGTAAAAGCAAAAACAAAAACAAATAACTAAAGAAAAACAAATCATGCTTATAGAGGAGAAACAATAGACCCCATCGAAATCGCGCAATGCAATTGTCAATTGACGCTCGTTAAAACAGGTTCGGTTTTGCCCCGCACCGTCGGAGCTGATACACGTCCGTCGAGTTTGTCGAGTGTGTTAATGAAACAGTGTGTAAAATTGCTTAGCGTGTTTTGAATGGAATCACTTTGCAACCGCCCTTCCGCATCCGCCCGCCCCCATCTCTAACCTTTCCCCATTGCTAATTATTACATGCTGTGCACTTGGCGGGCGCAATCGAGTGGCTAACACTGAAAATGTTTTATACAAATTGTGTTACACAAATTGTGTTATACAATCGCCAGATCATGTGACCATCTCATCGTCACCATCTTCAACTGAGACGCTTTTCTTAGTGAAGTATTTTCTGAATTCTAATTTGAAGCTAAATCAGTGTCGCCAATGGGAGCACTGTAAGACAGTGCCTAATCAAGATTGTTTTATAGCTTACAGTTGTTACGTGTCAGCTCTAACAGGGAACAAAATTAACAGCTGTTACACAGACAGACTTCCAAACTGTTCTATCTCAAATGCTTTGCAACTATTTACAATCTGAAAACTGTTATATGTACATATTTTGTTTTCGATGACTTTTGATCCAGCTTTAATGTGTAAAAGTGTATTATAACTTATGTAAAAGTGTGTAATACGGCAGTTGGAAGCATCTCCGACCCCATAAGGTCTATTTATATACTCTTGATCGGGAGTCCGTACATCTGTCTGCGTATAAAGTCGAAAACGTGTTCGCATATTGATCACATTAGCTGGGTTCAGGCTACATCGTAGTGAGTAAATTGATATATATATATATATATATATATATATTTTATAGTATTATATATATATATATATATATATATATATTTTATAGTATTATATATATATATATATATATATATATATATTTTATAGTATTATATATATATATATATATATATATATATTATATTAGAAAACAGTGCCGATTTATTTTTTATTGATGTTGACTTAGTTAACATAGCGAATACCTGTATAGTATATATATATTTGTATAGTGTCGCAATAATTGAGTGTAAATATATATATATATATATATATATTGAACTCAATCGATACAAAATTTGAGATATATACTATACAATGTTGAATGACGCACGCGGTAATCAGTTGCAATGATAATTAAGCCGCTTGGCGCGTCAAGTGGCAGACAGCAAAGTCCACCCTTAACGCCAATACTCAACCTACACTCGCCCTAGCTCCAATGGACCCCAACGTAAGTGTAATGAAGTGTATATGTATTTGTGTGTGTGTGTGTGAGTGTGTGTGAGTGTGTGTGTGTGAGTGTGTGTGTGTGTGTGAGTGTGAGTGTGTCTTTTTCGTTGTAGATAAGCAGCACACACAGCGCTAAAACAATTGAGTAGCCCACACAAAATGTGAAGATAAAAAAACTATATATCATATCTAACTAAATTGCCTGGTTACAGCAAATAGTATACACTTGTGTGCTATGTGTGTGTGTGTGTGTGTGTGTGTTTATAATGTGTGCCTAGTTTCATTTACTAACGACTTGTTGTGGGAATAATGGCAATTTGTGAGTGAGGACCTTGCACCTCGCACCTTGACCAGCCTTGACTTTGATCAGAAATCTTAATTAGACATAGTTGCGGCATTTTATTATTATTATTACTTTTGCATGTTGCTTGCCTCTCGCCTTTGTGGGTATACATACGGATGTGTGTGTGTGTGTGTGTGTGATTATTTGCGTGGCCCAGTTTACTGCTATTAATATTTAGCACAATTGCCATTGATTGTTAGATATGTTAAATTAAATTGTGAAGTGTTCTTCGATCCGCAAACCAAATATCAACACTGGCCTGCCCATATTGACACCTAGCGCCATTCATTAGCGACCAACGACAATGGGCAATCGACAATCGACAATGGACAATGGGCAATGGACAACGGACAATGGACAAAGGGCGTTCGCAATTGAGACTAATGCGCATATTTCGATATGGGTTTGGCTTCTGGCCCAACGAGTGGCATGTTCAAGGTTGAACGAACAGTTAGTTGGCACGACCCAAAAAAACAAAAAGGAGTGGCACAGACAATCACCAAATGATAGGGATAAGAGATAGGCGAGGCAACGTTATGGCTGTGAACACATTTTCATAATTTTCAACGGAGAATCCTGTTGTCCTGTTGAGCTCGACCACAATATACCCTGTCAAATATATTTTAGTTTTATTGCCAATATATTCCAATTAAATATATTCCAATTTTATTTATAAATTGCCCTTTGCAGACTCCAATGTAAGCAGGTGTGGAAGTGCTCTTATTTCTGGTACAGAAGAGTAAGGTTGGAGAAAGTAAGGTAGCATATACAGGCTGACTTTTTTCTTTGCTATCGGACATCGATATTAACGGTGGCAGTTATCGATAACATGCAAGAAACACAATTTGTCCCGAATGTACGAGAACTTAATGTTCGAATCAAGTATCCAGCTCTTAGTCTCTGAGATCCGCCTGTTATACAGACAAGTGTAGATCGATTCGGCTGTTAATCCAAATCAAATATATATATGCATATATATATATATTTATGTCTGCTAAAGCTCTTATTATCCATTATTAAATAGAACCAGGTTAAACTAACTGCTGAATATATTATTGTCGAATTATTTACCACTAATAACATCAATTAATATAATACAAATAAAATTCCGCATTGACTGCAACGAGAAAAAATTCCATTGGATTAATTGTTTGCTGTGGGCAAACCAATCATTTCCGAAATGAACAATCATTAATTCCCAATTTGTATACTTCAGCCTATTGATTATTTTGTTTGGTTTTATGCGTAATCTTCTGATGAAATCATTTCGACTAACGAACTTAAATATTTGCTTAAATTGGGCAACTTTGCCGATGTTGCTAATCATTTGACAAACAAATGCTAATCTTGTCTAATATGCATCTTTACTTAAACAATATATTTTCATACCCTTTGTGGCGGGCATTATGATTTTGTCGTCAAGTTGCGATCCAATAGAATATAGTATAGATATAATATCTGTATATATAAATATATTCTTGATAAGCATTCGAGCCATATGTTTGAAGCTCTTTTGATGGCTTTTATCCGTATTTTTTGTAGCAGGCAGTTGATATGTCAAAACCTACAGAATCGGAGCATTAAATTATATAGCTGCAATTTGGTCAATCATTGATATCGCACCACTATATCATTTAGCGACCATAGAAAAAGTCGGTCGAACGATAACTATTTGTATGATAAAGTTCTTTGTTTATCAAGAAATTCGAATCTAGCTTGCCCTAAAATCCATTGGATCAGACTACTATATCATATAGCTACCTTGGAAACAGTCGATCAACAGATGAGTTATTCCTGTACCAAGATATGTGCAATATCTTAAACTCAATATCATATTTGCAAGACAAATCATTGAGATCAGAGTATTATATATATTAAATAGCTCGCATAGGAACAATCAAACGAAAGAGATCCGAATTAAAACTCATCATTATTATTTTGATCTTAATCATTTGGTCGGTTTCTGAAATTTGCATGAGGGAAATTAGACTCTGGTCTGGGTCATGGTTAGGTGAGCTTCGGTATGCCTAAGATAGACGTTCTTTCAGGGGGTAGTTATGTCATAGTAGTGTAGTTAGTTATATTCGCTAAGCACAAACACCCCACAACAATCCGACGAAAGTCCTGAAATAGTCCTGGCTCTGGCCTCTCATAAGTCGACGCCTCGTTGCGGTCTTGTCCTCGGACTGACCCTGACCTTTTTAGTGAGCAAGCCAATTAATCATTGCAAATGAAGTCATCACATATATATATATATATGTGTGTGTGTGTGTGTGTGTGCGTGTGTGTCTGCATGTGCCAAGTCGTTAGGCATTCGTAGTTATATCATAATTGTTTGGTTTGCTAATTTAATTAAGGCCAATTTGTGATTTCAACTTTACTTTTGAATATAATCGAATATGAATTGTGTTCAATTGATAACGTTAACATTGCAAGTGCAACAAGCGGGCTGTTGCGCCCTATGTGCGGCTCTTCTTCTTAGACGTGCGTTTCTTCTTCGACGCTGCCAGATCACAGACACTGTTGCTGTTGTCGTTGCTGCTCTGGCTGTGGCAGCAACTGTTACCGTCGCTGTTACCCAGCAGAAAGCTAACGGCTCTGCTAAAACTGACGCCAGTCTCAACATCCTCATGGGTAACGGCTGCTTCAGCAGCAACTGTTGCTGTTGCTGCGGTTGCAGCACCAGCGCTAATGCGAATTGGTGCATGAAAGCAAATGGTGGTACCAACAGCGTGTAATCGTGTCACAGTTGGCTGATAATTGATTAGAACGGGCCGTGGTGTAGGCTGCTGTTTGTGTTCCTCTGCCAGCAACAGTTGCTGACGTTGCATCTGGATCAGCTGTTGTTGCTGTTGTTGCTGCTGTTGCAGTTGTTGCTGCTGTTGCAGTTGTTGCTGCTGTTGCAGTTGTTGCTGCTGTTGCAGATGTTCATGTTGTTGCTGCTGTTGCAGTTGTTCATGCTGTTGCTGCAACTGTTGCCGCTGTTTTATCTTTAGCTGCTCAATAAACGGCAAATACTTGGCATTCACAACAATTGGCGGCGGATCCGCTGTTTCCGTTTCCAATTCCGTTTCAGAATCACTACTGCTGCCGGCAGGCGTCTGTTGTTTCAACTGTGGCTGTTGCTGTTGCTGTTGCTCCGTGCCCTCCGCTGTTGTTGTGCCCTGCTCCGGCTGCCCCTTCTTGTTGCTGCGACGCCCATGTCGCGTTGTTCCTGTGGCGGCCACTGCTGCCGGATTTAAGCGTTTCACCATCGGACGATACAAATAGCGTACAGTTGGTGGCTTCCTGCCGCGTGCCACCGACTTATTGACATAATGCTGATAGCTTATATCGATGCCATCTTCCACAGTTTTGGGCATCTTATGCTGATCAACGCGAATTATTTTTGGCATCACAGCAGTAGCAGCAGCAGCAGCAACTTTTGTTGTTGCTTTGCTTTTTTGTGGTTCTTGTTGCTGTTGTTGCTGTTGCTGCTGTGTTTCTTTCTTTTGTTTGACTGGCAAACGTTTGGGCGACAACTGCTGCTGCTGCGTCTTTCTTTGTCTCTTTACAGCAACTGTTGCTGTTGTTGCATCTGGCACTATTTGAATAACTGTAGATGTTAGCTTAAGAGTCTTGTTAACGCCAGCAACAACAAGCGGCGTATCATATGATTGACTTTTTGACCAATTGCTGCTGCTGCTGCCGCTGTCGCTGCCGCTAATGCCAATTGTTGTTCCATTGCTGTTGTTTGGGCAGTTGGATGACAACTGCTTAACGCTGTCCGTCTGCAACAGCAAAGTCTTTGACGCCTGCTGCTGTTGCTGCTGCTGTTCTTGCTGCTGTTGCTGTTGCTGCTGTCGCGGCGATTGCATGCGCTTGGACTGCAGCTGGCTAAGATGCTGCTTGAGCTCATCTACCAGCAACATACGCTTGCTGGGCACCAAAAATACACCCGATTGCCTGCTGGCATGCAATTGTTGTTGTTGTTGTTGTTGCTGGTGCTTTTCGCTGCTATTTGGTTTGAGATTTGGCCAGGAGGTCTCCACATATAGACGCTGCAACTGGCTGTTGCTGGTCGCCGTCTCCACCGAGGAATCGCTCGATTGCCTAAAGTTGCTACGTGGCAACAGCAACCATTTTGCTGGCGTCGTTGCATCGATGCGTCCTCCTCGTCCGCGTGTCGCTTGTCTTCTGCTGCTGCTGCTGCTGCACTTCGATCCAATTGCTTCGTTGGGATTGTGGCACCGATTGCGTTGATTGCTCGCCATTGCATTGACTCTTTTTGTGGTCGTTGTTGCTGCTGTTGTTGCTGCTGCTGCTGTTGCTGCTGTTGTTACTTCTGCTCTGGCAGCCCGTTTGATTCCATTTGCTGATGCTGCTGGTGTGTTTCGTGCTCCGACCGCTATCTTCCTTCTCAGCTCATCTAAACCAATGGGCATTTTGGTTGCTGTTGCTGCTGCTGTTGCTGTTGGCGTTGCCGTTGCTTTCTTAAGCTGTTGCATGCGTCGTTTGCCAATGTTTCGTGGTGACTGCTTGCACATTGTGGCGCCACAACGTGCAGACGCATCTTCACCTCCGGCACCCAGCGCCATCGAAACGAGAAACGCATTCGTCTCCAAGCCCCGAACACCGGCAAAGAATTTTGAGTTTTCCAAAGACATTTCGCTGCTTGCCCTATTTAGGTATACAAATTTTTCAACTGTGTCTTCCAATAATTTTCCAAATGGGGCATTTATTTTCGATTTCTGTTTGTGTCGAATTTGTAGTAGTTAAAAGCCTAGCTAAAGTTGCCGGAACTGTAGAATCCGAATTGTTTTTCATTGTGTTCAAGGCCAACTGCGACTGGTTTTTTTTTTATATATATATATATATTCTGACCTCATTAAAACCACAGATTATTAAAGCTGGAACATGTTTATTTTACATTCATATATATATATATATATATATGTTTATACACAAATGATTAGCGATTTGCGATGCTAACAGATTATCAGATAAAGCAGCCGATGCGAAGCAGCCTCAGCAAGTTGAGTCAAGCAAACAAATGTCAGAACTAAAAAACATTTTGATTCGATTGAAAATTCGTATTTTATTTATTTGGTTTTTTTTTGTTTTTGGAAAAAGCGAATAGCAACAAAATTATACGAAAAATGTGCAACGGCTGCATTGGTGGCTGCTGTGGCCCAATGAGAAACTGCTGCCAATGTCAGCCGCCGCAACTGGAGCGGTTGCGCAGCGTGGACGATGAGTATCGTTGGCTCCAGCGCTGCCCCATCGGTGTCTGTCGCAAATGCAAAGGCGATCAACGCGAGCGCATCTGTCGTCGCAATCGTCACCTTATCGAGGCATTGAGTTGCCTATTCAAATGCTCCACGCAATATATGCTATCGATCCTGTTCAAGCTCGCCTATCAAGCGCATCTGCAGCCCCTCAAGCGATATCCCCGCGATCGTGTCTGGAGTGTGATGCAGCACGTGAAGGCGCCCTATACAGAGCTCAACGATCTGGATATATACGATAGCATGTACGATCGGTGCGGCATGCCCATTGATCCGCTGGACAAGGATAATATATTGAAGATAGTGCGCATGATGTTTCTAATATCGGTGCTAACCTTTGAGCAGCGAAAATATTTGTTGCAAATGCTCAACCGTCTCAATGCTCATGCCCACTATCCCGTCGAATTGGAGTTTTTACTTCGAACACTCAAGAGCATTGAGCTGCGGAAGCTGGTGTGCACTCTACGCAACCAGGAGGCACTCAGCCAACGCTTGTACACATTGCGTCAATGCAATGCCCTCTGCAGTCTCTATGCCAAAGTGGCCACCGTCGATAAGCATGCGATTGCCCGCCAACGCAGTCGACGGGATCCAAGCAGACAAGATCGGAGTATGGCCAAGAGCGAGCATGTCGACAGTGTGTCTGCTGCCTCACGGCATTCGGCAGTGATTCGACAGTTTTGCGTACCCAAGTCAAAAGCACTCAGGTACATCCACAAACAATTGCCCTTCTAGTTCCTCCTCCTCCATTCTGGATGCACATTTTTTTTATTATTTTGTTGCACCATAAATTATAAATTTTATAAAAGTATATTTCGAAAAACCATCGAGAGTGGAATTCAATTTCTACAACACTAAAGAAAGCGAAGATGAACTTGCAACTTATATTTTGTTGTTGTTTACAAAGAGCGCAACAATAATTAACAAGAAGTTTTTGCAATCCGTTAAATTGCTCAGAACTTGCGCGCATAGAAAAGGGCAGAAAGACACTTTTGACGCATTTGTTGCTCCCGCAGACCCTTGTGAGTCGCCTCGATGACCACCGGGTCCGGGGGCAGACGGCGCAGGCAGCAGGCACGTCTCGGATAATAGTGTTCGCCTTGCAGCACATTGTGTGGATAGCATGGATATGCCTCGTGGCTGTTGTCCCTGTTAGCTTGACGACAGATCTTGCAGCCTGCCAAGGATGTTGTTGTTGTTGTTGCTGGTGTTGCTAGTGTTGCTGGTGTTGCTAGTGTTGCTGGTGTTGCTGTTGCTGGTGTCAAGTTGGCGGCACGTTTGTGCAGCCGCCGCTCAATGATGTCGGTAAGCATGAGAGGCACATCGGTTGTCGTCATGCCGCCGGCCTCTTCACGCACCTCATCGCACGTCACGTTGCGTGAGTGCTCGCAATGTGTCTGGAAACCCAGCTCGGAAACCAGCGTCACCGGCGGTGGCATAAAACGATCACTGTTTTCATTTGTTGCACTACCCATTCTTCTGTTGGGAAAATCGCTGCGCTTTGAGAATAGCTGAGAATTCATAGGCAAGCGACTCTCCTCTAAGAGTTGCTCCTGCCTCGTTTTGGCCCGTGTCGACAGGCGCTCCACGTTTGTGGCCATTTCGTTGTTGTAGGCCAACTTGTAGCAGGTATTGTCGACGCACGATGTGCTGGGCACCGCAAAGAGCGACGGTAACTTCTCCCTGTTGCCCAGATGGCTCATGGGTCCTGCAGCAATCGTTGTTGCTGCTGCTGCTCCTCCTCTTGATCTCTCTGCCCGCTCCTCGTCGCGTTGAAATTGATGTTGCTGATGTGGCACGCCGTGGTGCACATTATTTGCGCGCATTATTACGGGGCGCTTCAATCCTGCCTGCAGTGGTGCAGTATACTTGGCAGGCGTTCCACCGTAGCCATCGTCACGACTGGAACTTGGATTGCAGCAGTTTACGGATATCTGTGACTGCTGCCGCGGCACAAAGTTCACGTGGCGACGCCCATCGTTGGCGTGCTTCGCTGCATTGTTCAGGGTTTTTGCCGTGGATTTGAGTATGGAGCATGGTTGTGTTGCACGCTGCCGGCTGCTGCGCTGCGCTGGTGGCCCGCTGGCGTAGTCATCATGGGCACTGCTCGAAACCTGACGTCTGCTGTGGCTCTTGTGCGATGGACAGCCAAAGGATTCGCTGAAGGCGTTACAGAAATTTTCGCAAACTTGCTGCTTGCTTGCGCTTGCTTGGGCAGCTATGCCGCCTGTAGCGGATGGGAAAGCACAGCAGCCCAAGGATTTGCATGTGGCAGCCAGCATAGCCTGTGAGCGTCTTCGTTGGTGCTCCACTTGTTGCTCCTCTGCCCGTTGCTGTCCGCTGTATGTTGCTCCGTCCGCCTGCGGCTGCCTAAACCTATGTCTTAGTTCATCTTGCTCGGCCTCGCCCGAAGTGTGGGGCGCCTTCAAGCTGCTCTTCTTGTTGGAGCTGTGACTGCACTTACTCCAAGGATTCTCGCCTGAGGTCTTGGTCAACTGGTACGAGACACTCGAGTCAATCGGGCGTTGTTCATCGTCTCGGAACTGCATATCGCAGCCGGAACGAGAGCGGACGCTCCTGATGTCATCACTATACGACGTTGACAGATAGTTATCGTTATCGTTATCGCTATCGTTATCCCTCTGCCTATTGTATCTTTTGTGATAGCCTCTCTCCTGGCTCGACTGATGCGTGTCTATTTGTGGGCGTCGATCATAACGCTGTTGTGCTAGCATCTGCTCCTGATCCTCCTGCTGATTGTAAGGCTCATCGGACAACATTGGCTGCATCATCGGTTGGCGTTGCCACTGCTGGCCGGGATCCAGACGAGTCGAACGATGGGCCGGCGACGGGTGACGTGTGCGCAGAGAGCACTGCATTTTCACGTGTGGCAACCTCATCTTGATCTTTGGCGCCGTCGCCTCGCGCATCCTCAGCAGCTGCTCATTGATGGGTGGCTTGCGTGTAAAGATCTTGGCCAGTATGCTCCTTGGCGCCGATCTCTGTGACGTTGACGGCGCCTGACAGCCGCCAAACGAGCTGTGCGACGGATGGTCCGTCTCAAAACAGGTGACATTTGCCACATGCTCCACCGAATCCAGGGATGTGTCATTGCTTGGATATCGCTGCAAGTCACATTTGCTATACATGCTTTCCACGCTAGGATCTCGCAATTCCCGCTGGAATGGGGCACGTCCACTCGTCGCATTCAATTGTACAACATTGGAGCTGATCTGATCCAATCCAGGTGCATTCAGGTAGTTGGACTGGTGTCGCATCCTTGATGCTTGCGGCCAGGCTATGTCGTTGTTTGAGCTTCTCGTTGCACCTCTCGAACACCTGGCATAGCCAGAGCTGTTGGGATTTCTCGCAGTGTCATAGGAACGCTCGTAGCTACGTGATCCAGTTGCCTCCCAGTCATCTTGATTGCTGCCATTGCCATCATCATTGGCATCATCCAAGTATTCCCTGCTGCAGCTAAACTCATTGTTACTGCGCTCATAATCCGAAGTAATGCTCTCATTCGAATCTTGTGTTTTGTGTCTGCATCCCGATGTCAACTCCCATCGATCGTTCACATTGCTTTTGCGTCGCCTTCGCGTTATTGGACTCGTGCCACGAGTTCTGGCTGGCTCTGCGGTTGGCTGCCTCTCGCTGTTGCGACTCCGATCAGCAAAGGTGACCCTGTAGCGTTTGGACTGTAGAATTTTTGCCCGCTTCCGGGTCACCAAACGCATTAGCGCTGCGTAGTCGGAACCGGGTGCATAGCTTCGTCTCATTTTCCCTTTGCGGCAAACTGGAGCTGCTCGAATCACCATCTTGTTGGCCTCCGTCGTGTTAGTGGACTGCACCGAGATTGGATTGTCTGTCACCGGACACCGGTCTGCATCTGTCTTGTGCTCCAAGTTCTGCAAGCATATTTGCTCCGTTTCCAGCTGTGTGCTGTCTAAGCTATTTTTTGTTAATTCTGTTGCTTGCTGCTGGCTGCTGTGCATGCAACACGTTGAATCGAAGCGAGTGCAACCGTTGCCCGTTGCAGCCTGTGCAGTCGGCCAGTGTTGTTCCCCTTCTCGTTGCCAGTTGCCGCGTTTTGGTTGCCGCGAGAAGAACATAGTTTCCGCTACGTTCTGCTGTTTGTTAGCCCGTTTAGCCAGTGTCAGTTGTTGTCGCGGTTGCATCGTTGATTTGCGCTGCAGCGAGCTAAAGCTGTAGAGCAGATGACGTCCCGGCTGCATGACACGCTTGCACAGACCCGCCACGCTACCCAAAATACCCTTTCGCTTGCTCGGCGTCCGATTTGCTGCACGACTTCCTTGTTGCATGCCGGCAGCCTTGGCCACCTTAACTTCCGGCTCTGGCTTGCTGTTGACCTTATCATGTTGATTGGTTTCGATTTCCACTTTTGCTGCTGTGTTGGCATCGCCCACACGTCTTGGGCAACTGCCATCTGCACAAGCTATCATTGGCGTTGCATCCATCTGAGAGTTGACCTCATCATCAACGTCTTTTGCCAAGCAATCGTTCTGCTCGCACAGCTCTCTGGTGCAGTCCGCCTCGACGATTTGCTCGCACTCCACCTCGTCGCTGTTGCTCTCCGCAACGCTCAGCAACGAACAGTCACAAACATCCTGCTGTTCATCGAGCTCCTCTTCCTCCCACTCCTGCTGTTCCTGCTCCTGCTGCTGTTGCTGTTGCTGCTGCTGCTGCGTCTGCCTCCGCAGTTCATCGGGTGGATTCTGTTCGGCACACGCAACCTTGTCGGTTGTCCTTCTGCTGCAGTGGCGTCTGCGCACGCCGTACAGCGGATAGCGTTCACTCATCCCGTCCTCGTAGCTCTTGAGCAGCTGGTAAAACTCGGGCGAAATGCGACGATATCGTGCCGGATCGAGCCGCCTATGTTGCGTGCCGCACAAATTGTTCTTATTACGCAGGCGCATCAGCGACGACTCCATCCGGCAACGCAGTGCCAGGCGACACTCCTCGCCCATCGGTTGTCCGTCCGCCTGAAAGAGGCAGGCGCTTGCCTTGAGACTGCACTGTTGATGCACCATGCCGCCCGTGGATTGACCCTTTGTTGGTTGCTGCTGTTGTTGCTCCTGTTGCTGTTGCTCCTGTTGCTGCTGCTGCTGTTGCTTTTGTTGCTGCTGCTTTTCTTGCAATTGCTGTTGCAGCTGCTGACTCTGATGCAGCTGCTGTTCTTGCTGCCGCTGTTGCTGCTGCTGTTGCTGCTGCTGTTGCTGCTGCTGCTGCTCTTCTTGTTCTTTCTCATTGCCTGTCTCCCTGACCTGGCCACCCTGACGCCGCTGCCGTCGCTGTCGCTGCAGCAATAAGCGACGCCTGCGCAGCTCCTGGCAATACTCTAAATACTGTCCGCTATGCTGCAAGATGGTCTCATTGCCGCAATCGCAACGGCGGCAATTGCAGCCATTGGCGCTAATTGTTGGCCACTCATCCGCTTGCCGCTTGGCCAGCTGCTGCTCCTCCGGCGACACATTGTCGAGGAAGATCTTCTGCTTGCGAAACCATTCCGTTGCCAGATCCGGCACCAGCAATCGTTCCCCCTTCCGTTCATGCGACAACAATCGCTCGAACAGCAGCTGACCCGACGGTGCCCGTCGTCGTTGCGGCGACAACGGCGATGCACATCTGCAGAACTTGTGGCACATGTCGTGCCTCGATTTGCGTCTGATGGTGTCAACGGCATTGCGTGGCGGATAGTTTTCCATACGCTTCGCCACATACAGCTCCTGGCAGTTTAGATCGTCCACATCCTCAAATCCCACATCCGCTGAATTCATCTCTTCGTTGTTGTTGCCCTTGTTGTTGTTGTTGCTGGCCGCCGAGCTAGTTGCTATTGAATGCTGACTATTACATAGTATAAAACCCTCAACGCTGAGGGCGCTTGTGTTTGGATCTGCACTCACTGCTAATTTTGGAAGTATGCCGAAAGTACAGTAAACTCAATTTTGGACCTGTAAATTCTTACGAAATAATACAAAAAAAAAAATAGTTACTTTAAAGTCGAAAGCTATGCGTTCAACAAGTTCATATTTTTAAGTTGCAACTCTCTGGTCTTGCTAATTGTCATTTGTTGTTGTTGTTCCGTTTCAGAATCGTATCGGCAATTCAGGCATCGTTCTCGTTTCTGGTTGGGCTCATCGTGTGCAAGTCGACATGCAGCAAGTCGTTTGTTTATGCCTCACACTTTCTAATGGAGGCGTACGGTTGGTTTGGGACAGCCTACTTTATGTATGACATTTGGTCCATGTACAAGGTGCACACACAGAAGATTGCCGACAAGCTGCACTTGCTCCGTTTGACCAAGTCGCAGCCCTTCACCAATGGACATGCCAGAAGCTACTACGATAAGGCCGGTGGTCGATCTATGCCCGATTTGCGTACGGGCAACAACAATGGCAGCACGCCGAGCACACCTCACGAGATTTGCGACTATGATGGCGCCAGTGTCCAGATACCCAAGGACGGACGTTGGGATTTCTTGAAGTATGTGCTAACGCATCCGGTCATGATGATCCATCACGTATTCATTGGCACCTTCGGACTGCTCGTCGTCACGGTGAGTGATGTGGATTTGTGGATGTGATACATATATATACTGATACTGATTGATTCTTTTTTCGATTTATATATATATATAGTATATACGCGGCGGTGGTCATTGCATCTACAGCTACATGTTCATGATGGAGTTCTCCACGCCATTCGTGTCGATGCGCAGCATTTTGAGCACCATGAAACTGAAGGATTCGCGCACATATATTGTCAACGGGCTGCTCATGCTGGCCACATTCTTTGTGTGTCGCGTCTGCATGTGGCCGTATGTCATGTGGCGCTATAGCCTGGCCATCGATGCCGCAACCATGTGGGCGGCGATGAGCGGCCTGCCACGCGGATGTCTCATCAGCATTGCCATTCTATTCTTCCCGCAACTCTACTGGTTTTATCTGATGGTCTTGGGTGCGCTTAAGGTATGCTCGCACTCCCTCCCTCTCTCTCTCTCCCTCTCTCTCTCTCTCACTCACTCACTCACTCACTCCATATCTGCCATGCTCGCTCTCTTTCATTTTGATTTGTAGTTGACTCTTTCACTTACAACCATGTCTTTGGTTTCTTTTCAAGGTGTTTCTGCCGAAGCGACGGAAGCGCTCATCTGCGCTCAGCAATGAGATGGTGCCGAATGCGCTTACGGCCACGCCCACCGCCACAATTAATGGCATCAATTAGTGCAAATTGTCAACCGTTTGTTAAAGTTTACGAGACGGGCTCGTCGGACCTGCAGCATAGCTTTTACGACTACATTTACATATATACATATATATATATATTTATTTCATATATATATATATATATATATATTTATTATATATCTTTTTTTTTTTATTAATTTTGATTTTGCCTATTTTTTATATATATAATTTAAAAGTTATTTGCCGGCACAGTGCAAGAGCCTAACGATAATTGTGCATTTGTTTGGGCACCCAACTCTCACTCCCTCACTCTCTCTCTCACTCTCTCACTCCTCTCTCTCTCTCTCTCTCTCTCTGTCTATCTATCTCTTTTTTCTCTTTAAGACCACACAAAGACAAGAAACAACAATCAAACAGACAAACAGGCAGACAGGCGCAGCCAAACAGTTATTTAAGTTATTAATATTCTTACTTTTAAAAACACTAAAAGCCACACACAAAAAACAAAAAAAAAAACAAAAAAACAAAAAACAAAAAAAAAACAAAAAAAAAAAAAACAAAAAACAACATAAAATGAACAGAACAAAATACGAATAAAACATGGAGTAAACAAAAATATGCTGCTTAATTTGTAAGCAAAAGAACCGATAAGCAAAACAAAGAGTATATGTTGTATTCGGCTATTGAACAAAATCGCTAACGCTATATAATCGACACAAAAAAAACAAACTTGTTCTTGCCAATATATCGATGTATTATATAATGTGTATAGTGCCCGCTTTCTTATGTGCCTGCCACTGTTCCTCTTAGTGGACAGCTACAAGCAGCAGTAGTTTAATTGTTAACCAACTGGCAAACGGATTCCGCATCTTTGTCCACGTCTGTATCCAAAGTCAGATTGTCAACTTGAGCAGCGAGCCGAAGAAAGCGTGCATTTTTTTGTTTGTTTGGAAATTATAGAAATCTCGGCATGCCGAAGATCGAATACCTATGCAGTTTGATTTGATTGGGCACATTGTTATCGTATGTCTACCTAATTGAGATACACCATAGAAATCAGATGATATATACATATATAGAAAAAAAATGTTTGAAAGAATTTCTCCGCAAGGGCATATACGAAAATGTGATAAGACATATTGAAATCAGAGATCAGAGAATAATGAAATTAGCTGCGAGAGTTGTTTGTATATATATATATGTATATATATATATATGTACAACACGAGCTCGAAGTCCATCTATAATGAGATCCAGTGCTTGTCAATCTGTATTATATTGAAACCTATCAAATAGCTTTGAGTGTACTTCCGCATTTCCACAACACAAATATGTAATTTTTAAATATTTTATAGTCGGGGTTTTCTTTATATATATACACACATATATATATGTATAAATATAATTTTGGTTTAGCCTCGAATTTCAATTGTGAGCTTCGAAATCCAAGCGATAATTTTAATGAGCACAAATGAGTTAACTATATAAATTATATACAAGAATATATTTATCGTACGTATTTGATAAGTAGTCAAATTGAAAAAACAAACAAAGCGGCAAAAGAAAAAAGAATAGCGAAAAAACACAAAAAGAACAAGAAAAAACAAACAAATTGAATAAACAAATAAATCATCAAGAAATGCTTCAAAAATATTGCCTTGAGAGGTGCGCTTATTGTTCCACGTTGCTGCAACAAGAGAGGAGATATGAACATATATACAACAAAATATATATATTAATATATTATAATCTATTCAATATACCAAGCCATATATATATATTGGATTAAATGTATGTAATTTTTTTGTGAGACACTGAGAAAATCGAGGGCAGCCCTCGTCATATTTACAAAAAAACAAAAATCAAAAACGAAAACACTGAAAAAAAAAACGGCGAAAACAAATTGATTTATGCTTATGATAACAATAATTTGTTTGATACGAATTTGGATGTTATAATATGGTTGTATTGCTTGTATTCCTGTTCTGTTCGAAATCGGGACTGATGGAACGTCAAATTCCCGCAACTAAACTAAACGAAATGAATCTACAAATTCGAGACATTGAACCAAAAGCAACGAGATTACATAAATCTAAATAGACTTTGTATATATGCACTTATATATATATTTTTAAATTCTTTGGAAATATTTGTATGAGGCATTGTATTTGTTCGAAATAGCAAAAGACTGCTAAAAGAAAAAGAAACCCTTCGGTATTTTAACAGAGTTTAATTAAGTTCGACCTTAATATAATATCATATAATGAGTCTGTCAAGTCTTATGATTTTCGGCTAGCCGAATATTATTTTGCTTTCAAGTTTTGTTCTTTCTTTTTTTTTTGTTGAGAAATTGTTTATCATTTATTTTAGAAATACGAGTAAGTGTGAGCATCAAATAAAGTTTTGTTTAATGTCTCCAAGTGGCAACATTGTCTTCTTCATGCTCTTCACAAGCTAGGTTTCTTGCCGCTGGGCATGTGCATGTCACCACTGCCAACAGCACCACCATTGTCGCCACCTTCGTCGTCGCTGCGATCGGCACGTTTGCGCTTCTTTTGATGCTCCTCGACCAGCTCCGAGATGCGTATATTGTTGCCGCTCATTTGCAGCCAGTTGATGTACTAAATGGAAGCGATATAACGATTAGTGTGATCAGTAGAAGCAGTAGAAGAATGCACATTTTTGGGACATATTTACCAGGGTATTGGTGCGGACGCCGGCATGGTGCAGCTTGGCCTCAATGTTGTCTAGCCGGTGCTCCGGCCTGCTGTCCGCGTCGTTCTTCGATATGTCGAGCAGGTGGCGGACGCGTTGGCGCAGCGTCTCGAAAATGATGCGACCAATAACATGGTTGCGATCGAACGGCGTCAGGTAGCGCCCGAACTCGTAGAAAAACGGATGCAACCGGCCCAATTCGATGTTTGTGGTCTCTGCCTCACAGACGGCCTTGTGCACGTTCCTGTAGATGTCGGGCACGGCTATCGTGAAATATGCATTATTTACTTTCAGCTCCTTGATGTACCACAGTGGCAGATTGATGGTACGACCGGGTTCCAAATCTTCCGTTTCAGCGCCGGCATCCAGAAAGCCTTAAAAGTGATAAGTGAGAAATGACAACGGGACAACCATAAAATTGTTCATTTTCTGATGTACCCATGCGCTGTAGGCGTGTATTGACCTTGCACTCAACTCTTTCCTGGGTCACGAATATGTCTTCAATTGAATAATAATTTGGAAAGTAATTCATCGTTGGTAAATATAAACAGCTGTTTTTGTATTTTTAGCGCCAAATCTGGTTTGTTAGTAAACAGATCTCAATCGGCGCATGCCTGAGCTGATTGAAGTTGGCTGCAAGCGCAAAAAATAATCACCGATAGTTTGAGTATCGTTTCGTTTGAGTAACGTTTCGCAATCGGTGTGCAGGACAGTCGTGTAAATTAAAAAATTGGTAGAACAAATTTAATTCTTAAGGAATTTCATGTTAAGCATATGATTATTGTTTTCAATTTCAATTTGGCTCAATAACTGATGGAAAATTTAAAAAGCGCGCTTCACACTATCGCCTATTTAATGCTTAATATCGATAGTTATACGTGCCAATATGCTCTCAGTCTCAAATAAACAATTATTGTATTAATTTAGTTAGTTTCTCAATTAGGTAATCGTTTGATTTGCTGTCAATTTAATAATGCTTTGCTCAAAATGGTATTTATATCGACATCGAAAATGGGATTTCACGTATTTTTTTACAAGACGAAAATTCAGCATTTCTTAGCGTTTTCTATATGCGGTCACACTTACTTTGTAGTTCACGCGAGTCTGTCGCCATGTTTGGTTATTTTATTTGTTTTTAAAGCGGAGTCACACCAGCTGAAGTAAACGCTCTCAAAATTTTCTGTGTGTCGTGGAATCTAATTTAATTTGGCACAATATAAGGATCGCGTTCGTATACAACGCTTCGTATTTTTTTTTTGATAGTGCAATCTCAACCAGTGAGACAACCAAAACAACAGCAAATTGTTCTATTTGCACAAAAATAGCCTAGAAATTCGGCAGCGAATAAACAACAACAACAACATCATCAGCAGCAATACAAGCGGCACTTCTAACTGTAAAACGCCGCAACGGAACGCAACGTAGCAAAAGTGTTACAAAGTGAAATTGCCTTTTGCGGCACACAAAAATTAAGTACACGGCAACAGCAGCAGCAGCAATAACAAATAACATTTTGTGCTTGTGCGTATATTTTTGTAAAGTTTAGCCATAGCCGAGCAGCTACCAATTCCAATTGGAATTCTCAGCTGACTGCAGCTGAAACCGAACAACAAGAACAAGAAGAACCGCAAAATGGGCGATTTTGATTTAAATGTGGACAGTTTGATACAGCGGCTGCTGGAAAGTAAGTAAAGACCATAAATACAACTAAACTAAAGCAGTTATCTCTCCATATTTCTCTCTCTTTTTTTTCTTTATTCTGTTAACAATTCCTCATATTTTACCCACTTTTCGTTTATAACCTAATTCTGCCTGCTGCCTGGTGGCTAAGCGTGTTTGCGAGTGCGAGCGAGTGGGGCGATTGCATTTTCTAATTATTGCACATTGTGTTCGTTTAATTTGCGAGCAACAAGCGCAGCAGCAATAACAAAAATAACTGTACAAGCAGCCAATTACAACAAGCAACAATAATAAACACAACAACAACATCAACAACAGAAACAACAACAATAAACACAAGGCGGCCTCCCCTTTTTTTATTTGACTTTTGAATCAATTAATTTTAATTGATTTTCATTGCTTTTCAAATGTAACGAGCAAACCTTGTTGTTGTTGTTCTTGCTCTTGTTGTTGTTCTTGTTGTTCTTGCTCTTGTTGTTGTTGTTCTTGTTGTTTTGCGGTTTTTTTGTTTCTGTTTTTGTCAACATATTTAACATGGCTCATTAACAATTAACAGCGTCACTTTACATAACAGCGTTGCGCTAATAACTTAACACGATGATCGTTGACTCAATTCTCGCTCTGTTAAGTGTGTGCCGTTATTTATTTTGGTGCGTTTTCTTCTGCTTCTATCTAATGCACAATTGGTTTGGAGGTCTATTGCAAAATCTTGACGCTTAGCTGGATGACGTCATCAGAAGCTAGCAGCAACACAACCATTTACTGATAAGCACACCACATAAATGAATCAGGTTAAAGCCAAAAAGCTTATTGCTGCCAACATTTGAGTCACGTGCACTCTGCCCCTGCTCTGCTTCCTCTCATTTCATCACTGCTGCACTGTGCACTGCGATAAGAGCGTAGCGATGTTACGCAGCTGTTAACACACACACACTAAATTATGCGTTTAGCGGTTTTTAGCGATATTGTTTTTTCCTTTTTTTTTTTTTGGCAATTTCTGGTTGAAACTGGTCATTTTCTTAGTTTGAAATTTAATGATTTTTCGTATTAATTCTCCAGTTTTCACTGTATTATATTTGCCAACACTTACAGGCTGCCCATTCGTAGCCGCTAAACATTTTAGATTTCTGGTTGGAGAAAGCGTTGGGGCTGGTGGGGGTTAGTTGTTTTTGTCGGCTTGCAGCCTTCAGCTTAAGCCGCTTAGTGGAGCGCCCGTTTTGTACGCTAGGGGGCGCTGCAGAAATGATCTGTTCGCCATTTGACGACTTTGGTTTGCTTGTGAAATTGCATTTAGCCACAATTTAAAGCATTTCTTATTTGTTGTTCTTTGCTTTCTTTCAATCATCCATTTCCGCCCTGAGGCAGGCTCGGTCTGACGTGGCCAACTTAAGCTAATGATGGTCCCTAATGGCAACAAGACGCGGGGAGCAGCAAAAAAAAAAAAAAATTACATTACTCACGGCTGACAGAGTGTTGTTGTTGTTGGTTGTTGTGCGAGGACAGACACGCCCTACGTCAAGGTCAGCCCCATGGGCTAGGTCATGCAACGAGAATTGTCATTAATTTTGCGGTCCCAAATTTCATTTTTCAAATTGCAAATTGAAATTAAATTTTCAAGCAGCTGCTGTTGCCGCCTTCATCATCATCATCATCATCATCATCATCATTAGCACCATCCACATCCAGAGCCATTTCCATTTTCTCGCCTCGTCGCGCAATCGTTTGATTTGCTCTTCAATTCGATTGCAATTGAAAATCTTTAAGATGTGTGCACATTTTTTTTTGCGTATATATATAACAGTTACATATACTAAAAAAAATCGGCTTTCCAAAACTAGAGCTTACATATTTCAATTTTATGATAGATATCTCAAAAATGTAGAAAAACAGTTTCTTGTTTTCTATGTGTGATACATTTTTTTTTAAATTAAAAATTTTTAAAAAAAATAGAAAAACTTCGTTTTACTTAGGGCAATTTTTCAAGCTTATGCATTCACAACTTACTCAACGGAAGAATCCAACCATTTTGAACAAATGCTTTGCAATTTGCGCAAAAAAAAAAAAAATAATAATAATAAAATAATAATTGCATTTGGTGGAGTCAATTTGTGTAACCCTCTTAAGGCCAATTTACAATCGCATGCACCGCTTGCAATCATTCATTTCATGCATTAATTCAAAGCCAGCGAAGAACTCGATCAACAACAACAACAACAACTGAAAAATGTTCTAAGTAGAAATGAGGAGAAAAGCAAATATCGATAGACAAAAATAATTAGATAGAGGAAATAGAGGGAAGAAATGATAAAAACCCAGCAGCGAAAAACCCCATTGCGAATTCGATTCGTAACTTTTACATTGTACGCGTCGGTAAAGTAAGCACCTTACTTTCTTTACTTTGTAATGCAGACATCGTAAACGGAGTAATATACGAGATATATGTATTGTAATGCAGTTGCAATACACCCCCAATATTTTCGAAATGTAGTTATACATATGTTCAAAGTATAGAAAGCTTTACTCTATATGCAATTATAAGAATAAGAATAAGAACAAAAAATAAATAAATATATTTTATTTTTCACTACAAATTTAATAAATATATGATAAGAAAAATGTGTGCAAAGCTCTTCATGCTGAAGCTTTCGCGAAGTTAAGTTTGTGCTTGACTTGAAAGTTCTAGCAGACAACTCGGCATAGAAATAGTAATGCTCTGTAATGAGTTACAGAATGCATTCAGTAATGATGTAGGGTCATTCAGTAGTTCGCTACTGGGATGTGTGTGTGTGTGTGTGTGTGTGTGTATGACAAACAGCACGCCGATCTCTTCTTCATCTCTCTTTCTCGCTCTCTCTGCAGCTCTCAGTCACCAGAGGTAGCCTCTCTTTAGTCCACCCTTTCCCTACTCTCCCGTTCTCACAATATTTCCCTTTTTAAGTTTGTTTCACGTTTATATATCTATTGCTGTAATCTTAATATTTAACTCTATATATATATGTGATCTCTATCTATATATACATATATAATATATATATATATATATGTACGTGTGTAACTGTGGATATGTTTATGTTTGTGTGGCGTCTTGAAAGATTTCAAAAAACAAAAAGAGGCCGAGGAGCATGCCCAGAAGCTGCTCATCTCTCAACAATTGACCGGTGCCGGTGCCGCCTCCACTTCAGCTGCCTGTTCAATGGGCGGCGGCACGCCCCCCACTCCCAGCAGCAGTAGCGGCAGCAGCGGCGGCACATCAGCATCGGCATCGGGTACAAGTGATCCGTTAAATGAGCTCACCGATCAGCAGCGACGCATGCTGCTGCAGGAATATTCAATATCGCCGCCCAGCGAGACAATGATATCGGCGGATGGCGATCAGATAACGGTGCATCATCCGCGCGAGGAGCCCAAGAAATCCAGATTGAAATTGCGCGATTTCTTCGTCGCCGAATTTGGTATACAATTCATGGTCCTCAAGCATCAAAGTGCAAAAAAAATTAGAATTCATCTATCATCACCAGCTCCTCTTTCGCTCGACCGCACTCGTGTTCCCTCTCGCTCGTACTCGCTATCTCTCCGTTTCTGTATCTATCTCTCTCTCTATGTGTGTACGTATGTATGTATGTATGCGTACTTATTTATATCGCCATTCTCTTGTGTCGCACATTCGTCGTACAAATAGAAAAAAGAAATCAAACGAATCCCCAGCTTTTGCTCATTTCCAGCAACTACGAGTTAACAAATTGACATTTTGCTATTTCCATTTATTTTGGCATTGAGCACTTTAGGACTAATCCTCTTATTACGTTCTTGAGCACACGCACAACACACACACCCACACGTACATAATAATCCCCAGCTTTATAGAAAGTATGCAATGTTTTCATGTCTAGCTACGACATGCAAATAAATTAAAATCATTACTCTTTCATTTTGTTATAATTTAGAAATTTGAATTACCTCAGAAATAAAATGCATGTAAATTAACAGGACTCAACCTGTTAAGCATACTAGCATTCATTAATGTTAAAGGCTCGTTAATTAACATTAACATGACATTATTAAGAGAACTTTTAATTATAGATAAAAAGCTAGGCTCTTCTTTTCAAATTTCTTCCTTTTTATCAATAGTTCCAGCTAGAAAATATATATTCTACTCCAATAAGAGATTGCCTTTATTTCAATTAATTCTAACCAAACACGCCTACTTGTTTTGGATCTAATTAGTTATGTTAACATAACGTGCTAACATGTGAATTATGTTACCATTGCGTAATTATGTTAGTAAAAGCTGTTGTAAACTTAATTGTATTTTATTCTGTTGACATTTAAATATTCCATGTGAAAAATAAAATAACAATAGTATTGAATTTTGTTCCCAAATATTTGTATTGCTGGAAATGTTTTTGTTGTTGTTGCAGTTGTTGCACAATTTGAACAGTCGAGTCGAGTGCTGCATTTTCATTACCAATGTTGTTGCTGTGTCTCTGATGTGTCTGATGTTTTTGATGTGTCAAATATCTGACATTTGTGGTTAGCTTCCCTCGTTTTGCAGCGTTACCTGCATTCCACTCCACTCCCCAAATCCCAACCCCGCTTCACGCTGTCCACAACCCCCTCACGTCACCTACCGAATACAGTTTAGGGCATGTAATTGTTTTCACACGCCAGATTTGTAAATGTCAAATAAATTCTGGCATATTATGTATACATTCGGTGCTGTTGTGGAAATGAAGGGGTGGGGGGGGGGGAGGCGTGGTTGGAATAATGCATAACATTTTGCTTGAATAATAGTGTTATCTGCGTGTGTGTGTGCTTGCTTGTGGAAGTGATGTTGCTTGTGACACGCGACTGACACCCAACTATTGTTGCACTTGCGAAAATAAAAAAAATGATTGGGACCCCCTCAAAAAACAATAATCGTAAGCTATCTCGAAATTGATTGGCGTTGAGTGTGCAAAAAATTTGGCATAGACATGAAAACGGAAACAGTCACACAACAGTAAAATTAGCCATTCGCAATTTACTGTTTGCATTTGTTTGTGTGTGTTTTCCTCTTCTTTTTTTTATACACTTCTCTGATGTCGTGTGTAAACAAACAAGTTCATTCACGTGATGCGATAGCACTCCCATCCCCCCTCTCCCGCCCCTACTACGCGGACCAACGTCCCCATCCCCAACGCCACTGTCAAAATAATATTTAAAAAAATGTATATATATAAAAAAAAACCATTTAGCTAATCAGCCGAGCACAGAGCACAGAACTGAGCGAAGGTTACGTAGACCCATCGGATCCACATCGGCATTATGTCCGTGGCTGACTTATCGCTTGAAATTCCGCTTACATCGTGTTACACAAGTTCTTCAAATATTAATTCAACAATTTAACTATTGCACAAATTTTGCTTGTGTAACTGTGTAAATGACGAATGATTTGACAAATGCAACAGGCATTGATATACAAGTGTCGTTTATCGATAAGTGATAAATCCAGCTACGATAAAGTGCTATGATGACAAACATTGAAATCATATGTTGTCTAAAATCGATCGATTGAAAAAACAATCAAAACTATCGATAACGTATGCAAAAGTTTTTTCAAATTTCTCCTGTGTATTTAATTATAATAATTTTGAATATTTACTTAATTTTCATATCTGCATAGAACTCAGAATTCATTGATAAGTTTTGCTCGATAATCATCGATATACAAACTTCACATTCAAATTGTATCCATAGCTATCTATGTATATGTATGTATGTGTCTGTATGTGTATGTACATACATAGATAAGATGTGCACAAACATATTGTTTATTGATTAAACCAAAGTATGAATAGCACAGATAATAACTATTTGCGTTATTTATATATTTATAGATATATATATATATGGAAGTATTTGCGCAAAGTTGATTGTGCAGTGTTATCGATTAGTTGTTGTGTTAACTGTGTAAAGTAATCATCGTACATCGTGCAAGGCCTCAATTCCATTTCCATATCCCACATTCGCTTGATTTCGTTTCGTGCTCAAATATCCTTCGTTATTTTTTGATGCATTTCTAATGTTTGTATAATATTTGTATAATTGAGTTGGTTGTTGTTGCTGTTGTTGCTGTTTTGTTGGTGTTGTTGTCGTTCTTGTTATCGTTGTTGTTATATAGTTGTTGTTGTTGCTGTTGTCGTTGTCATCGTCGATGTCGCCAGAGTCCCCCATGCCATATGTTATCGTTGAATTTATGTTGTTGCTGTTCTTGTTGTTTTCGCTTTTGTCGGGGGCATCTTTCAAGTCTGTTTGCGCTGTGCGACGCTGATTGAAAATAGAATTTGAATTTGAATGTCATAACCTTCACTTGAGTAGTAGTCGCATCAGCAAGCCATCTAAAAATGTATATATATATATGCGATTGAAAATAATCATAGTATCTTATTATAATAATAATAATAAAGGGATTGTTATTAAATGGCTCTAATAAGCAATTGTAAGTTGGCAACTCAACTCGCTCATTGCGTGCGAATTTCGCAATATCAACGGGAAACGGAAATCCAAATTGCTTTTCGATTTTATTATGTGGGTGGCCTGGTGGTCCTTACTTCCTTCCCATCATCCAACTAACTCACCTTAGCTAATGCTTTGCCATTTCGTTTAAGTATTTTTTGATTAGCTTTTTGCCATTGACTTTATCATCATCAGACGGGGTGGGGCAACAAGCAATATATTGATGACAGCTTTGGTTGGCTAATTGGGTGTTGCTCGCATGCACATTCCATATCAATATATATAAATACAAATAAAATCAATGAGATTGCGAGTGGGTCAGATACAAATACTTGAAGTCGGCTTAAGAGATTACTCAACAGTTGCACGAGAAACTGTCCAGCAACTCTCTGCCAGATTGCGATTGTGATTGAAAAACATTTCATATATTTCGATTTGGATTTATTCCTTTAAATACAAGACTAAATGCAGTCCAGATACAGTCAGAACTAGTCAACTAAAAAAATAAATGTAGAAAATTAAATTTAACATTAAATAAAGTAAACATAATTCAAATGTAAGAAAAAAATTAAATAAATTTTAAAATATAAATGTATAAAATATAAAAAGTAAAACATATTTTGGAAGGAATTGGGAAACAAACAAAAAATGCTAATCTCGAATCATTAGCATTTTTTGTAATATAATTAAAATAATTATATAAAGAATAAAGAAAGGGTGCGAGAAAGAAAAAAAAAGTGAAAAGAGGATATAGATATCCAGCTTACTAATTTCCGTTACTTTCGAATCGGTCTTTGTGCAACAACTTAACACATGTTAATTAGGCATAATTTGCTGTCTCAGACTCCTTTGCCTCATCTCTCATGTCTCTCTCACTGCGATTCTGTCTATTGAAGCATTTGTCGAGTTTGCTTGTCATCAACAATAAGGGACAAGAACAACAAGCGGAACAGTAAGAACAGTAAGAAACTGCAGTCATGTTATGACATGTGGCTAACGAAAAGCCAACAAAACCGCAAAGTTTGTTCATTAAATAAGAGCACGCTTCATGCATGCTTAAGCAACACACACACACACAAACACATCACGAAAAAATATAAATAAATAAAGAAAAGCTCCAACAATAACAAAAAAAAAAAACCAAAACGAACTGAGCCCGAACCCCAAACTCAAACCCAAACCCAAAACCCAAAACCGAACTTACAGCTCTAACGGATGTAAAGAACGTGAAGAAGCAAGAACAACAAGAAACAACACAGCTCGCAGTTACAGTTACAGTTACTGCTGCTGCCAATTGCTAATAAACAAGTGCAAGTGCCTAATGCCCTGTACAGAGTTGGATTTTTAGATGGGGCATATTAGCCACACACACGCACATGCTTCTTGGCTAACGTATGACTTTTGATTGAAGCTGACGATTTTTAAATGCGTGCCCAGCGACAGATCAAAGAATATTTGAATATTATTAAAATCACATTTACAGGGTATGTCAAGCGTTGTGCTTTGCCTGCCTGTCTATCTGCGAGCACCTTACTTGCTTAATTATCATTTCTTTAGCAAAATTCAAGTGGATTATGAGGGGGTTGTTGTGGAGCCATTTCGGCTGCTTTGTAGTGTGAGTAGGCGCTATATTTATATATATATATATGTATATGTGTATGTATGTAAGTTATGTTACACGATATCACACTGTAATTCTTCAGCCCACAATGGGCCACATTGATAGACTTTATTTTGGCATAAATTCGAAAAATGTTTGCAATTTAATTAATTATTTCGAAAAAACATACCTGAAGTGTAATAAATTGATGATGATAACCCTGAAATAGGAGTAGTGCCTTAAATTCAGATATTCGGTCAGTTGATATTTGGGTAGCAAAAACAGTGGAAAACTCAAATGCCAGCAATGAAATTGACTGGCAAGGGTGTAGGTAAAATACACATTGAAAACAATACTTTGTTTTGTAATTGTTTAATATTATTTCGGCGCGCATCTTGGAGTGGAAAATTGTACAAAATTGTACTTAGCAAAGTTTTTTTTTTTATACAGAATCGCTTGAATTTACATATTGATTATTTGGGATCTATTTGATATAATAGACCGATGTCAACCGATTGTTCCTAAGTATTTGGTGACCATCAAATGTATCAAGTTACAATTGTGTAATTATATTTATCGAAATGTCTATTTTGGCCCAGTGTGCGACAGGCAAACAAAGCGCCACGCCTACCGCCGCCTGCCTACAGGTTTTTTTTTTACCTCTTTCTTATTTTTACCTTTTACTTTTTTCTTTTGTCACATTGCGTGCACTTGGCATATAAAAATGAGTGAGAAGTATAAAAAAGACGTGAAATGAGGAATGCCAGCGGAGCAAAATGTTGTGGCTAATGGCACGTACGTGTGTGTGTGCGTGTGTGCGCCTGTGTGTGGGCGGGTTTTGCAAAAAGGATACTTGAGGTCTCAAAGGCGCTGTCGACCAATTTTGAAGGTCGCCACTTTGACGAGGCCAACGACAAACGAAAACCGACAGTCCACGGCAACTGTCGACACACCGACGACCGCCTGACCATTTGACCCTAAAAATGTAATTTCTGTGAGCATCGCACCCAACTCTATCACACACACAAACACACACACACATATACACACACACACACACATACACACACACAAATGCAGCTTTATAATACATTTGACCTTTTGACTTAGTTTTTCGTACTTTACTTCTGCAGTTTGCTTATTTTTTTTGTTGGTCTTCTGTGTTTTACTTAGCAAGTACATTATTATATATATATATAAATAAATATATATACAAGGCAGATATATAAGGCAGAACACCTTTATTCGCATATTAAGCTTAAGGCACATGATAAATAAAATTAAATTCTGTTTTTAATGCTGTTAAACGAAGACAGCTACAGGGTGCTTGCCGAACAGCCCCGACAAACAGGCCAAATTCAAAAATTATCGATAAGTCTGAAATTTTACCGATTGATAGAAATGAGGGGAAAAACGCCAACACAATAGAAAGAGTAATTTATACATTTTATTCACAGCTATCGACATTCGTGTAGCTATAGCTCTGCCAGCGAGACACACACACTGTTATTAATAAAAAGTAATTAATTACATGAAATTAAATTATTGTGTTTCAATTCAAGAATGCAACACAAAATTGTTGGTCGCTTTTTGACTTTGGCCCTTTTCCTTAAACAATTTTAGTCTATCGAGAATAGATGAGCTGTCGTCCCCCCTGTTTGCAGACTGCCCTGAGGGTCAGACAATAGCGTAGGTTTCTATGTGTGTGTGTCTGTGTGCTTGTGTGTATCTGTGTGCTTGTGTGTTTGTGTGTGAGTGTGTGCGAAATTGAACTTCACACCTGCAAGCGACAATAACAATACGAACGACGAGCACAAAGACTGATTTAGCTGGCCAACAACGAAGCTAACGCCAACGCAACAAACGCTTTTCTGGCTTTGACGTCACACACTAAAATTTGTCGCTGTATGTGTGTAGTGTGTGTATGTGTGTAAGTGTGTGAGTGTGTTTGTCATGATTTATGGTGCACTCGCATAGTGCAATTGGGCTTTGCGTGTAACGTGTTCCGTTGGAAGGAAATGACTCCTCACCATCCCCACAACTTTTTGCTTGTTCCATGCTTTCTTGCTCCTTTCTCCTGGCTATTGCTGGCGTGCCAGGCGCACAGTTATTTGTCGGCTGCCCCGTTGCATACTTTAGTGCGCATGCAATTTTAATGCCCTCGTCGTCGTTTGCATCGTTGTCGCCATCATGTCCTGGCTGCGTGCGCTCCTTTTGCAAGTTTCATGAGCATCAAAAATATAAATCCACAAAGTTACTTTCGAACAAAAGCAACAACCACAACGCAGTAATGGGTACGTCTCCCAAGCAAAGCAGTAGCTCGAAACTGGCACGCTGCAGGAAGTCCTCTCGGTTGGTTTTGGCTGGTTTGGGGATTTGGGATTGGGGCTTGGTCGGTGGTTAAGCAGAAGAGTTGCTGTGACCGTTGGTGGTGCATAAAACATGACATGACCCGCTTTTTCATCGATGGCTTCTCACTTGGCGCTCCCTTGCGGGGCTCCCATTGGGACAAACCATACGGAGTCAGCTAGCTTTAAGCCGCTTATGGCAAAGTTGTTGAAAGTTTTGGCCCACATAACTGCTACAATTGCTTCATAATTGATTTTCTTGTTACTGCTGTTGACTCTCCCCCGTTGAGGCGGCCCCAAAGTTGGCAACACAATTAGCAACTGTTGCCCCTTGACGATCCAACGAGTTGGAATTTCTCAATAAACACGTGCTGTACTCGGTACTCCAGGCAAAATAAGAACAAACAACAGTGTAGAGTGTGGGGAAGAAGCAAAGATCCCCAAGGAGCACGGAAGAGGTCTTGTCCCAATCTTTGATAAATATGCAAATTTGATGCTGGCACTTACAGTTCAAATACTTCACAATTGATAGATCGCTTAAGCGGCGCGTTATCATAATCAGAATATCCAGTTAAGTACGTGTCCAAAGAGTTTTCTGAGTTAATCTTAAACCCAGAATTATATTCCAGTGCCACCGTTTCTCTTCAGTATACAATAATATCTTAGCCTAAACCGAGGGATAGACAAGTTTTGTTTATCAATCTCATTTAGCCTTTTGATCAATCAGCCACAAACCAAAGCAAGCCAAGCCAAACAGCAACAAAACGGCGACCTTGCCCCAAACACTTTATATGGACGCAACTCAGGCTGGCCAACTCGGGCTGGCCAACTCAGGCTGGCCAACTCAGGCTGGCCAACTCAGGCTGGCCAACTCAGTTTGTCCAGCTCAGTTTGTCCGTTTGAGTTGGCCAATACCCAAACCCTGATATTTGAGTCATTTTTGGGCATATTTTTAAAACAAGTTTGTGGCAAACAGATGCCAGCTGAATGTTGTAAGGAATGCAATAATAAAAAAATGATGGCACAACAACAACAACAAGTTTTATGGCAAAAAAGGAAAAGTGTGCAGGTAACAACACCTTGACCTTTGGCAGCCAGTGGGCGTGGCCAGCTGTTGGTTGTACGCCTCCAACCAACGTAATCGTTTCCTGTGCTGTGGCCACCTGCCCCACCCAAAGTCAAGAAAAAGGGTGGAAGGTTATTTAAAGCCGCTCGCTGCTGAAACTTGTGCAACACCTGACCCATCCAAAACAAAGCAGCAGCAACGATAAAAAAAAAATACAACCAAAGTACAATAGAGCCCAAGAAATGTAAGCAGTTAATGTCGACGTCATTGCGATTCTGAAAGTACAGTGTGCGCCACACAATGTGCAACAAAATGGAAAACAAGTAAAAAATAAAATAAATAAATGTAAATGGAAATGGAATTGAAAATGGAAATGCTCTTATAGAACTCGAAGTATTGTCTCTGCGTATGAACAATATTGATTTTTCTGGAATCAGTTTGCTGCAACTGATTCGAAGAGATTTGTTATTATTAATTCTCAGCGGGGGAATGTTATTTGCAGATGTCTGAGAATTGTTTGCCTCTTTATTATTTCGAACAAAAAACATATTTGAAAAGGCAATGTTTTAGTTAAACGAACTCTTTGCTCGATACTGCGATATACTGGGCCAGCCAGCAATGTACAAAGTACGATTTATTAATAGCACAATAAAAGTTATTTTTACTGTTTGCCTTTTTCATTTTGCTTAATACTATTTGTTATTGCTGGCTGTGGTTGCAAATCATGTGGCGATCGACCTGTAAAAGGCACTGTTTGCAACTACTCCTCGCGGCTTCAAACCCATTGAGTTGTGGCTGAATGCAGGTGATGTTTGGTCAACATGAAGTTTGATGCGAGTCGCCCCTTAACCAACTGACAAACAATGTTTAGGTTTAATGCAATCCAACGCGCAACCAACGAGCGACCAACACTGACAACAACAACAACAGCAAAACAACATTCAAGGTAAAATGCAAATAAATGAAATCAAAAATTACGTCAATGGACAGCAGTGGCACGTTGATATGTACTATAAAACTTGACTAGGCGTTGCATGGACGAACGCAATGGGACATCCATGTCGGAAGTGGCAACAAACAGGTCGAGGGCATTGCTGCCACTGGGCGAGGCACGCGGGCAAAATTGCTTGGGCGGGGAAGAAAGGCCAGTGGGAATCGGTACAAGGCCTCGGTTATTATTAATTAACAAATAGGCCATGCAAATATTTAAACAAATGCGCCACCTGATGCGGCAGCAGCAAAGAAATGGGCAAAAAACAAGTAGCTTTTTTTGTTGTTGGTCTGTTAAATAACTGATCAACTTGATGATCACTTACGCAATCTATATATATTTATATATATATATATATAGAATGCGAGTATTTTATATAATATTCATGAACATCAGTGAGTGTATTCTGGATTATTCAGCTGGAGTGATTCAGTAAACAATTTATAATGCTCTTACGCATACATCCATATTTCAATCACTGCAATGCACATGTGATTATAAGCTAAAGATATAGTAGTATGTATATACAGACAAGCTATAGTATCAACATGTCGCACAGTTGACAAATGGATCACAAGGGACTCCCTCCAAAAAAAGTGGAAATCAGTATATGTGTTGGCCTCGTAAATATTGAAATGGAAAATATGCTTTTTTTTTGTTTTGTATTTATTTAAGGCCTTTCAATTATTGGCGATAAGATAAGTGAAATACTCGGCGGCAACTACTGCTTAGGGCGAAACAAAGAGAACACAAAAAGTTTAATGAATACCCGAAAAAAAAAGTAGAAGAAAAACACTGAATGCCCCATCGAAGCTGGCGTCGATCCAAAGAGGTGCTGGCCATATCGAGTGGGCCAAGAAAGTGGGGGCTAGGCGTGGGTTGTGTGTGTGGGGGGGGTGTTGTTTGGCCAAGACTTTTGCTGGCTGCCAATTTGCTGCCGTGTGGGTGAACGGTTCGACAAAAAGCTTCCGCGTCGCCTCCAAAACAACTGCAACAACAAATGCGACGAATCGCTAATTAAGCAAAGACCCCAAGTAAATAAAATGTATTTTGCACTCGGTGAGCGAGACAGATGCAACAACTATAGCAAAACATCTGACTATGCAGCCAAGAGGGAGATAGCTAGAGGAAGAGGGCCACAGAAAGAGAAGGCGAGTGAGACCAGTGCCAAAATCGATCGCTGGAAGGTGACTTACAATGGCAGCCGGGGGATATGGGGGCTCTGCACTTTTTAGGGCTTTTGCAAATGGTTAAAAAGGGTATACTAGAGTTGTGCATATGTCATGTGACAGACAGAGACGAAAGTATCTGTATATATTCCCGATCCGCAGCAACAACTGAGTCGAATTCGCGCTGTCCGCTGGCGACTTCAAATTTGGAATAGAACTCATCAAATTGATTGCATTTTAGCGATATCGATAAACATCGATAAAGCGCACATTTTAAAGATATAGCTTTCTAAGTGGGTATGAACATACCTTGACAAAATCTTGATTATTTGTAAAGAATTTTGAAGATCGTTTAAGAGAAGCGAACAAATTACAGCTTTTTCAGCAAACACACACAAAAACACAATTAGTTTCTGGGTTTGACTATCTAAAACTTGTGATTGGGAAAGTTTTGCTAGTCGAGCTCTCTCTTTTGACTAGGCTATTCTTACTATATACATATATATATATATATAATGGCTTTTGTAGTTGCTCTGCTTCTGGCGCCTGCTACGCTAGTTTCTTTTGTGTTTTTTTATTTTTTTGTTTTTTGTTATTCTTGTTTATTGTCGCCCTTTTGCTTTTGGCTTTGAGTTTCTTTTTTTCCGTTTGCCAGTTGAGAATTAAGAAGAAAACGTAAGGAAAAACAGCAGCAAAAGCAACAACAGAGCGAGCAGAGCTAAAAATAAATGTTTATTTTATAAGATTTGACTTTGTTGTTGTTGCTGTTGTTGCTGTGGCTGCTTTTGTTGCACGCGCTCTGTTTTGTGCTGCCTTCAAGATTGTCATTGTTTTCTAGCGGCGAAGAAGAAGATATTTGGGAAGGAAGTGGGTTGGGGTTGCTGGTGGTGTCGCCCCCAAATGTTTGGCATTAGGCAGGGGTTGACAGACTTTGCAAGACTTTGAGTGGAAGATGCAGCAAGCGAGAGTAATTGAAGACGCAGAACTGCACTCGACCTCGACAATGAATTCTCAGTGAAACCAAGTAAAGAACCAAAGCAAACAATTATATATTCGGTTTGTCATGAGTACTAAGCATGAATGAGTAGATTGGGTTCTTATGATAGTTCAATTGTTTGACTGTGAATCACCAAGGCAAGGAGCGCTTAAGCAAGATTATCGAGGGGAAAAGCAAGCAAGAAAGCAGAAAGAAGGTGAAGCAGTGAAGTGGCCAAAAGAAGTAAATGACAAATCATCAAAGAAGAAGAGAAACATATATTGGTAGATACTCTCCTCTACCAACGAATTTTAATTGAATAAATGCTGTTGAATCGAAATCGATCAATTTATTCTGAAATCTTGTCGACTTTGAAAAACTGATCCAAAAAAATAATGATCTGCTCGCTTCACGTTTAAGAGATCAAAGGACTAACAATGTCCTTTAACGCAAATTTTGTCAAATTGACATGTTCAAAGTTGAGGTCCAATTAAAGAGCTTATCAGTGAAAGAGATGGAGATATCGAAATGAATGAGATGGAATGCGTTTGTGGTTTCTGCTTGGTGCTGTAATTGCCGGTGCTTGAAGCAATAACAAATTATTTATTTATTTCGCGTCGCTGTTTGTTTCTGATTTGTTTGTTTGCATTCAACGTTGTAGCTGCTATGCTGTCAGCCTCTTGTTCTTGTTGTTCTTGTTGCTGTAGTTGTTGCCGTTGTTGCTGCTTGCCAAGGCAGAAATTGATTTTTATAAATAGCGCGCATACGCAACGTGGCACGCACTGAAGTAGAAAGCACATTGGCTGCCTCTCTGTTTGCCTTTTCCATACATGTGTGTGTGTGTGTGTGCTTGCTTTTACTTGCCAAATTGGTAGAAGGGGGCTGGCTTGAGGAGGCCTGAAGGGGGGCTGAGGTGGTAGTTGGGTAGCAGCTGGTGTCACGGCACAGCTACAATAGATCGCTTCAATGGCTACGTATGGACTACCACTGCTGCTTGTTGCCGCTTGTGCAAAAGCAAAAAGCTTCGCCATATGATTTGATTTCTGCCAGCAGCATATAAAAGGGGGGCGCAAATTGTTCGAATTTCATTTGGCGCCTGCGAATCGGGAATCAGCCGGCACTGAATTGCCTTGACTCGTTTCTGTTTACAAAGCAATCGCTAACCAATCGCAATCGCTGCAGATGCAATGATTTTCATTTTTAGTGCTCGTCGTACTCTTTGCATAATCAAACAATTCAAACTGTGCTCGTTTCGCTCTCTCTGTATTTTTGGGGCACGCGGGGCACTCGTATTACGAAATTCTCCCAGCAATTTGTAATGAGTTCATTTCAACGAATAATGTTTATTCAATACGACTCTCAAATATATAATTGTATTATGAATCAGTTATCAGTGCAAACTTCGCGATGCACTAACCACATACTTATGTTATGTAAACCTGTGTCAAAATTCATCACGTAGACAACATTTTTGCAATATTTTTATTCAAAAACCTAAATTGATGCTAAACATAAAGAAAATGATTAAGAACAAGAAAATTTTGAATCGGTCCATAGTTGGACTTGGCTGAAATCCACAATGCGTGTAACAAATTTCATGAGCAAATCCGAATACTCCCCGAATTGGGAAGTGCAGTCGAAAAATTGTGTTGCCAAACTGGCGGCGAACGTGCTAATAACACATTTGCTTCGCGTTTGTTTAGATTTCAATTTTTTTCTTGTTTGATTATTTTGCGTTAAATTTTATAGACAATTTGGATTATAATTCAATTTTGAAATTCACTTTTGGGCTTTTGTTCAATGTTAATTGCATAATGTTTTTCTTGTTTTATGGCTCTATTAAACATTTGAAATGAAATGTACACACACGCACACACACACGCGCACACACACGCGCACACACACGCACACTTGCAAAGACACAGTCTTGGCAAACAAAAGACATTACGCATACGCCCCGTGTGCCACTCATTGTAACGCCCCTGCCCCACCGCACCACTCAGCTCTCTTGCTCTCACTCTCTCTCTCTTTCTTTGTCTTAGGCAGTGTCATGTAAATACCGTTATAGTCAGCGTTAATGTGCTTAAATGAGGGCTGGGCCAAGCCATTGAGTTGAGTGAGGTGGGTGGGTGGCTGGGTGGTTGGGTGTTCGGCTCACTTGGGTGGGGCCATCACGTGTCCAAGTGGCGACATTTAAGCAAATTTGCCACCGAGTGCTTGCTCTGCGCAGCGACGACGCCTTCGCCCTCAACCTTCCAATCAACTGGGTCAATGCGAGACGGAAGCATTTACAAATACATTTGTTTTTGTTTCGTTGACGTGGCAAATTTCTTAGTGCCTCTGCCATTGCTCAAATTAATTTTTGTTCTTTTTGTTTTTTTTTTTGTTCTTTTTGTTTTTTTTTTTTGTATTTTGGTAACATTCTTTGCGTGCAACTGGCAACTGGCACGAACAATAATGCAAACAGTTTCGATTCGCTTTTGCATGGATGCATCCGAGCATCCCGAATGCCTCAATTCAGTTTGGGTGTGCGCACAGGTGCATGCTGAATTTGCCTATTTGCCAAACACTTGATTTTTATGGCCGACAATTTGCACACCTTATTGCTTAACCAAATGCATAAAAGGCATTCAGCTGTATTAAGGCATCAGGTTGTTCAAAATTTGTATTTTGTTTATTGCAAAATGTAAACTAGCAACACAAGTAAACTAGTTGTGCTTGTTCTATGTTGGTTTTTAGGCTATTTTGCTAAAAATTGGCATATATCTATCTCCTTGCATCGGTATATTGCGAGATATTTGCGGGATCGAGATAGGCCTAGACATACTTGGCACACTTGCTACATAAATGTGGCCAGTCGTTGAACAGAATGCGCTTTAAAATTTCCATGTCAGCAGTTTAATCTTCGGCTGTGTAATCCTTGGCATGCCCGACACAACCGTTCTTACATTTTGATTTTATTTATTTTGTGTATATTTAATAATAATAAATAGTTGTAGAATGTTGAAGACGCTTCTTGTGCTTCCGCATTAAGGTTTTCCGTTTTGTGCGCATTTCCTGCCAATTTAAATTGTTGCTGTTGGCCTTAACAGGCTTGGCTGCCATCCGTTTCGCTTGTGCCGATTTTAGCGCCACAAATTTCTTGCTCCTTCGGACTTTGGTCATCTTTAAGCTGTAATATTTCTATGAGATTGTTTTTCAAAATCTATAATGGTGTTATATAAATAAAGCAAATAATTATGTTGGTCTTTCAAATTCTTAAATTATGTTGCGAATTTGTTGAAGTATGTTGAAGGCAATTACAAATAAGCCGATCAGCTGGAGTGCCACTTGTGCCACTCACACGGAAAGAATGTGAATGTGCAAAATGTTGGGCATAGTGAATGTGGCAGATATGCCAGAATGTTGGGAATGATGTTGATTGTGGAATCAGACTATTATATATTTCAAACATATCGATTTGCAGCTACGTTAAAGTCATACGTATATATTATCCTGTTGGTTACTGTCAAATTGTTAACCGTTTTGGTTTGGTTTTGTTTCGTTTGTCAACTCGATTAATGTGTGCTTGTTAACTGGTTTCATTGGCCCAACTGACTGACCATTTTATTGATTTAATTCAACATTTCTAGAGTTGCTGGCTGTGCTACTATTTAACTGCAGCCTAAAGCCCTCTCCGCTTTCACTGTGCCACTTGCTACTTGCCACTTGCCACTTGCCACTTGCCACTTAATAAGCTCTCTAGCCACATACTCTACAATTTTGTTAGCCCGCTGCCAAGTGGGTCAATGCAAAACGGAAGCATCATTTTCGAGTATGTGTGTTTGTGCTGTGCATTGCCTAGTTTGAGGCGCCACAGCCGCAACAGCAACTACAACAATTTAAAACCAAAATTTCTTATACTCGTCCTTAATCAACGTTCGCTGCCCCAAAGGCATTTATTCTTGTTGTTGTTTGCTGTTGCTGCCACATATCCATTACAACTGGCAACAACTACAAAAATGTTTGCTTAATTTTAAGTTTTACAAAAAAAAAAAAAACTAAGTGCTAGATCATGTTTATATATATATAATCGATTAATTCGCTTGTTTCAATCAAATCGATAAAAATCGATGTTGAAATATTTGGTAAATAATGATAAAATCACTGGCACTCGTGGCTGGATGTAGGGTATCTGCCAGCGAGCACTCTCGACTCGCACATTCTTACACTTTCAGTTGTTGTTGTTGTTGTTGTTGTTATTGTTATTGTTATTGTCATGTCGTTGTTATCTTTGCTTCATTTGCTGAAATTTCCAACTTGAGCACGCAAAGGCCGCCGGCGCAGACCTCCCAGACCAAAAGCGGGTAGGGCTGGGTTGGTTGCGTGGGTAGAGGTAGGGGGTAGGTATGGGGGGATGGGCATGGTAATCGTAGTGGTGGGCAGGGCTTGGCTATTAATGACAACAATGCCAGCCATGCAAATTGTGTTTTCGCAATCAGCTAAAGCCAGGAGCAACGAAGTTCAAGAAGAAGAAGAACATTTCGAAATTAAACCCTGAAATTACAAGAAAAATGGACGACTATATGGAAAGTGACGGCGTTTTTATTGATTACCCCAACGAAGGTCAACTCGACTTTTTCTCGACTTTTTAAGCCCCTATCCGACTCGATCATTGGGTGTATGGTGTATGTGTGTGCTTGTCCGTGTGTATATAAGTGTGTGTATGTGTGTATGTGTGCACTAATTGAATCAAAGTGTTGGGAATGTGGGTCAATACAGTTTGTCGTTCGCTTCACGCACTTCAATATATTGCTAAAGCCCTTGTATATGAGTATATGTATGTGTGTGTGTCTCTCTGTGTGTGTTTTACATGCTGACCAAACTGTTAATTAAATTTTAAGCCAACCATTGGAAGTGTAGTGTTAGGGCGCGATTGGTGGGCTGAGGGGTTGATTGATTGTTGGTTAATTGAAAGCTGATTGATTTTGTCACAGTTGGTGTCTTGTTGATGGCTTATGGGGTCGGTCAATACACTTGAATCTTAACAATACAAATTCACACATATATTGTCATAACAACTGCTCGTCAATCAATGGAAATTATGCTAAGGTGAATTTGGGAAAAGTGCTGTATTGTAACTAAAATCAATTATACTTATGTAACTGAAAAGTAAAAAATCGTTTCAATTTGAGAATTGTTCACTTTTAATGAAAAGTACAAACAAAAAGCAAATAAAAATTGATTGCATACAAAAATGCTGATGAATGAAAGTCAAGCACAATCCACAATAAGGCATGAAAGTAAACTACAGAATGGAGTTAAGTAAAAGTGATCTTAAGGCCATAGCTGCTTCAAGTTATAGCAGCTAAAACTTTGGCTAACTGCTAAAATTCCTTTGTCATATAATTTAATGGGAAATGTCAAAAATGTATGTGCAGAATCATGCGCGAGTTCAAATCGTATGCAAGGACTTTTTTTTCCTTATACCCTTAACCCATTAAAAAGGGTATAATGGTTTTGTGCAAATGTATGTAACACGCAGCAGGAATCATCTCCCATAATCTCCCATCCTCCCTCAATAGCCGAGTCGATATAGCCATGTCCGTCGGTTCGTCCGCCTGTATAAACACGCAGATATCAGAGACTTTAGGAGCTAGAGGCTTCTAAATTTGAAACATAGGTTCTCGAATACCAGGCGCAGATCAAATTTGCCTTATTTTTATCGATAACTGCCACCGTTTCAGGAATATCGATACATTTCGATTAATGCTACAATTTTAAAGACAGAATCTTCTAATTAGCACATATTATGCATATGCATATTATCGATCAACTGCCCAAATTTCATTAAGATCGGATAAGTAACATCCAAGTAATGATCGAAAATATATTCTCATATTTATCTCATTTCACTTATTTTTTACTCTGTAGTCCCTGGGCCTGCCATAAGAAATGAGTGCACTTGCAGACCTGCTTCCATTTGGGTGCAAGACTTTTTAACAGGGAAATTTGCCAATGAAACTAGAATATATTTCACAACTGTGTTCAGGGTATATCGTAGTCGAGCTCACTCGACTACAGGATTCTTACTTGGTTTTTTTTGGTGACATGACAAAATGCGCGGCATGAAATTGTATGCGAATAATGCAAGTCGATTATTTATTAAGCCTTGGAACACATCATAACCAAATTGCTTGTGAACTGAGTGCACTTAAAAAGTTATTTTAATTGAATATATACATATATATATATATATATATATTTAATTTTCACTTACTTATTGTATTATGCGCAAAGTCTTAAGAAATTGTTTTGCTTCAGCGAGTTGAACAGGATTTCATTTTACAAATGAATGAAGCGAAACCATGGTTGCAACAGATTTGTGGTAACTCCTTTGACAGAAATGCATACATATTAAATGCGGCACTCATCGTTGTATTCAAATAATAATTTATTCTGAGTGTTTCAGCAGAAACAGGATTATATTGAATATATATATTTAAAGATAAAGTGTGTGTTTCGAAGAACTGTCATCTCAACCGTTTAAGCTCTATCAAAGGCACATTATCAGTGCCATTGGCGCGTTGCATCAACTTATGCAAACAGGACTTGCAAAAGTTGAAACTTGTATCTTTCGCTGGCTGGCTCTTTGCCTAACTAACCGACCCGACGACACAGCACAAAGACAAACACAGCAGCCATCCTGCCATCCTGCCAGACTGTTATCCTGCCTTATCTCCATATTGCCTTCATTTTGAAAGCCTTTTCACTTAATTTGCTTTTTGCTGTATTATCTTCCTCTTCCACCCACACACACACACACACACACACACACTGTGCACTTTGTCCTCTGTCGTTTGCTTTACTGCCTTGCCATCCTCTAAATGGCTTAAACATTTCCACACTGGCCTCACGGAAGCTGCCACTAAAGTTTGCACCAGCATTGCACTATGACAGTGTGGGTGTGTGTGTGTGTGTGTGTGTGTGTGTGTGTGTGCGTGCGTGTGTGTGTACCAGTGCCTGCCCCAGTTTAGCAAACCTGCCCCCCATCTCTCTTTTCTCCTGCCGCCAGACGCCCTTTTGTGCCTTAGCCATTGGCTTGAAGAGTTGTCGAGTAATCGGGTCATGAAATTGCAGGCACATTTTTCATTAAGGCAAAAGTGCCAGGCGTCTTCATCTTATTTACAGTAGCTTGTCAGAAGAGCTTTCATCTCAAAATCCCATCAAGCATACACACACACACACACACACACACGAGTGCTGAAAATTGCAACATTTCTATTTTTAGCAAATTTGAATAACTAATTAATTTACCAGAAAATGCCATTAAAAAGCAACGAAAGGTTGGACATATTTGTAATGGATTTTGGATCATTAAAGATGAATCCACAAATTAATTAATTACTCAGTGTATAGTTCAGCATAGTTTAAAGGACCAACTAAGGATAGTTTTGCAAGTACATAAAGCGGATTTAATATGGATTTTTTTTTTGTGTTTCTATTCTATTCTAAAATCTGACAGCAAGTATCGTTCCTTACTATTTTTTGAACTATAACTTTTAACGAAACTGTTGAGGTTTCAAAATGCGTTCGAGTGTGTGGCGAGTTCGGTGCACGCAACTCATTTGCTGCAACTCAACGTTGTGCGCGTTGCATAATGCGAAGCGCTGTGAATAAGTTGAGGGAGACGTCATCAAATGGCAACGGCGCCCAGCCCCCCTCAGGCAGCGCCACGTGTAATATCTTTTTAAATTTTTAATTTGTGTCGTGCAGGAGCCGGGCAAGAGGAGGGGCGGGGTGGGCAAAATGTTAATCATGATGAACCAGTTAGACACACAGATGAAACGGAATAAAGGGAGAGACGCGTTAGCTGACTGACTGACTGACTGACTGACACACACACACACTCGCATGTGGGTGGCACGTCGCTTTGCGTCGTCTCTCATGTAAAATGCATAAAAAGCAAACACGCGTGTCTTTTTTTCTATTTTTTGTTTTTGCTTCTTTGCGCTCTTTATGCGTGCGTTGTCTACCCTTCTCCCTTGCACTTATTATTTATATTTTGATGAACTACCCAAACCACCATGCCACCCGCCACCAGCAAACTCCGAGTCCATATCGCTTTTTATCATTTTGTGTGTTCTGTGCGCTGACAAATGTGTGTGTCGCTTGGGCTGCTGGTGCCAGCGGCTGAGTAGCCCCGGATATTTGCATTGAGATACGTAGCAAAAAACGTAGTAGCAGAAAAAAAAAGATTCGCTTTTGTGTTGAGCTGCCAAGCTACCTCATCCCCGTCCCACCCCCATACCCATCCCAACCCCCTCTATTTGTCTATGTCTTTCACTCATGTCTCTATGCGTTGTCTTGTCTGTGTTGCATGTGTGTTAAAGTGTTGTGCATTTACTACAATGGCAACTGAACTGTAACTAGATCTCCGCACAGACTAAAAATCGCGTGTATCTAAAAGAGGGACACAATATGGGGATAAAGACTGTACAAGTTGGTAGTACGAATCCAGTTCAAAATGATTAGAAACGCATACAAAATAGTTCGTCAAATAGTTCAGACAGAACAACAATTAAGTATTGTTTATACCCTTCCAGAGGGTGTTACAATTTTCTCCTCGTATGTGTAACGAATTGAAGGAGACGTTTCTGTATGAACCACTTGTATGCATATATATTCCAGATCTGCATCAGCAGGCGATTCCAAATAACCATGTCCGTGTGTCTGTCCGCTCTAATTTTTTAATGTGATATTTGCGCTGAGCTGCCTCAGTTTAATATAGGATTGTATATATATTATATATGTCCTTACTTTGCATAAGGCTGATAAGTTTGAAGTGTTTTACGCCTTTACCTCAGTTTGGTTAATTTGAAAAGTTTTTGAGTTTTTTTTAGTTTATTATCTTAGCAGAAAGACGCATTTAAAACGTTTACAAGGCAATATAATAATATTTTAAGCTGCGTATACAAATTTGTATGTCAGCAGATTAACGTCGGTCTACGAGGGTATCTAATCTTGAAATAAATGATAAACAAAAATATATTCACAATCTGCAAAGATCTGTTTGATCTGTACTTTGAACTGTAGAAAGTGAATCATTTGAAATTTGCACAAGTTTTATATATAGAATTGCTGAGAAGTAACACAACATGTAAATACCTTCAAACCATATTTCATTCACTGCAATACACCCATCAAGAATCTGGTGACTTTATGCAAATAACTTACACACACACACACACACGCACACACATACACACACACGCACACACATACACACACACGCACATACACTCGCACAGGGAACAGTAGTACAAAAGCGAAGACAAAGTGGAGCAGCTGTTGCATAATTTATACGTGAAACGGAAGCATCCGAGAGTTCATTCGAAGGACCCCCAACTGGCGGCTCTCAGATTTGGCACCGAATTATGCAGCACCCGAAAGCACGGAGCAGCAGAAGCAGCATCAGCAGCAGTAGCAGCAGCAGAAGCAGCATCAGCAGCGTAGCAGCAGCAGCAGTTGCCTGCTGATTGTGCTACTGCTATTATTGCTTTGTCAGGCAGGCTGACAGGCAGATAGACTGACAGAAAAGATTCATGTCTCCCCGAGCCGCATAACTAAACGAATCTCATATGTTGTTGAAGTGAATCCTTTGCTCCGCATAATTTAGTGTTTATCTTGACTCTAAATGTGTTTGTTGCAGTAGCACAAGCAACACAGCAACAACAACCGGAAACATCTGCTACCAGATTTAGTGTTTCGGTTTTGTGGGGCAGTCGTTTAAAGAGTGCTCCTGGCTAGCAGCAACACCCCGGAAATGTTTCAGACTTGAGACACTTTGGGGGCGTCTAGCAGTCAAATGAAAATGTTCATAAAATGGAAACCATTGCGTATACGTAATGCGAATAAAAACCGATAACAGCCAGTTCTGGCCACACATAAACCATAAAATGTGATTAAAGTAGAAAAACAAGGCGAATAAATGGACAGCAATATGAGTTTTGAGCTCTGCGAACATTTTTGATAGCCGAAAAATAATGTCCTGAATTTTTAATTGAAGAATCATTTTTATTTTGGATTTTCTAGAATTTCTTGAAATATTATCAGCAGTGTACAGCATGTATTTTTAAAATAAGCATTTCAAATGCTATTAACTTAGTTGCTAGGTAAGGTTTGATTAGATGCGAAAGCCAAATAACTTTGGCCCGTGGTGTGGCTACCAGATACTATTCCATTTGCCTGCCACTGAGATCAGAGGGATGTCCATTTTGGTTGGTCCTAGTTATGCTAAATGAGATAGGCCGGCTAGAAAGGGACTTCCGCAGGAGCCTAATCTCTTACAGGAGCGAAAGAACTGTTCTGGAGACTCTTCTACTGTGTGCAGTGGTATATGTGTGCCTTCCTTATCAGGACTGAGTGGTAATTTCAGCATATCATTTTCAGCATATCATTTCAGCACCCTTATCAGGCTGATAACATGCGCTGCTGTGCAGAGATTTGCTACAGTTTTGCGAGAATAGATTTGATAGCCGCTTTGGTTATCTGTATATATATATATATATATATATATATATTTCTAGCGAAATCAACAATATATACATATATATATATATATATACAGATAACCAAAGCTATGTATATATATATATCAACAGTGTTTCTTGAGTCAGAAACGATAGGAAGATAAGTAAGTGACAGCCAAAACAGCGATTTCATTTCTAGAAATCCAATCAGCGAGCAACCATTGTACTGCTCGAAAGTTTGACAACCAGTTAGGAACTTGAAAAGTTTCGCAACGGTAAATTCCAAGTTAAACTGTTGCAAGCTTAAAACCGTCCATCCATGAGTAGATTCTGTTAACGAAAAACAAAATAAAGCCATTACTAAAGCGAAGCACTTGGATGCCAATGGCTTCCTCTCATTCTCATTCTCTGTCTCCCTCGCTCTTGCTCCGCCCTTTTTCACACACCCAAAATGATTAATTATGAAATCGCAGCTGGTGCAATTGGAATTGCAACACTTTGTGGCACTTGACAACAGCTGCCAACTATTTAGAAATACGAATATAAATACGAAAATTCTGGATGCCAAAGCTGCTGCTGCTCCCTGGTTGACCATTGGGTGGCTTAATCCACCCACCTCCCACACCTCCTGGTGGTGGATGGGCGTGGGGCTGCAGTTGCTGCAGTGGCTGCAGTTGAAATGTGGCCAAGTTCGAGCAGCTTCTGCGCTGCGGACCAAATGCTGGCGCAGCATTTTACTCTTTCACTCGCACATTTTCGTTCTTTCTGTTTTGTGTATGCAAATTTAATTAATTTTTTTTCGCATTGTTTTCTGTTGTTACTTTTTGCACACACACACATGCTCCCAGACATACATGACCTAGTTGCTGTGCCAGCTAAGGGACCCATTCCCATTTCCCTTGGCTGCCCCAATATGAATTCACAAACAAATGACAACCAAATGGTAAACAGACCAGTGCTGACATTTTGGCCTTTTTTCTGAAGCCGCAAAAGTTCGCTTATCTTATTGGTTAGCATAGCTAAATAGGTATTTGTTAAGTGGTATTCCCTAATTAATGCGTTGCTTGCCTCAATTCGTGTTCAACATTATATATATTATATATATTATTTATATTATACGCTTTAAGTTTGTTTCGTTGCTTGTTGGCCTTTTTTCCTGTGCTAGCTATCCTGTTTTTGTTTTTGTTTTTGTATGTACAATCGATAATTAGCTGAGCTGACACATAACCCATCATAATAAATGTGTGTGAGTGTGTGTTGTAGGCGTTGACACGCCCACTTGTTGGGCTTCACTGGTACTGCTTAAGGCGTTGAGTTGTGTGTTTTTACTTACGCTTGAAATAATCCTGAAGCGTTGACATGTGAACGCTACAAATATATATGAGGCAGAGTACCTGACAAAAGACACACACACAAACACACACACACGCACACACACATGGCTAAGCTCACATTGCGCTTTTGTGTTGCATATTTGAAGGTCGTCATCTATGCCCCTGCCCCACGATGCAGCCACGTTTATAGTACATGCATAATAATCCGCACGCTTTTCGCCTTTTGCGCCACAAAGTGTGCAGCATTTTTTTGTGTTGTGTGCTTGACAACCAAACCAAACCGAAATCAAACCAAACAACAACAAACATTGCAACAGCAGCAAAAAGTTTGCAAATTTTCCACCACCCCCAGCGCCACCCCACACGCCCTGTGCTGTGCGCGTCGATAAATTTGTTTTGTACTTGTCCCTTGTTCCTTGCAATCGTTGCAATCGTTGCAACAATGATGCTCCCAACTAGATTTATGCTAAACTTTTGTATAGTTGATATAAATAACGGCGTTCGTATTGCTTGCAAATTAATTGGGAAACTAACGATGTAATCAATTGGATATTTCAGTGCGCAGCTGCCGCACCGGCAAACAGGTGCAGATGACGGAGGCGGAGGTGCGCGGCTTGTGTTTGAAGTCGCGCGAGATATTCTTGCAGCAGCCGATATTGCTGGAATTGGAGGCACCGCTGATCATATGCGGCGACATACACGGACAGTACACAGATCTCTTGCGGCTCTTCGAATATGGCGGATTTCCACCGGCTGCCAATTATCTGTTTCTTGGCGATTATGTGGATCGGGGCAAGCAATCGCTAGAAACGATCTGTTTGCTGTTGGCCTACAAGATCAAATACCCGGAGAATTTCTTTTTGTTGCGCGGCAATCATGAGTGTGCCAGTATTAATAGAATTTATGGTTAGCGTGTGTGATTTGTGTCCAGATTACATACAGATTATTTATTAATTATTTATAATTATTGCACAGGCTTCTACGACGAATGCAAGCGTCGCTATAATGTCAAACTATGGAAGACATTCACAGACTGTTTCAACTGTCTGCCAGTGGCCGCGATCATAGACGAGAAGATATTCTGCTGCCATGGCGGGCTCAGTCCCGATCTGCAGGGCATGGAGCAGATACGTCGCCTGATGCGTCCCACAGATGTGCCTGACACTGGCCTGCTCTGCGATCTGCTCTGGAGTGATCCCGACAAGGATGTGCAAGGCTGGGGCGAGAACGATCGCGGTGTCAGTTTCACCTTTGGCGTTGATGTCGTCTCCAAATTCTTGAATCGACACGAGCTGGACTTGATTTGTCGTGCGCATCAGGCAAGTTATAAATGTGGCAAAGTGGCAAATATGCCAAAAGACAAGAATAGTCTAACTGACTGTATGACAATTGACAGGTCGTTGAGGATGGCTACGAGTTCTTTGCGCGCCGACAGCTCGTCACACTGTTCTCGGCGCCCAACTATTGCGGTGAATTCGACAACGCTGGCGGCATGATGACTGTAGACGATACACTCATGTGCTCATTCCAGGTATGTTGCAGCACTCCATGAAATCGGACAATATATGCATCGATTCAGTTGACTTTTTAATATATTGTGTGCTTGGCATTTGATTCGCAGATATTGAAGCCATCGGAGAAGAAGGCCAAGTATTTATACAGTGGCATGAACTCATCGCGACCCACAACACCGCAGCGGAGCGCCCCAATGTTGGCGACCAACAAGAAGAAATAATATATCCATCCGCTTCCATTTCCTTAAAAGGTTTAACCTCAACAAAAGCAACAACAAACAACAACAACAACAAATGAATAAATTTTATATATATACATACGTACATAAATATGTCGACAAATATCGAGTGCAAGTAATTAACTAGTTAAAAACGCAAAAACAGCAAAAAATACAACAAAAAATCAAATGCAAATTGAAAAAAAAAATACAAGAAAATCAAAAAAAACAAGAATCACCGTTCGCCAAAGTCGGCTAAAACGTGTAATTTATATATAGATATATGCATACATATATATTTATATATATATATATGTATATAAATAAATAAACTGATTCATATATATATTATGAATGTATTGTATATGTATGCAACACATGTTATCATTAATTGTATACAATTTCTACATTATTTATTTACTCTACATGTACATACATGTTGCTATATGCATATTGATTACACTACACAACACAACACCAACTAAACTACACAATAACAACAACACATTCACAGTAAGTTCTTGCATTTGTTTATAAAAGGACTTGTCCTCAACTTTTAATGTAATTGGCCAGACAAATCGTTCTGCTAAATCTGTTTTCCATGTGTTTTACATGACACAAGGAACAACTCTCCTTCCCTTGCCCCCGAAAAATTCCTAGCCGATATCCCCTATATACACCCAATGAAAAAAAAAAATTGAACATGCAAAAAAAAAAGAGTGCAGCGATTTAAGCAATGAATTTATATAGGCATATTAATGTAAACTATATACGATATCTACTTATATGTACTACCACAACCCAAAATAATTGCAAATCTATAACTAGGCCACAAAGTGCAGTGTGTTTCCAGCAACAACACTAAAGAAAAACAAAGCAAAATTAAAGAGAAAGAAGAAGAAACGAATAGAGCCAGCAAATTAATGTAGTTTTAATATACAGTGGGTCACAGTTCAAAGCAAGCAGTGTGAAAGAAAATAGGCAACTTTTTTACATAATCCTACCTAGCAGGTATGGAAACCCCAATTTATTGGGGTCATATATTAATTTTGGTGGTTAATATATATACCTACCATCGGTCTTTGGAATTTTTGAAAAATAATGAATGATTAGCTTATGGCAGGCAGTTACGTTTTTTCTTTCACACTGCTTGCTTTGAACTGTGACCCACTGTATATATATATATATATATATATATATATATATATATATCATTTTCAATTAATGTGCGCCGTCAAAATGCTAAAATTGTTTATAAACAAAGTGCGCACCACAATTTGTCAAACAAGTAAAGAAGGTAAAAGATAAAAACAATAGGAAAACTATGAAAAATGTACGACTTAAGCGTAAGGCGGTTAAACTATGTATTTGTTTATTTATTATTATTTACCTGCTTAAAACTGTATTTTTTATTTACTATTTTCGTTTGTTTAACTAATTTATTGTCATTTTTGATTGTATTTAAAAACTAAAAGTAAAATGTGAACCAGAAAACTCGAGTAAATCATTTTTTTTTTTTAGCAAGTGAAAACTTATAAATTAATACATAAAGAGATATATATATATATACTAAAAATAGGTTTAAACAAATGTTAACTTAAAACAACAACAAAAAAAACAACATATTAAATAAATCGAAATACAAACACAATTTCAAATTGACATTGAGTAGGTGAATGGGCGCTTTGGTCTGTGCATTTACCCAGATTTCTTTTCTGTTAATAATAATGCAAAGAATATGTTATTGCAAAACTATATACATATATTTATCATCAATCATGCCCAACATTTTAACTTGTCTTACACGAAAATTAAGTGGCTAATTATAAGATACGAATTTTTACACATTACTTCGAGTACTTGAAACACCAATATTTGTGTATATCCTTTTTGTTTTTACTATTATTATTTTTAATTCAAAATTAGTACATATATACATATATAAAAATATGTAAATATATATATATATATATTTGATATATATACTTATTATATAGCAAAAGCTAACTAATTATTTTTTTCGTCGTCGTAACTTATTAGATTGTAGTGCCTTTTTTGCCTCTCAAAACAAAACAAAACAAAAACAGATCATCAAAATAAAACGCAAGTGTAACGAAAAACTATAAAGTTTATATATATATAGACATTTGCATATATATATATCTAAAAGAAAATATATACATATATGAATATGGTAAACAGATGGGGAAAAGTGTTATCATCCGCAGCTAGCAGCAACTTGCATGTCATGCAGCTTGATCAGGCCTGCGTGATATGGCATACAAGTCAATTAATTGCAATAAAATGCATCGTTTCAACTTGCCACGTGCAACATGCAACTCGCGAATTGGTTTTATTAACGCTTATTACTCACTACATTCATTTGTTACAACATTTTTGAATTGGTTAACAATATTTGTAGCTAAATGACCTAATGGAAAATGATTTTAAAACTGATCTGAACATTTGGAAATGTGTATGTGTGTGTGCTTGTTAGCCAAAGTGAGCAATAAACACACATGCACACACACACACACACACACACAGCACTCTCGCATAAAGAGATACGAATACAAATAAAGAAAAGGAAGAAAACTACTGTGGTTGAAAAACGCACCACAATTGCATCCAAAACGAATAAAGAATACAAAAAAAAAGAAAACGATAAATAAATCAATATATTTATTATTAAAAATCAAATAAAAATTATTAAAAATTTATGTAAACGAAATCGCAATGTGTTTCCTTTTGTAATTTAAGATAGAAACTTTGATGGTTTCATGCTTTCTCTTAGCTACGGACAATCTCCAAACTCTTTCAGCCAAACACAGCTCGACATTGCCTTTGTTAAGTACTTCATAAAACAAAAGACGCTTAATTTACAGCTTCCGGTCCATAACTTATACTTTTATAGCTTACCAGAAATGTTGCTTAACAAAAAAAAAAAAACAATTCAGACGCATTGTGCAATTGCTAAAATCAAGCTTACGTCTTTATGACTTAAAGCCCTCCAAAATTGGCCACAGTCGCACATAGGATGGCAGAAAGCTTTCGAAGCTTAAACACGCACTTGGTAAGCTTGCAAGCTGCGTGGACTCCGATTGCTTTTCGGAGTCAAAGCCTTTATGTCCACATTCTGTTGTTTAGCAGCCCTGCACACTGGTAAATAAGACCAACAGTTCCCTAAGCAATCCAGATAGGTGTTGCTTGATAGAATATTTGGGGAGTCCCTGCTGTGATTGTGATGTCCTTTGAGCCAAGTGCCTGACATTTTTGTTAAATTAAAAAACAAGTGGTATTGTGTTTTTTTATGTTCAACATTTATTTCATATTGTTTCGGATGATCTTGATGATGGACAGCTTGAACCATGAGCTCATTCATTCTCGATATCCAAACAAAACTCCTTAAAATAATACAAAATTGAAAAAAGTCCACTATCATAGCGTTTGCTCAGAGTCCAGCATCCTAAAATATGAGACAATGATGTTCATAGGAATCTTAAACAACAAACATTAAATCATCAATACACATCTATAAGCATTTGGATAGCTTTTGAAGAGCTGTCAACAATATATTTGTGTATGCTTGCGAGTCTGCGGAATTCAATGAAAGGCACATTCTTCTTGCCACTTCAAATTGCAAATATAAAGATTACAATTTTTTGCCCAGATTGGTTTTGCTATATCAAAGGTTTGAAATTGAATTCAAATTATTCCTCTTATGAGGAAAATATTTGAAGCAAACGTCTCGGTTTTTTAAGGGTCCAGCTTTGGGTTATATCTAAAAAATCGATTTGACGTCGAGTCATCCACTTTTTGGACCCCAGCAGGTGGGATTTTCGGAGCATTCTCTTGCTTAGTTCCCCTTTGACGAAAAATGTTTCTCCATATATTCTGCACTGGTTTAAAGTCCGCTGATCGGAACTAATGGCGAAGAAGAGAAGTATGTGTCCTTAATTGAATTCGCAGAGTGTCGGTCGATAAGTTTACTTATATAAATATAGTTATAGTTTAAGCTACCGTTTATAGTTTAACATTCTTTCCTGTGTACTCTTAAAAAAGCATCACATTTCAATTGAAATTCTTTTAGCAAGCTCAAAATACTTTCCGGGTTCTTCGTTCTAGTTTATAGGTTGAGCTGCATACAAAGGTGTTCATATCTGTTGATCACACAAATACATCGTAATATCAAATATATGTGAACAGCATTCAAGTGCACTCATTCAGAGGCATATTTTTGCTTAGTGTATTTTTGAAACGTATTCAACATTGTTTGGAATATTTATGCATTTGTTACATTTCTTTTACTTTTACTTTTGCTTTCACTTTCACTTTCACTTTTACTTTTACTTGGCTAGTTGTCTTTGTGACCATAAATTCATGATTTAACACTAGACATATACACATTTATATATTCATATGCAAATACGCTTACAGCTCTAACATTTAAAATCGTATGTATCCATGTATGTATTTGAGTCAGTGTGTGTGGCTGTGTATATACGTATGTATGTAAGTATGCATGTGTGGGTCTGTTTCACTTGAAATTCAAAGCGCGTTGTATTTGTGTGTTGTATATTTTATGCACGGTCAGTTTTGTAAATATTTTGTATATTGCTGAGTGAGACTAATTGTCTGCTATTCACCCAATTTCCAATATATATATATATATATATATATATATATATATATATATATATAATTTCACCGAATAGTAGTTAGCATTTGACAAATAGTACATTTAAGAACAAGTATACCAATGCCGTATCTAAAATATGCACAGTTGGTAGGTATTAGTTGACACGTACCATATGTTGATGTAAATACATATATATATAAATATATATATATATTTGTATATATTATATGGTGTATCGGGCGGAGCAATGATTGACCATATTGGTTTGATATTCACACACATATGTATTTAGTTATAGTATATAGTATATTGAGTAATTATTCTTAATAATTGTTTTGCCCACGCTCACATCTGATTATTATATTTAAGGTTTTTGGGGCAACACTGTGAGTATTCCCACTTGCGTTTATAATTAATAATTGATTGTGGGTAGCAACACAGATTCAGAACGAGTCTGAATTCTTTAACTGTATTTTGTGGCTCTTCATTTGTTTTTTTGTTTTTTGGCATTTGATGGAATATTTTTCCTTTTTTCTTTGTGGGTTTCTCGACTGCTTTACAAATTTTCATGTTTTAGTTGCAAATTGATTTTGTTTATTTATTGAACAAATTATGATTTGTGTTTTGTATAAATCCAATGCGGAAAGCAACACAAAAGCCACAAAAACAAAATAATATACATATATGTTTATTAATAGATCGTATGTAGGACTGTAAATCTTTCAGATATGTATCCATTAGCTGCATATATGTATTTAAGCACATTTCAGGTGAAAACGCCACTTTATGATTTCTCAGTATTTTTTTTGGTTTTTCAATTAGTTATTCTTGCTGTAAGTGTATTTTGTATATCAACTATATAAATGGTTTTCGGTTTGTTTTCAATATATCCATTTAGACTGTTTGCATATTTCTACTATTAAGTTTGCAATTACAACATACATATGTGTGTAGACATATATTGATTAAATACTTCATTTGCATATCAATTTGATTGAACGATGATAATTGGGTAGTACACATTCATTGGTAGACGACTATATGGGTTTGTTTTTTAGTTTGTTTTTTGTTTTGTTTTGGAATTGTTTATAGTTATTTCATCGTTACACTGTTTTGCCTTTGATCAACTTTCAATATTTGCCACACAATTTATATTTGATCTTACGCCCGTTTCTCAATATCTCAATATCTCAATATCAATATTAATATGTGTCCTTCTAGTAAGGAGCGAGTGAGTAGTTTGATTTTGTATCTTGAATATCAACGCATATTCACTTAATTGAATTGTATTCAAGTTCAGTTACATTTTTCTATATAATTTCAATTAAAATGTAAATTTCATATTTATGCTTAATGCTTACAATTCAATGGGAATCAATTTGAAATCGCTTAGACACTCAATTAACTCTTAAACATTGACCAAATTCTATAAATACCACATCCCTGCCCACAAATGTCTATACCAAATGCCTCCAATCCTAGTGGGACTCATCGAAGTCCCACCTCCTTTAATTGAATATTGCTGCTTCGCTTTTAATCTAAAAATCCAATTGCCAATACAAGCCATATGAAATGCTCCTCCCCCAATCCCTAATCCCTCTGGGTGCTATGGTATCCCATTTTGAAACCAAAACTGAATCGCTATCGTTTCGCTAAAAATAAATCAACAATAATTGCTCTTGCTAAAACATTTGCTAACATTTAGTTAATACTTGCACTTTATCGTCATCATTTGTTCTCTGTAATTTTTTTGATTTTCCTTCACAATTTGTAGCCATGTATAGATTTATATATATATATATATATATATATATATATATGTATATACATCTGGTTTTTATGGCTTCTTGCGTTTGGCAAACATGTAGGACCACAATCGGAATCAAACATCCGTTGATTTTGGCACCGCACCCGTTTCGGGGGCAACCTGCCGATGACTGTCTGCCTCCTGCCCCTCGGGGTGCCGCTCCAGATGCACCTGCACCAGATGCTGCTCAACTTGCTCCTCTTCATCCGCCTCCATGTCGCCAGCCAATGTCTCACTACGCAGCAGACGACGCTTATTGGAGCTGCCTGGGGCATATCGGGACGGGGCTTTTGTTGGCACCGGCACATGTATTTGAAACTCATCATCCGCCATTTCGATGCAGTCCAGATGCCTCATGTCCCTGCCGCCTGTGGACGCAGCCGCTGCCGCAGCACTTGTCGAGGGCCCATCGTCCAATGCCTGCGATGGACGTGACGAGGAGGATGAGGTGGTGGCTGTCTCTGTTTTGCCCTTCTGGCCACCTTGCTTGCGGCCAGCGGGCACATCGTGCAGCGCCAGCCTCTCGAGGCGCAAGTCTGCGATTGCGGCCAACGGACGCATGGACTCATCGATATGGACGAGGACAAAGGGTAGCTTGAGCGATAGTTCGCCGCCCATGCCGCTTAGAGTTAGCTTGACCTTCACGTAGTACGACACATAAATGGCAAACACATTGCGATCTTCACCAAAGCCGGGTGCACCAGTGACATTGCCAGCGGCACTGTTGGTTGGCTGTGGCATGCCAGTGGGAATGGCCGGGCTGGGCAGCGGTTGTCCCGTTAGCAATTGGGCTGCCTGCATTACAAAGTTCGGTGAACGTATAGCCGATGCGGCGATGACGCCAGTTATCTCATCCGGCTCGGTGCTGCGCTGCAGTGTATCCTCCAGAGCTATCCAGTTCTTGGTAGGTCCACGCTGCGGACGCAGCGCCACAGTCGTATTGAGTTGACCACTAGGTGGCACGGTCCGATCAACCGGCGGCAACACATTGTCCGAATCGGCGACTACGTTCTTGAACTTGCCATTATTGAACATGCAGACATCCACGTGCTGAATGGCGCAAACCTGTCAACAATATTACGGAAAAGAATAGTAGTAAGAGAAAGTCAGAGCAGTAGTGGTAAAAGCAATAATACTGTGATTGGCCTTCATAATAATATACGAACGTAATTTTATATCAATTTCAATATCAATATCAAGGACATGAAAATCCACCTGGCCCTGAAAATATCTATGAAACCAATTCCAACAGTCAGCTTAACGAAACTGGCATACCCTAATTAGCTGTCAGTTAGACTCGACTAACTATTTATTTGGAATAATTATGAGTATGAATTGTGTAAATTCGTTAACTATTAATATGCTTACATGTATGTCTAAGCTTGGCTAATTAAAACGAATGGCCATTAGAATAATATAAATTGTCTCACTGACAGGGCAAAAATCCTTTTCTGATACCAATTATTTACTTCAATAAATAATGGAAAGCCCTAAAGACGAATGTCGTCTGGACTCGAAATATTTGTATTGCTAGACATGTTCAAAGGCCATAAAACATTGATTGCATTTACTTTTTTCTTTTTTGAAGTTGACTTTAAGCTGTAACAAACACTTAAATTGCGTTTCATTTAATGGCGTCACAGCTGACAACACAGGCAAGTGGGTCTTTATGCACAGCACAGCAAGTTGAGGGCGTGACACATGTTCAATGTGTCCTCTTTTGTGAGTACATGTTGGTGTGTATGTGTGTATACAGCCTGAAATTATGGCGGCATTATTTGATTGCGTTGTCGCGCTTACTTCAATCTTATCTGGGGGCAAGGCAATCAAAAGTAATGCACTCAATTACGCCGGTAAATGTAGACATTGGCCAAAAACGGACACTCTTGGGGAGTGTGGCCAGTTGGTGGGTAGAACAGGGGCAACGTCAGGGAAAAGGAATTATAGCCATTGCTAGTGCCAACGAAAATGCTTTGGCATTTGTTGCGCCTTATTTTCTTGGTTGCTTGTTTTGGATTTCAGTCGTAATAATGAGGCTCATTCAAAGATGCAGAGCGTGGCCAACAAATTGTTAGCCATGTATCGATGGGTTGTAAGGGGTTAGGATGTATCGGGTTTATCATTAGCAGGTCGCCTCACATATAATTTGGACCTTTACTGGCGCAATTTAACACCTTGGCCTTACTCAGCAGTAATTACTAAAAGATGCATCAGCATTTGGCACAGTGTAGTTTGATAATCGAACGTGGACCATAAATCTCAGTGTACAACATAAAAAAAATATTTCATAATCAAATTCCAATTTCAAAAAAAATATATGTGCATAATTGAAATGAACCATTTTTTTGTAGATATTTATTTACCCAATTATATTATTTACTTTATTGCCATTAATTATTTTCATCAGTGTGTAATATGTAAACTGGGGCGACTGTACGCAATATTGATCCCAAACACATCATTTAGCAGCTGCTAAATAATCGATTGTTGATTATGTTTGTAATTGTGAAAGGCAAGTTCACGTTTAACAAATTGTTAACAAATTTGAACTGGCTTCAAAGCATTAACCTTAACTCACCTAACGTTTGTTGTTTTTCGAAAGTGATTTGATTCGTTTTGTAGTCTGAAATGGAGTCTGTTGTAATTGATTTCTCCATTCACCCAAGATACAACCGATTTATACTTGCTTCACATAATGCAAATATCCTCTCACTATCTATATTTGTCCTTCGCTACATGGCTCATTGTGCGACTGGTAAAGCAGAATTATCTACATTTTTAACCAGGACTAATCAATTTTTTATTCCTTTTGGTTTTGCCATGTCAGCCTCATTTGACATTCAATTGTGAACTTTTGTTGTCGCCTGTGGGATTTCTCCGCTCAGTTGACTGCCACAATAACAAGCAACACAAATTCACCCACACACACACACACACCCATACACACACAGATTTTGTGTTGGATTTTGAACAACCCCTTCACAATGTCCACAAGTACATATAAAATATGTATATACGGTAAAGTTTTTTCATTTAATGCCGCCTTTTGAAGATGACATTATATATATATATATATATATATATATATATTTACTATCAGGGCTATTTCTGGTATTTGTAAATAGAATTTATATTGATTTTTGGCCATGAATAAATTGTCAAATTGAAGATTTATGTAAATTACATAAATACTAAATTGATAAACATGTTTGTATTGTTGCTGAGCTGTTTTTTTCTTTCGTATTATTATTATTTAGTTGACTGTGAACAATTGTATTCTGATGTGTCATGGTTTTTATTACATTGACAGCAGAAGGACAACCCCATCGACCCCATCGTCGAACTTGTTGCTACGAGTTGTTAGTTTCTAGAGTGACCTTGGCAGCTTCTTACAGCTGGACTTTAATTCGCAGCCAACACGCGAACTGGCAGCATACACTCAGAAAAAGAGTCGATTTATAATGAAAATTTACCTGAAATACCTGATCATAGAACAATTTTGAATTTTCGAAATGTTGTGCATTTTTTTTAATGTGTATTTTAATAGTAGAAAACATATCTCAAATGTTGAGGTCCTTATTTATAAATAAGATCACTTTAATTCAGAAAATATTAATTTTTTGTTTTTTCGACAGTTTTGTTAAACTTTAGTAGTTAGTTGCTCATTTATTTAAAATAAAATTATGTGAACTTAATAAATATTTAAATTTTTTGCATTTGTGAAATCTTAAAATACTAATGTTTATATATCTGCTTATAAGTAACAAAAAGGTTACGAGTTCTGTGAATAATAAATAATAATTAAGAAACATTTTGGAAATTAAAATACATTTTTACCTGTCCTTTAGAGACACAATAATCTATTTTAGAAAAATGCTTTCAGTTGCCAAAAGTAAAGTTTTTCTGAGTGTATATATATGTTTGTATACGCCTAGAAGACAGCAGCAAAGCTAAGCCAAAATACTTGAAGCTATAGGGCTCAATGTGACCATAAAAAACAAACAGTACACACACACAAACACACACATACACTGATACACATAATAAAGAATAAAGTGCAAAATAATAATGAAACAAAAAACAAAAACAAAACCTGAACTCGACTTGAATACGTAATACACTTTTTGGACAGTCGCATCAAATATTTAAATGCAAGCGAATTACAGAAATGCAACAAAGCACTCCACTGACCAAGGGTAGATAAGAGGCTTATACATGTATATAAATATACTTAAATTGTGTTCTTCTTTGGCCAAAATACCAACGGTAGACAGAGTTAATGGAAAAAAGAGGCCATGGCCAACAACAGATGGAATATTCCATGCATGGCAGAGTCTGTGTGGAAACAAACTAATGCTTTTTAGGCTTAAGCATGCGAAAATATTACAATGAGCAGGATTTCACTTGATCTGTGTGTTTGTGCATTCGATGTGTGAACTGGCTGCTCGGGCTAAGTGCAGACGGCTTGAAAAGCTAATTCAGATTGTAAAATGTTTCACCCAACTTTCCATAACAAGTTTGATTTTCTTAAGCACAAAAGAATGCAATTTAATTATTTGCTTTATTGTCTATCTGCAGGTTTTTGCATTTCTTTTTTTCCATTTCATTTTTGTCTGTATTTTTGCTTGGACATGCATATCTGGCTTCCGGTCGATTTTTTGCTGCATTCTGAATGTTTGCTCTTTTCATTTGTCTGATTGTAGTACAATCATTGCACATTTCAGTACCACCCCCTCGCCGGCTGTCCACACATTTGTCTGTCTATTTGTCTGTGTGTTCATCAGTAAACAATGTGCTGTGAAAATATTGTCACTTCAATAATATCTACAATAACCGCTTGACGGGTTTTGTACGCCCGCAAAACACTTGCCAATGCACTGAAGCCTGAAGGTGGCTTCCTGACTGCTGCCGAGTGTCTTAAATGTGTTCCAGAGTAGTACCAGTCTCTCTCTCTCTCGCTATATGTATATATATATATACATATATTTACATAATCATATATACATATATGTATATTATTCTTTTTCTTTTTCGCTCTCTGTGTTGACAGTTGTGGCAAGCTCTGTAAGCGCACTCAGGACTCCTACAGAATTTCTAGGGCATGTCATTTACTTTCTCTATCTATCGATGCGTCCTGTTGCCGTGTTGAATTGTGGCTTGTATGCTTTTGCATACTGCATTAGCTTCAAGTGGCCGGAAGCAACTTTATGTGGCATGTCATCGATATGTCTGTGCAGCAAACTAAACTACAAATGCAACAGCTGTGGCAGGCAGCCCACCATCGGGAAGGAAAACGACACCAACGCTTTTATACTTCGCTTATCTTTGCTGGATTGGCTGGCATTGCGTATACGCAATAACTGTCAGAATAGCGAATGCCGCATCCATAAACATCGACTTGCAAAAGGCATGATGAAGCCGATTACACTTATGGCGTATTTTTCAAGATATTTACAAGTCAATTTTCAGCCATTCAAGCGATATGCAAAATGGAGGCGGAGTCCTGGTTTTGCGCAGAGTTAGTAGATGATGGTGTCCAGGGAAGGAGGCGGGGATGCTGATGTTCCCCTCGCAACTGTGGCAACTGTACGCAAGCAAAAAGTTGCAATAATTACGACTAGGAGATACTCCGCTTTCAAGTCCTTGTAGTACAAGTCTGAATTTGTATGTCTAGCTGTATCCCTATCGAAGCGGCCAACTATATTTCTCAAATTTAGATTTTAATTGGTATCGTTAATCGATGTTTTCGATTAACACGGCTAAATCGACTTCGCTCAAGAATATATAGCGTTCTTATGGAATCGGAGGTACCTCCTTCCGCTTGTTAACAACATTAAACCCTTTTAAGCCATTTTTAATGGGTTCAGGGTATAAAAAAGGAATTGCTTAAGAATGTTAACAAAAAGCAAACGGTTGCGGCACAAGTTGAGCTGAGCTCAGCAGTGAAGGAACATACAGACAGATATATAATATGTATATGTATATATATATATATATATATATGTATAAATAGATAAATGGATACAGACAGAAGCGTGAGCTCTGCATTTGGCAAAAAGTGACGATGTAAAATTGTGGCACACGTTTGTGGCCAAAATTTACCATTAAGACGTTTCACAAGCTACGACCAAGTAGCACTGTAGAAAAATCAAATATTTTGTCGAATAAAAAACCATAGCTCAGACAACGCCTTAAATCTAAAGAAAAAAACTCAAAGCTGAGATCTCCGATTTTTTTCTAATAAATAAAGAAACTACCTTTGAACGAAGCCAACATGGTTAGTGTCTATGGTGATAAGTACTTCCTTGGGCCACAAGTTGTACATGAAGATTGTATTGCGTATTATTTGCCAGTTGCCAAGACTTTATCTAAGAAAAAGTAGCCCCTTAATCCACAGTGCGTTTGTGTGATTATAGCTGCAGTGTGTGTGTATTACAGCTGGTAAAGTCTGGGTAGTATTTGTGTGTTCTTAGCTCAAGCAAAAAGGTCTGCCAGCTCGTTGAAAGTCGCCACGGGCACAATAGCAAGACATGTGTGAATGTGTGTGTGTGTGTGAGTGTGAGTGTGTGTATGCTTATGTTAAAAAGTAAAACCCATAAAATGTATAAACACAATTTTCACTCGAACAGCCCTTTTTGCCTGTCTTCTCAGCCCGTCCCCACTTAAGACTTCATCTCAATGTCAACTTTTCCACTTGCCTCGACCAGGGTGTCAGTTGGTTTTCCGTCTGTTGCTTTCTCCCTCTTATTTTTTATATACCTTGAATCTATTGGAAAGGGTATTAGGGTTTTGTGCCAATGTATATATAACAGGCAGAAGGCAGCATCTTTATCTGGAGCAATAGCCGAGTCGATATAGCCATGTCTGTCCCTCTGTCCATCTATATGAAAACGTGGATCTTAGAGTCTATATGAGCTAGACACTTTAAATTTGGAAAATAACTTATCGTATGCCCAGAGCAAATCAGGTTCATTCGTAATTTTATCAATAGCTGCCTCCGTTTCGCGAATATCGATACTTATCGATAAAAGCCACAATTTTGAGCAAGAACATGAAATAGAAGCATAAAATAAAACTAGAAAATATTTTTAACAGCTGGCTTCAGGGTATCTAGTAGTCGAGTCGAGTGGTTTTTGTATTGCCTTTGCTTTGTCAACTCAAGAGATTGCACATTCCAAGCGCTCTCCACAACTTTTGCAGTTGCCGCCAGACGACATTTGCATTTGTGTGCGCACTTCGATGCTTGGCGGCTCAAGTTTGCCATTTACCGTTTGCCAGTTGCCGTTTGCCAGTTTCCGTTTGTCGTTTGCTGCCAGCTGGCCAAAAACGGCATGTCAAGTGTTATTCGCAGCGGGTCACTCGATTTGTTAGCCAGATTTCAGCCAGCAACATATAAACAGCTGTCCGCATGGCGTATGAGCAATATTCGATTGCTCCGAGCACTGCGTTAAACAAAAGCACAAAAAATAACACTTGAAACCGCACACCAAATACCCTTGAAAATAAAACACATTTGATAAGCAACTCTCAAATCTCATTCGAGTAAATTGTACAATTTCAGAAAAGTATAAATAGCTGCTGAAAGGAACTCGGCGCGTTTGATGATATGCCCAAAGGTCAAAGCTGATTTCTGTGTAAAAGTACACTGATTACTTGCAATGTAATCATTGTTGAAAGTTTCTTAGTTTCATGCAACACTGATTTCTTTGCCAATTATTGCTGCAGTGACTTGTCTGCTCCCACAGCAAATCAAATGCTACTGTTTTGACCATTATGCTTTGCTTATGGGAGCAGTGGCTCGATGGTAATCAGTGTCTTTGATAACTGATAACTGGCACCGTTCAATCTGAACAGCTCGTTGAACTGCTAACAGCATGGATTAATCGAAATGATCGCTTCCAGTTAGGGCACATACATAGTGAACATACGTACGTGTTTATAATATCAATACGACGCTTTGCACTTGGGCATATCAGAATAACTGATTTATTCATGTAGGAGTTTCGGTGTGTGTGTGTGTGTGTGTGTGTGTGCGTGCGTGCATGTGTGTGACAGGGGAGTGAAAGAGAGTGTGGTTGCACGGGAAATTGTCGAGCGTTTAGTGCGCCCGCTGGGCCGTGAGTTGTTTTCATTGTGTTTATGGGCACAATTCGGCTTGATATGAAAAGCGAGGCAATGGAAATACATGCATTTGCCATTTGAGCCATGGAACAACAATGTCAGCAATAGCAACAACAAACAAAGAACAATCACACATTGCAGAGTAGACAGATAGAGAGAGAGAGAGAGGGAGAGAGAGGGAGAGAGACGGAGATGGGAGAAGGAGAGAGAACGTTCAATTGGACATAGATAAATTGAAGATGTCGGCTACATTCAGCACATATTATGCCATTACTTTGTGATTCTTTCGGCTCACACGTCCACCCACACACACACACACACACACACATATATATTTATGTATGTATGTGGCAACAGTTAGCAGATGTAAAACACATATCGTTAAAACCATCTAAATGGCTGCTATTTGTGGTCCAAAGTCAGTTCAATGGCACCACAAGCACTTGAAGCAATTGGAGCAGACGGCCGACAAAAAACACTCTTGGCCACTTGTGGCTAGTTGCACGCATCAGCTGCAAGTTAGAAGTGGCCAGTTGATTGCCTGTGAAAACTTTAACGGCCACTTGCTTGCCAAATGAGGCCATATCCAGAGCATGAATATAAAACTCTTTTGCGTGGGCTTGTAATCCCTATCTGCAAGAATGTTCTTATGGATGTGTGTGTGTTGGTGTGTGTGTGAGTGTGTGTGTTGGGGTGCGTGTCCGTAGGTGCATGCTAAGCACTCACTAATATGGCGACGTTGCACATAATTCAATTACTTCTTTAAGCCGTTAGGGAATGAGAAGGATGCCGTGCTGGGCTAGGGAATGGGAGGTTGGATCAAGGGGTAAGGGGATAGGGACTAAGAGCTGGGTGCTAGGGACTGGGAGATAGGAGATGGGAGATGCCAATCCTTGCCTGGCATTCACACATTATTCATTGCATATTTTATGACGTGCAACTGAATGCAACAGTTTTCTCAACGTTGCGTATGCATAATTTATGGGGGAGGGGATTGGGTTGTGTGTGTGTGTGTGTGTGTCAGTCAGATAGACAACCAGACTAGACAGACTTTTATACTGGAAACACTAAACGACGAACAAAAAACATAAATCATTTGCTGCTAACCGAGTCTAGTCAGACTCACAATATTAATGAGCCCGAGAAAGGACAAAGTTAAGGTTAGACAAACTCAACGAGCTGGAAATAGCTAAGGATCTCATAATCCATGTAGATATGGTTAGACAGATACGGAATTAAGTGTTAACCTATCCATCTATGCTGTTAACAAATCGAATATAAATAGGTCAATGGAGTTCAGCATGTTTGGTTTGCCTAACTTTGGTTCTGTAAGATTGATGCGGCATACACATAAATTATTTTTGTTAATTTCTTGTTAAATGAGTAATTATTTTAACTTACACTTAGAGAAAAAGCGGCCTGCTTCAAAGCTAACTGGATATTCCACTTACCCGCACTTTGCGCACGGTCTTGCGGCTGTCGTTGCGTATGTTGACGGTGACGTCGACATTCTCGCCGTGCGTGTACCAGCCCTTGTCCAGACTAGCTCTCAGGCTGACTCGGCCATCGTGGAGCAGAAATGGTTTGTCCACGGCGCCCTGTGGCCCGCCGCAGGGTCCAACGCTGATGCCACCAATGCCGCCGGCGACACCCGCATTGCTGTGCGGCGGCAACATTCCGCTGCCAATGTTGTCGCAGTGCTGCCAAATAATGAAAAAAAAATAGAATCAATTAGAGATTAGATTAGACAGCGTGTGTCTTGTTAGCCAAATTTACATAATTGACTTGACTGCGCCTTAAGCGAAAGTTCCTAGAGTGTTTCTCTCAGTAATTAACTGATCAAATCAATTACAAATCAATCTATTAATCAATAAGTTACCAAACTTAGTTTTGGGCTATTTAGGTTGCAAATCATTTTAAATGGACTAATAATAATGAGTATTGATCGATATAGAATCTATATACATATATTGTATATGTAGGTATGTGTATAGGCTAAAAGGTATAAGGTGCAAGGTACAAGGAATAATGTATATGGCACATACTAGACATACCTCCTGGAACGATTTGCTGTAGCAATGGAACGGATCGTTGGGGCATCTCTCGATTTCACTTTTGCTGCGCCCAAAGCGACTGCTGAACCTAAACGCCTTTGGCGATAGACGCAGCTTGGGGAATGTGTCGCCGCGTTCCGATTTGGAGCCCTTGCCCTTGGAGCACGTTGGTTGCTCGTGGCCAGCCCCTCCAGCGTTCGCATCGTTGCCAGGTGGTGGCGTTGCACTTGATGGCGGCGATGGAGCGGCATTGTGCTGGCCGACAAAGGCGGCAAACTGCTCCGGGGCCGAGTGCTGATGAAAGACATCGGTGCGATAAATGACGCGGACGCCCATCTTGACGGCGGCGCGACGATGGAACTTCTCGTCCGTCTTGTCGGCTGCAAAGAAAGAGATGCAACGAAAAAACAAAAAGGAAGGCGCCTAATTAGCCAAAAGGATGCGCACTGTGAAAATGGCAATTTGCCGCTGCCATTGCTCGCTAAGCTCATTACAGGCACGGCTGCCTAATAAGCTTGAAATTGAATGAATGCATTTTTGTGCCTTTCAATTTTCTTTGGTTTTTGTGTTTTTCGTCTTGGTTCGTCTTGTTTGAACGGCTTACGGAATGCTCTGAAGGGCAGGCAACCTTTTAATGTTGTCAAACCAACAAAAAAACAACAAACAACCAATTTACATATAATTTTCTCAACTTAAACATTTACCAGGTACTTGCCCAGAGCAGCCAAAAATTGAGAAATTTTAATGGAATTTCAACTTGTGCCAATTTAAATCTTTACATAAAATACATAAGAAAATTGACTCACGGATTATAACACAAACAAAGGGTTGGGCAGAGTGAAAGAAGGAAACAATAGGTAAAAGTGTAAACAAAATAAATAATATATAATAATAAATAATAGAATATGAACCATGGAGAACTTTTCTGGCTCAAGTAGGTCTGAAAAAAAGCTACAGATTCTAGAATAAGTTTGATGGACAGGAAATATTTTCTAATTTTTTTTTGAATATTCATTATAGTTATAAAACCAATTGTTCATTACTTACTAGAAAATGAAATGTTCATTTTTTGTATTACTTTAATAAAATTGGATTTGAAATCCTTATATATTTTTCAATATTTACTTAATTTAGTACCACTTTAAATAAATATAAATTTGGTAGAAAGTTGCCATTCAGCTGTGGGCAAGGAAACAATAAAATAATTGCATTGAAAGCAAAAGTAAACAGCGGACAATTTGTGTGCCGTGTCAGTTGTCGTTGATTTGAAATTCATTGTCTCTTTTACTCGGTGTACATATACAACAATAGAATGCATAAATTACAATATATTTACGAACAAATTTACATGATCATCGCAAATAGACATCCTGAAGGTAAGGATAACTGCTGAGCAGCTTTAAAGGACGTGAAACCAATTTCGGAGTGGGTTCGATAACGTCAGTTGGCGTTGGCATCTTCATCCGGTTGAAAGTTTGTCGGCTTTATACAAATATAATTCAATTGTGTTCATTTGATGCACCGACGCGCAATGTTATCGCAGTGTTGCAACGACAACAACAAGTTTATAATACATACATAAATGTAAACGTATTTTGTTTTTGTTTATTAAATCGAATGAAACGGACGCAAGGAAATAAAATCTGAATGGACTTTCCGTTGGGGCTGTTGCCTGTTGTGGCTGTTGCCTGTTGTGGCTGTTGCCTGTTGGGGCTGCGTCCACATTGTTGTTGTGTTTTTTTCTGCTTCTTCTTTTTTTGTGAAAACAACATAAAATTAATAAACAGTTAAATGATGTTGAAGAAATCAATGATTTATGCTGCGAGTAAGAAGATTATCAAACTGTCGATGCTGCCATTGAGTGCTTTGTTTGATATTTTGCCTTGATTTCATTTTACGCAGAAACAGGTAACAATAAAATTGCCTTGACCAAACCACAATCACCGATTAGTGAACTGTAAAAATTAATTTGATTGATTTTACCCTACATTAAATCTGGTCTCAAATAAATTCATTCGACTTGACTGTTGTCATTCTCATCAGTAAGCTCAGAGTTAATGAAAAAATGAATATTCAAAATGAGACACTGCTTTCCAATGGCAATCTAAAAGCTGATCAAGAATATCGATCGGAGGAGACTCCTTCAATGAGTTACAAACTTCACGATAAAATTATAGTACGCTCTGGAAAGGTATACAAAGGGCTGCACATTTTAAGCAAATCAATATATTCGATTTACGTCTTTTTTTCTATTTTTGTGGGCTTTCACCTTCTGCTGACACTTGGTTGCCCCCGAAAAACTATAGGGGCGCTAATGGGCGCGATGGGAAACAAAGTTGTAATTATCACAGTTGGGTCAACTCTTCCTTTTTAGCACGCAAAACTTGTCTTGTCCTAGTTCTGGGCAACTGTGCATGCAATTAATGTCCTCTATTTTAAATATGTATGTGTGAAAGTGTCCCATTTAAATCAGATTGGTAAAAAAAAAAGTTTGCTTTACAATTCAAATTTCATTCAAATATCAAATGTGGTTTGTTTTCGGATTAAGTACTTGGTTGGTCGATGAATTTGCGCTTTTCCACAAACAAATATGTATTTATTTGTATTCAGTTCATTTCAGTTACCTTGGGAATGCGGACAGACAATACGAGCACAAGGACGGAGACGCATTGGGAAAAATGCCTTTTGGCAATTGAAAAAATTACAAAAATAAATAAAATAAATCGAATCGAAAGGAAAGGAAAATGAAATTGAAAATGACAGACAGAAACCATCAGAAGCATCGCAAATTGCAAATCGCAACCGGAATTGAAATTGGTATCTGAGTGGGCATCAGTCAGGCTATTTGGATACCCTGTGCCCATGAAATGTCGGGACAGCGGGTATGTCAAACCTGGACATCTATCAAGCGACTTGCATTTTCCATTAGCAAGGAGACAGAAAGAGGATGTTGTCCTCGCTGTGCCCAAGAGAGCTGTTCGTTCTGGCTTCTTGTTGTTATTAATTTCAGTGTGTACACAGTGCATTAGGTTCACGCTTGGTGAAAAAATCAACTTAAATGATGGCCAAAAGCATTACACCAAACTCAATCGAAAATAAGAACAATTCTATCAGATCAACTCTGATGCCGTCAGCAGAAGCAGCAACCACAGCAGCAGCAGCAGCGGACAAGTATTGAAAAGTATTGGACAGGGATAATTTGGTTGTTGCTCAACGGTTGAGGGGAGCTGCCAGTTTGCCGCGGTCATTAATATAATTAAGCTGTGAAACTTGTTCGATTGCCAAATTACGCGGGGATTCGTATTCGCTCGCACTCACATGTCGAACGTCGATTCTAGTGGATGCCTGAAGTCACTCGATGCTCGATGCTCGAAACTCGATACTCGATACTCACGACTCTATAAGCGTTGGCCAATGGCTTGATGATGAATGGTGAATGGAGGAAAGGTAACGTAAATGCTCGTTAATTATAATGTATTTGTATGTCTACACGCAATAAACCTGAAAAAGCTCAGCACTTTGTTGTCCATGTTAAAGGTGCAAGCCTACTTAACATCTAAGTGAGCCGTACTAAACTAAACTCAACTTTCGACTCCAAGGTTACTTCTATCTTAGTGATCTTCATTTCTATCCACTTTCTAGCTTTTTTAATTGAGAGACTATTTAAGAAATAACCAAAGAAAACATTGCATATATTTTAAAGATCATAAATCATCTTCTTTTCGATTTTTTCACTCATTTGTCGCCTAAGCAAGTTTGTGTCGAAAATTGCACACAAATTGTTTATAGTGTTGATTTCAAGGGACCAGCATAGTCCCTTTTTCATAATATGGGAATAGCTTCGTGTGGGTCTAATTTGGATTAAGTTTCGGGTCGTCGTGCTGTGAAAATCGAAAACTTGCCCTTATACAAAGATCCCTTGGAGATACAATTTTTAGCATCTCAAGATAATTATATTTATTCATTATGGTGTTGGGATGTTCCGACCTCCGTTGAAGTCTAACAGGCTTGAACGTGGACGATGCCCTACGGCATTGTATTTAAACACTAGTTAGCAATTCTGCGTTAATTTGTTTAAAATCTGTTTTTGTTTACAAGTTATTCCAAATAAAAATGTGTATTATAGGCTGGGTCAAATAAACTGTGGTTTTATATATATATATGTATGCATATACAGACTTAAAACTGGATATTTCTTAAAAAATAATTATTTTAACTGAAAGTGAAATTAAAATTGATTTAAACTAAAGCACCAGAAAATAAGAAAATAAGTAGAACTTACCAATGAAGCAACGGACATCGTAGCTGGTGCCAATGGGAGCTCCGTAGTAACGCTTGGCCGGCACCAGCTGGACGCTGGGCGGAGCCTGGGCGGTCAGCGATAGGGTGAAGGGATGGGCGCCATCGCCCAGTCGCCGTAACAATGCCTCCTGCAAGCAGAGTGCAAATATTTGTGCACATACATACATATGTGTGTAGAGAGTCAGAACAAGGCATACATATGTGCAAAATTACCACCAGATATTAATTTTAGTATTTTAATTGGATTATTTAGTTATATATCTTGATCGGTTCTGCTGCTGCAATAAAGACTAAATGCAATAGATGCGGATAGCTTTATAATTGCCCGTACTTATTATACACACACACATATATACATGCATATATTATATATGTATTTGTAAAAATATGCATGTTTGTTTGTTTGAGGTTAAGCTTAGTTTTTAATTATGCATTTTGGATCTGTGATTAGTGGCGCAACCATTGAGAAATAGCTGGCTTTGTTTTCTGGCCAGATAACAATTGTTTTTTATTTTTTTAATTTTGTCCTTCTTCTGCTGGTTTTGGCATTTCATTTGCATTTCATTATGTTTGCGGCATTATGAAAACATGCCATGCCCACTGTGACTTCCCTCTACTCTCCAATTCCCACTCCACATCCTTGCCGTGTTACTGGTTGGTTTCTGCGCTGGTTTTGTCCTTGGACTTTTACTTAAATGTCTTATCTGTGTATAGTCAGCTAAGTAGCGCGTACAAGAGCAGTCAGAATGGCAATGACCCCTCCCCCACCACCACACCTCCCCTTTCAAACAACTGCTCAACAGGCCTTCAGCGAAAAACTTTCGCTTTGACTTTCCCTCGAACTGTGTGCGGCATTTCAATGGAAAGTATTTAAAGACAAATCCTGCTGCTCAAATTGTTTGGCTTGGAAAACGTTTTGTTCTAATTTCAGCACGCTTTGAGCGCAAACAGAGATAGCGAGAGATAGAGAGAGAGAGAGATACACAGAGAGAGAGAGAGAGAGAGAGGGAGAGCTATTGGAGGGGGGAAGGCAGTATGTCTTCTTGAGCCGCCATTGTCAGACAGGAGGGCCGCACGGCCCTAAGGCTTGAAATCTGTATAAATGTATGTTGCAGGCTCAACGTTGCACGGGAACATTAAGAATACAAATTTAACTGTTCTACTCATAGATCGGATATTGTCTTACAAATTTGTTGACATTGACAAAAAGTAAATAGCTTGAACTGTATTCGACTGGGCAAATGCTTTTGGCAAATTAATGCATGAGAATGGAGATTCTAATGAAAATAAGTTGAACCTGCACGCTACATAATGTTGTTAATATTGCTCTGGCTTATAGTACATATGTATCTATCGATGTACATATGTATGTAGTATTTATTTACATAATCGATAGATATTACAGTATATGCCTCATGCCTTACGCCTTCGCTACTCAGAGCATAACTAAAGTGGCTAAACTTCAAATACTAATCGAAATGAGTAATTGGTCTGTCATAGAATTGCTTTGTATCTGCATATTCCTATTCTACTTACTGCTGCTTTACTGTACCTCACCCAACTGCACGTTAAGAATAATCCATATTTATTTTTTGCTGTCTATCGATTTGACATCGATTGTCTGCTTAGCTTAGCTAGCGGCGATGTATGCATTTACGTAATTGATTAGTTTCGAATTTATTATGGCAATTTTATTTCACCTAACTTTTTTATGGGAAAGCACTGGCATCTTCCAGCACAGCTCTTGACCATTTTGTGCCATTCTGGCCTTCTTGGTATTCATGGTATTTTTTGAAAAAAATTGCCTTTGCCTCCTCACGATGTTATTTGGGCAAGTTATTAAAGTCAAATTTATGTAATTGTGTGTGTTTGCCTGTCTATGTGTGTGTGTGTGTGTGCTGATAGCCCGGGGCAGTAGCAGTAGCTTCTACTGGCAGCAGAATATAAGTGAGTAAATGTATTATGCAAATCGGTCAAGACAGGCGATAAATGTGGAAAACTGAAAAACTTAGAGCTGGAAACTGAAAACTGGAACCCGGCAACGGAATAATGAAAAAAACTGATTGCTTAAACGAATTTCGGTGAGTTTGGCTGTCAAAAATGTGTGATGGGTAAATAAATGATTGCATGTCAAATCTAATAAAAAGGGCAGGTTCAAATTGAGAATTGCTTGGGGAAGTACGCCTGCCATACACACACACGCAGATTCACACAAACACACACACACACACACACACACACGCACACACACTGACATACAGTTAGCAGCGGGCGAAAAACAATGCAAAAGGGAATCGCAAACATTTGTTAAGCTTTTAGTTAAATGAAATTGATTTTCAATTGGTTTAAGTGCACTAAACTGACATCTTCAGTAATAATGGAAGAGAGGGATAAAGCGAGAGAGAGAGAGTGGGATAAGGAAAACAAAAACATAAAAAATGAACCGAAACTAACCTACAACAATTCCAACCAAAAAGCAAAACGTGCAGCAAATTTCGAATCGGACGTGATTTGCTGCATTGGATCTGAGCTTTTAGGCGAACAACAGCAGCTGAGAAAAGCAAAGACTGAAAAACCTTCAGGCAACAACGCAAATTGGAATGCAGTGAACTTTGATTTAAAAATGCTTGCAAGCTGTGCTTAAGCAATATCTATATATACATATATCTGTTAATATATAATATTTGGACAAAAATCATACAATATCGAATTACTATAGCTTATAGCTTTAATAGCAATAATCACACTGAATATTAAATTAATAATGAATTTTAAAGGGTATCTAATCTGCGGCGTACCTAGACCAACTTGCAACTTTTGCTGCCCCAACAAAAAAAAAAGAAATCCACTTGTTGAGCTGGGTTTGGTGGCCTTTATCACCAGCCCATTTAGTTGGTTGCGGGCCACAGCAATTTCCGTAAACATTAACTGCATTTGTTTGGTAAGCTTTGGTTATCTGTCAATTTGCGGATTGTGGTCATTTAATGCACTAATTGGTGTTTGTTAATCTAGTGTGGCTTAATTGAATTAAAACAAAAAAAAAACAAGTGGATTACAAAAGTGGTCAAACTGTTTATCATCATGCAACACAGATTTGTTGAATTACAACAATTAACATGTACATGTTTATATTTATTCAGCAATGATAATCGCCGAGAGCAGTTCCTGTTACCAGTTTGCTTTTTCATTTTCAGCATATTAAAAGTCTGTGCCAGCGATTTGTTGCATGATAGTTTTAAGCTTGATTTAGCTAGAGTTAAAGTAGTGTACAACTATGGGCCTTAAAGCCAACTTACATTTGTACTTCGCTGGCCAGAGAAGCCTGTATGCTTGTGGTTGCATGGAAAATCCAAGAGTTAAGAACGAACTTATTGTTATGGAAAAAGTTGCATAAAGTACACTTTCACTGCTACATTTCTGCAGGATAATCCTTAAGATTCTCTCCCTCTCACCCTCTCTCTCCCTCTCTCTCTCTCTCTTTCTCTCTCTCTCTCTTAAGAAAATTTATCACGCTTTGAGTGTTGAGTTCCATCAATTATGAAACTGTGCAGGGGGGACGCTGCCACTTGTTGCTGCCGCTAACTGAGCTGAGTGGGTGTCCGGCATTCGCATTCCTCCAGTTTCGAAGAATAGCTGCAGCAGCAACTTGTCAGCCAAGCTGGCACATGCCAACAACTTGCTGCCAATCTTCACTTGCTTTGGCCAAGTGCTCGTCTCGCATTCGCCTCTTGCTCGAAAAACAAAAACACAATCACAGTCCGAAGGCAGGCAGTGCTTGGTTGGCGGGCATGCTGCTCATTTCAATTACAATGATTGCCACATTGAGTGGCAACTTACCTGTAGTGGACTGAGCGAATCGCGCGACGGCTCCTCAAGGCGCGGCCAAATTTGATGCAGCGACATAATGGCCTCGTTGCAGAAACGCAAACCCATCACCTCCTCGTCCTCGCGGCCATATCTGCAATGACAACGCGAATCGAGCAATTACGCGAGTGTGTGTGTGTATGTGTGTGTGTGTGTGTGTGTGTGTGTGTGTGTGTGTGTGTGTGTGTGTGTGTGTGTGTGTGTGTGTGTGTGTGTATGTGTCTGTGTCTGTGGGATTAATGCTGCCTTACCGAAATGTCAACGTTAGCTGGGCATAAACGCGATAGCCTTGAATGGCCTTCGGATCCACAAAGACAATGCCGCGCAGCACGGATGGATTGTTATCGGTCAGAATCATCTCACGGGTTGGCAAATACAGGGTGAGCACACAATTCGGCGACGTTTTTTTATACACGCGTTGAGTGCCAAACTCATCCCGGTTTTGGGTTCTGCAAAAAATATATCCGTTTATCGATTGAGTTCGTCGTTTGTACTGGCTTGGCAAATCAATCAAATCAACTATGCCCTAAATCTCAAGTATTTCCCAAGTCGACGCAAGCAGTTGGAATTTATTATATAAGGAAAAAGTATCCTATCCTTTTTTTACGGCAAACACTTATTTTAAACTTGGAATTTGCGTAGGTAGAGACAAACGCTTTACTCACAAATTTCCGTGCACTCAAATAAGAGAGCAGCCTGTGGACATGTGTGGAAAATCCTTAATTATTTAATTAATAACTTAAGCTTGCTGGCCTCTGGCAAGCTGACAGAAATGATTTTAATCTCATTTGATGTGCATATGTATTGCAGGGGCGATTAAGGAGAAGTGTGTGAACAGTAGACAAAGTTTTGATCTCAGTTTAAAAATGGGGATTAGCTGGGAGCAGCTGTTGTACATTGGAATGCAATTAGACAGTTAGCTGATTGATGTTAACAAAGTCGACTATGAGACAGGAATCTGGAGTTGTTGCCACGTCCACCTGGCGCTTGCGACTGACACAAACTTACATCTGTAAATGCCATTAGTTGAAAAGTGACGTCGGTGACTTGTGGCATGTGGCACTTAATTCAAATGCCCTTTCCCCATTCACTATTAAATATGTATAGCCGAGCCATGTGTCAGTTTTACAGTTCTGATAATGAAACTTGGCGGAATTGGTATGATCGGATATCTGTATCCTATCTGTTATAGCTGCCCTAGGAACAATTATTTGGGAGATGACTTCTTGCACGAACAACTTTCTTATTATCCACATTTTTTGGATTTATGCCTTTTATTTTGAATAAAAAAATTCAAACAACATCGAACTATATCATACGAGCAATATGTCTAATTTTTAATTTAAATTTAATTTTAAATTTAATTTTAATTCCAATGTCAGTTTGATTACCTTCGATGTAATCTTTCCCTTGAAAATCAATCGATTTATTAATTTGGGTTTGGTGGTCGTTCATTGAGTTGGTTGTGGACCAAAACAATTGCATCGCAAATTAATTGCACTTGTTTGGTTATCTTTATTTATTTTATATTTTCTTACAAATATTCTCGGATGTATCTATAGAAAATTGTTTTTCCTTTGACTTTGCTGAGCTGCTCTTAGGCAACATTGCGAACACCGTTAGTTAATCTGGCTGTATGTACATAATTTTCCTTTTGCGATTGTTATTATTGTTGTTAAAGTTTGCGCACTGAGACTACCTGAATCTATTGTGCCTCCCCCAGACACAAGTTATGGTTCTTGGTACCACCCCATCATGTCCTAGTCTCAGAGTTATAATATCTCTAGCATTGAGGGTGCAGGCCCCTAGCTGAGCGAGTCTCAGTTCTGGAGTCTTGCAACTCTCGGGACACAATTTGCAGACTGTGTAGATGCTTGATCAACCTGCTGTGTGGCTCCAACCAGCCTGTAATTATCTCAAGACAGCTTTAACTCATGTGCAACAGTTGGTTGGCTTAATTATGCTGATTCTTGACGCCTTAGTGCGAAACAGATGCAGTATCCTAGTTAAAACAAGCTCAAAAGAAATCCTCAAAACGACTCTTCTAACTAACTTATAATCGAACTGACATACAAAGCTAAGCCTTGAATTGAAATTGTTATTTGTTGCATGTTCAGTTAAGGTTTGCATCAAAAATGTTAGCGTATCTCGCAGTCGGCTCACAGCTTTACAGCCTGAGGGAGCCATGCCAATTTGAGCGCAGTTCCGCATAAATTATAGAATTGAACTAGAATATTGTTTGCTGTTGAACAGAACCACAAACTATGAACTGAAAAGACTTACAGGTGAATGGGTTCTTTGTGTCCAATCACCCATTACTAATGCCTTATTTTTGATATCGATACCATAATTTAAATATCATACACATCAAATTGGATTGTTGAGGCTAACCACTCAATTGCTTGCATTTTGTGAAGTCATTTATGCAAATGAGTTCAATCTGATTGACTTATTTAACACTGATTATTCTAGCTGACAGCTGCAGCGGCAAACACTATATTTGATATGCTACCCAAATTGAATATACAAATTAGCAATTGATGAATAAATAAATAATTCTTCATTCATAATTGATCATTTGAAAGACATATCACATCATCTGTTTCAACTGGAAAGTGGAGAGCATTTTTCGTACTTATGAGTAAATAAATTTCTACTTGAAGATGGTTAACTTTAATGCTCTGTCTGGCAGCAAGCTGGTTCAAGTTCGGGCTAATTGCAGTAACTGATACATTGTTTACTTCTTGGTCTATACTAGGGCATTGTTTGGTCCTCAACTCGTTGAGTAGTTATGTATGTGCATATGTTTGTGCACAGTCTCGTCCGCCGGTCTGTCATAATGCCAAACTAAACAAAAAGCAAACAGCAGACAGCCTATCATTAAAATACACATACACATTTGCTTATATGTATGTATGTACATATGTATATATATTTAATAGCTTATTGTATGTTGGCCACCCAACAACTAACAAAGGCAAACCAAACTAAGCCCAAACACCAAATGTCTATAAATTATGTGGCTTGCCACTTTCGCTAGTGGAGCCTGCTCCTTTGAGTGTTTTAGTGTAAATTGATGTTGCTGCCAGGTGGAAAGCAGGGGAATGAGAAAGATAATTGTTGCCTTATTCAAAACGGCTATTTAAATTGTCGCCACTGGCTTTTCACTGGCATTCGGAGCTTAATAAGTGTGTATCCGTGTCTGTCTGTGTGTGTGTGCACATAGATTTTAGGGGCGATGCTTGAGTGCAATTAACCCTAATCAAAATTGACTGGCTGTGGGGAAAGCAGTAAGTCAAATGTATTTCCAATTGAATCAAACGCGTTGCTCACAAATGTGAAGCTAGAAAGTCTCAGCCCAATTTAATTTGGATCATACATTTAAGGAGTGATTTCAATAATGTTCTGAACGGCTCGTTAACCATAATCAGCATTTATGTGGAATGCTTCAAAATAGATTTCGCATATTTGTGTGTAAATGATACTTGAGGTAATCTTTCGATATAAACAAGCATAAACATATATATGTATTTTTATACCATAGGGAAAGTGTCTCACCGCCATCAAACCAGCTGAACTCTCATGCTGGCAGCAGGTTAGGTTGTCCGCAAGGCAGGAAAAAAACATTTAATAAAGTTACTGGAGCCAAGGCGTATTTTTCAAATGTCTGCCAATACTAAACTCTTCTTTTTCGACATGTGAACATTTTGAGAAATTTCCAGCACATTTATTTTCTTTACAATTTTCTGCAAAGCGAACTTCTGTAATTTGCTCACTTTGTACTCTTTATACCCTGAACCCGTTGAAAGTGGGTGAAAAGATTAAAATGGTTTTGTGACATGTGTGTAACAGGCAGAAGGAAGCATCTTAATCGGGATCAACAAGCGACTCGATACAGCCATGACCGTCATTCCGTGCGTCGATCTGTCCACATGCAGGTCAAAATACTAGTATTTCAAATCAAGATATTTTTCAGTGCACTTTTCTGCGTTTGGCATGGGATAGCTGGAATTAATCGGGATTGGTTCGCGATTCTTCCCGTTCCCAGATTTTTAAAAATTGTTCAGCGTGTATTCCGCGCTTATCTCTTGTTGAAACCGTATCAAAATCGTAACAGAAAGAAAAATAAATTGAGTTTTGATTCGTTGTACACTTTAACGCCGACTTAAGTACCACATTTGGTTGGTGCTCCTGTTGGTGCTGCCACTGCGATTGCATGCAGTGCCTGGAATGACCTTCGGCTGCTCAGTCAGTCGCGTAATTGCAAAGCAATTATCGCTTGGTTCAGCAGCCGTGAGAGCCGCAGCAAGAGCGACCTAGCATCAAGGATAATGCGGTTAAATCAAAGTAGAAATCGTAATGTGCAAAAGCAAAAGCGCAGCAGAGTAGAGCAGGAAAAATCAAGTGAAGTGAGCGATGATGGTAGTCGATAGCGTCGATAGGACATGAATGTCATGATGCCAAGGCTGCTCCTCTAACGGCACTCTCTGCTGCACAGGATATTGAATTTGTGATTCGCTAGAATCGGGGCAGCCATCGCAACAGCCTGCGTCTGCTCAGCTCAGCAGGTGGTTGTTGTGGCCAACAAAAAATTAACTATAAAAACAGTATGCGGCATCCATCTGCGGACGACAACGCACTCGGTTCGTGATTGCCACAGCCACGGCCGCACCAACTGATGCAACAGACTTTTATAAGCGCAAGCACAACCCAATTGGTTTTTAATGAGGGTTGGCCTGGGAACGGAGGGAAAAAGGCGGGTCTGTCGAAGAATTGCATATGCATAAGTGAGCAAAAAAAAAAAAGGACAGAAACAATATTAAAAAGGAGTGCGAACGTTGCCAGTGATATAGGTCTGTAGGCTGCCAAGAAATTAGGAGCAGCTTTCTAGTAATTTAACGGCCGAGTTTCGTAACTGTACCTATAGAATAGTGGTAGATTGTCTTTATCAGATATTTCGATTAAGGGGGTTACTGCAAATGTACTTCCCAAACTTGGGGACTCTAGCTCAAACATTGTGGAAGATATAGCCAATTCAGACGGATGTAACTATATTTGGCTACTTCAGCTCAAAAATAGTGAGATATGTGGATTAATGGATGGACGGACAGACTGACTGACTGAAAGAAAAAAATAATAACAGAAATGTATTGCCTAGCTTATCTTTTCAATTGAGTCTACTGTCATTTCATTTAAAATAGGAAAACATTTATAAATGCGAATTTATGGTCTTGTCCGATTTTAAGCCTTAAATTCTCGCTTAAAACTAAATACACCTTTTGGGCTTAAATTGTCTGTATAATAAAGAGTCGACTAAATACTCCATAATGCAGATTTCTACTAATAAATAATAAGTATCGGTTTTCGATTTTTTGGCTTACATGTTTCAGCAAGCTTTCAGTTTTAATTATTAAAATTGCTAAACTTGTATTAAAGTCAAGCTCAGAGTTCACAAAACTCATGAGTCCAATAGAGGCCGAAGAGTTTAGCCTAATGGGAAAAGGAGAAACAGTTGTTTTTGAATGTTCACATTCTCCGACATTGTTGAGTCCAGTCCTTGTCTGAATGGAAAGCAAGCCGCTTCTAATCTCAATCAAACTCTGAAGTGGTGTACCAGTGGAGTGGAGCACTCTGGACAGCATCAGCATTCTTTTTATTAAAGTGCTATTGTACTCATTGCTTGGGGCAAGAAGTATGCAACAAGTTGCATGCAGCTTATGAAGTGCCTGTGTTAACAATGCTTTGTTGCTCGTTGCTTGTTGTTTCAGAATTTTACTTAATCAACTTCTTTTGTTCCTCTTTCATTTTATGCCCCACAGTAGTCACTTAACCTAACGCTCTACTCGACACAATATACACATGTATATGCCATGGCATATGGGTCAAGCTAAGCATGTTGATATGCTGGCAACCGGAATATCGAAAGGCATCTGTAGTAAGCCAGTTACCCTTACTAAACTAATTACCACTGATGCCTCAGACAAAGGTCTGCGACTAAAAAACAAAAACAAAAAATCAAACGCATTGTTCAGTTTTGCCTTAATTAGCAAGTCATTTCTTGTACTCAAATCTGACGCTTGCAATTGTTGGATATGATATATGAGCCTTGGCTCATATGGAATGGGTTAATTATAAGTTGGAAACAGCAAAAAGTCAGCAGCAGCAAAGTCAAATTTTCATGAACTTATATTTTCCAACGCACAGTGTTTATTAATTCGCAGTTGGCAATCTGTGAAACTGTGATTGCTGAACAATTAAATGCAAATTAAATTGAAAGTCAAAACAAATTGTTATGCATCGAGTATTTGAGTATTGTTGACTTAACGGATTAGTTGCTTAAATGTTTATGTTGAGAAATGCATGAATATCAAATCAGGCATTCCTTGATTAATGACTTGACCTACGCCGCCTATACATTAATATATATGTGTGTGTGTGTGTGTGTGTGTGTGTGGTATATCAATTATTCATACATATTAGGTTAAGCATGCCGAGCTCAACAGTTTGGAGGCTGTTCCAGATGAGATGACGCATTTCCAACGCATATTAAGTATACGTCCTGATGGCCAGCAGCATTCATTGCTGAGCAATATTCATACATACCTGTATGTAAGCACTGTATGTTCGAACCACGCTTAGCGAAGATATCACATAAAGAGAAGTGATTTAACAAAAAAAAAATGTACATTTGTTTTTCTCGTGCTTATCTATTTCAGCAAAGCAAATATTGAAACATCTTTAAAAACCTTTCGTTAAAGAAGTGATTAGCTTATTTAATTGGTGATAATTATGCCATAATTTTTAACCTAATATAGTTTTGTCATGGAGCTTGTGACGCATTGAAGGTAGCGACTCTGACCTAAACGATCATATATATTCGTGATCAGCATCATAAGACGCGTCAATATCACCACGATTTAAAGCTATCTTGAAAAAACTGTTTTTTTTACGGTTTGTCACAAAAATTAGCATATTTGTTTCTGTTGATATTGATATATTTTAGCATGGACAGCATTAATTAATTGCACACGAATATTGAAATGGGTAGATAATGGTTTTATGGCTTAAAGATGGCAAGACTCTGGAGCTGTGGGCGAGGGTTCACTGTAGAATGCTGTAATGAGTGACGAGTACTACCTGTGTCCATCGCTTAGCTCCGACTCAGACAGCAGCGGGTCCACGCCCAGGTGCACCAGCAGCTCCTCGCTCTGGAAACTGGCCGAGCGACAGAGACTTTCCGTGGCCTCGTCGGCATCTGGAGGATACAGCTGCTGCGTGTTTATTGAGGATGTTGGTGTTTCTTTTTCCTGCTCTTGTTGTTGCTGTTGTTGCTGTTGTTGCTGTTGTGGCTCTTGTTGTTGCGTTCCCAGGCTTTTGACAATAACGTTGATGGGCAATAGCTCCATAAAATGCTTGAGCCCCCGTAATCTCCAATTGTTGCTGATGTTGTTGTTGTTGCTATTGTTGTTGCTGTTGTAGTTGATGTATGCCATTATATCATTGTATGTCGTCCAGTGACCATAAAATATCATCATCAACAGCAACAGTAGTAGCAGCAGCAGCAGCAGCAGCAGCACACCAATTACATATGGGTGTGCGTGTGTGTGTGCGTGTGCTTGCAAATATAATATATGTACAGGAATGTATGTATGTGTGTAATACAAATACATATACATATGTATGCATGCATGTTGTTGCTGTTGTTGTTGCTGCTGCTGCTGTGGTGGCTGTTGCTGTTGTTCTTCTTCTTTGTGAATTTCCCCTCAAAAAAAGTTACTTAGTATTTTTCATTTATACGTCTGTTGTTCTGCTGTACGCTTTATTTAACTGTAAATATATGTATGCATATATATATGTCTGCTTATAAACGTTTCTCCTCTGCTTTTATTTCATTTTTCTGAGCTCTGTTCTGTATGCTTTTTTCTCTCTTTTTTCCATTTAGTTGTCAGGCAATGTTACTGTTTTTATGTGCTTTTTTAATGCGTCGTAAAATGAAAACTTTCGCACTGGCTTTGGGCTGGTTTTAAGCTGCCGTTTTGCGACTGTTTGTTCCTCGTTTCTTCTCTTTCTCTCTATCTCCTCACATCTCTTGCTCATGCTTCCGTTTTGTGGTGCTGTTCGGCACACAAATGTTAACGTTTCAACATATTTGCGCTGATGTACAAAGTCGCTTTAACTGTCGACTTTTGTTTCTCAACTCAACTCTATGGTTGCATGCAGGCGTGTTAGCATAGTAGGTGGAAGGGGGGTCGGTTGTGGTCGGTGGGGCTTAGGTGAGGTAAGGTTGCTTGTGGTAAGCCAATATTTTAAATATTTGTTTTGCCTGCCACACTTACACTTACTTATCATGCTGCAACATGCGCAACAAAAGTCAGGACTTGTCTAAATCGAACATTTATAAAGCTATACACATATTTCACGAACAGAATGCATACTTATTTACTATTCAAACTAAGTATATACACATTTTACTGATTGATGTGTATCTTCTTCCCCGGCGTCACTCGTTGTTATCATTGTTGTTGTTGCTGTTGTTGTTGTTGTTTAACGTTTAACGTTTTCCGTTTGCAGTTATTGTTTTTGTTGCTGTTGCTGTTGCTGGTTAGCAATTTCTCATTTATTTGTGAAATGCTTTTGAATTGTGTGTAGGTGTGTGTGTGTGTCTCCGGATGTGTGCATGTGAGTGAGTGTGTGGTAGTCTTTGTCCTGCTGTTTTCATTTTGATTGTAATTTAATGAGTTTTTTTCTCAGGGCAAAACACAACTCGCAGACACAAAATATAAAAATAATAAATCCAAGAGTTGGTTTGCTGCCATTCTGCCTGAGAGTATGTGTGCGAATGTGTGTGTTTGTGTGTGTATCTGTCTGTCTGCGTATGGGAATATGTGGGCGAAATCATATCGCAGCCAGGCTAAACCAGTTAACATCAGCATTATGTCAGTTGAGCTGTCACAATTGCGCCAGTTGGCACCCATTTCCCCTTAACGGTTTTTATTCACTCGGCCCATTCAAATGGGTACAATAAAGTTGTGTCAACATATGTAACAGTCAGAAGGAAGCATATTCGAGCCCATGGGGAATTCTTGATCAGCATTGGCTAGGGTCCTAAAACTTGCTATATAAATTCTCAATGCACTCATGAAAAAAAATATCTTAACATTTTAGTAATTCTTTATATATTGGGCACCAATGGTTGACAACAATATTACTCAGAAAGTAAATTTCTACAATTTATGATTTAAAAAAAAAATATATCTAATTGCTAGAAATTTCAAAAATTATGCCTAATTTCCAGTGTGTTAATTTCTATATACAAATTCTTAGCTTTTTGTTACTATTATCATAAGGCATTGGTATTTTTAGAATTCATTTTTAGAAGACATCCTAAAATTAAGATTTTAAGGCGACTTACTTAGAATAATGCCGATTTTTTCTAAGTGTACTTTACTGAGTGTAGACGCAGATTTATTTCAGATCAACTTTTATTATTTCTATCAATCAAATAGCACAGCAGCTATCGCAGGCAAACACACCAGTCGTGTATTACTTGTGATTGTTCAGGTCTTGAATATCTCCCAGTTGAGCACTCGCAACCAGAGCATCCTTTTTTTATCGACATGTTATCGCCATGATCCACTTAGCTTCAGGTTGTCATTTATTATTGCATTTTTGCAGGTCTCAACAACGGCAGCTAATGGTCAGCCAGGAACAGAGGACATAAAACGCACAGACGCACGAACATGAGGAGGGGCTGGGGTGGTAGGGAGACTAATGTGAAAGTATCCTTGCCTCATGATGTTTGGCTTTTGTGGGGCCACCTGGTGGCCAGCTTTTACATGTATGAGTATTTTATGGCCATAATTAGGCGACATGAGTTGTGCCACCTAACTGCAAATCAATACGATATCAATTGCACACACATATATATACATATATATATATATATATATAATATATATATTATAGACTTATGTCTTGTGTATCTGTGCGTGTGACACTTTGCTTATTAATAAATCAAATGTGAGCCACACCAAAATAGAACTAACTTGTCACAGGCATGGCTGTCATGCCAAAATTGTTGGCAATGAAGTCTCTGGCGACATGTTGCATACACACTCACACCTCACACACACATCCAGACACACACACTCTCTCTGAGAGAATAGGCTGAGCAATCTCTTATCCATTTACCATAACATTAATGTCAGCTTCAAGGCAAATTTAAAAAGAAAAGTTGTACTCACTAAGCTCATATGAACACATACACATGCACACACACACACACACACACACACACACACACACACACAAATACACACACTTGCAGGTGTGTTAATACCCCTATCACCATCTACATGCACATCGCTTACCTTTCACACATCTCACCTAAACTGAGAGCAAATAATAAATGAAGTTACATTGCTTCCGGCAAAACTTATTAGCAACTGTATTACATAATAATGCGTAATGCTATAATACACACACACACACACACACACACACCCATACACGGCCACACACACTTATGTATGTATGAATATGAAATGAATTACTTCATTAAGTATACCAATTTGTAGCAAGCCCGTAAATACATGCTGTCACAGTCATTAAAACCTAAGCCGAGTCTTTGCATTGCTGTCAAGCTCACTCTAAGCTGAATAGTTTATTGTTTTTTGCAAAATGTGAATTTTAATTTGTGTTACCAGGAATTTGTCAAAGGTCAACTATTTTGTAGTTTCTAAACTATGTTGGGCATAAATTGAGCTACTCTAGAAAATGATATGGCTCGTTTTTAATGGATAGTTTCGTGACTGCTAACTGGTAAAAATAATTAATATTTGGGTAAATGAATTTTTATATGCAAAATGATTGGCATTTTTGGCGTTGAAAGTTGCAAGCTCGATTTTGGTTATGTGGGGCAGCTTAAGGACGGGCTATCAAACTTTCCAAACAAGTAGCAAGGACTGTGTGCTGAGGCCAACTTTGATTCGTGTTGTGTTTGCGCAGTTTGCTGGCAATATTTATGGTAGAAAAATACGCACAACGCACACACTCTCTAAAAGACACACACGCACATGCAGGAAAAGGAACTTGAGTTAAATTAGCAAACATTTTGGCAAATATTTGCAGTCGAAGTTTACCCCAACCCAAAAAGAAAACAGCCGCTTGCCAACTGGCCAAGCGCACCGATCAAATGAGCCACAAATGTGTACACAAGTGTATCACTGTATATGCATATATACAGTGTTACATATATATATGTGTGTGTGTGTGCGTGTGCGTGTGTGTCTAAGTGGGTATGGGTGTGAGTGGGTGTGTGCGTCTGTCTTAGGGCATAGGCAGACAGAGGTTTCTCTTAACTTGGCTTAGGCAAAGCACTTGCCGTCGGAGAGCTGGCAACAAACTTGGCAACAGATTTATGCGCATACGGCACACCACATCCACACACACACGCACACACACACAGGAATCCACACACTTAAGCACTTGCACATTCTGAGGAATAATTACCATTCACAAAACGCCACAAAAATATTTAATTATATTGAAAAAGTTAATATTTAATGCTTGCAGTTCAGCTAATTCCGTTTGACTTATTTTGGAATTGGTTACTTCTGCTCTATCGAGACAACCCGCCTACCTCACCCTATTCTTTTGGCCACTGCCACACACTGTTAACAGCTTAGCGGTCGTTTAGTCAAAACAGCAAGATGTTAGGGAGCGGCATACAAAATGTGGAGCCAAGTCGTCAGGCGCAGCAATTGAAAATATCATCAAGTAGCAGCCGATGGTGTGTGTGAGAGTGTGTGCGTGTGGGGCGGGTGTGAGCACTTTAAGGGAATGTGCTTTGAACTTTCATATTTACATACGAATGCGGCATCTACACATCTCTGTGTGTGTGTGTGTGTGTGTGTGTGGGTAGAGAAAGAGAAAGTGTGTTTGCCTTGCTTTGCGTTTTGTTTTGTTTGGCCCAAAGCAACACAAAAACTAAACAAATTAAAATGCACGCAACATGCGAAAAGGCTCTACTTGCAGATATCCTGCACAACGTTGTGAGGCAATATCGCCCCTTAATCACTTTCTTATCTTGCAGCAGCCCATGCCTGAAATACTAACTTGAAATTTGTTAAAATTTTTGCTAAAACTACTGCAATTCATTTTAACTTTTGATGTGCATTTATTTTTTATGGTTTCAAGCTATAGCATGGTATTTATAGATCGATAACATCTGTAATTAACATGAGCATGAGCAACAAGAGCATTTTGAGTATGGGTTTTCGTCTCTACAATAATTGAACTTTTACGATGAGCATACCCTTTGCAACACACTGCCATGAAAGGGAATCAAAGCAGAAAAAGGGCGATATAAATAAAGAAACACAGTAGGCCTTGGCATATGTGTCTGTCCGGTTCTGTGTCTGTGTTGATTTCATTTTGTTTCAGCTGCCGTTGTGTTTATTATACACTAAGCCCATTGAAAATGTATAATGTGCAAAAGGCAGCGGGAAGCATGTTCAATTATACTAAAGTATATATATACATATATTCTGAATCAGCATCAAAAGGCCATTTCCGTTTGTCGAACTAATTTTATCAGATCGATTACTGTCGCTAATGCACGCATATCGATACAAATCGATTTTCGATAGCAATGAAACCCCGAAATATTTGGAGGTTAAAACATTCCAATTATTTCTAATATATCCTGACATATTACTTATGAGTTGTACAAATTTTATTAATATCAAATTTTGTTTCCATGTTGAAAAAAACTAATATGAGCAAGTTTACTAGGTATTAGCATGCAGAGTATCACTTAGTCGAGCTGTCTTGACCAGAGCATTCCAAATTTTTCTTGTATGTTTACTTTGAAGGGCCTTTGAATCTGAACGCAAGCGAAATTAACTTTTAGCAGTGACGACTGAGTTAAAGATGAAAATTCAATGTCGGCTCCCCTATATCATTTATTGTACATGATCTTCAAATATTGTACAATTAGCAGCATTTAAAAATCGGTAAAGGCTTCAAAGTGTACACAATCTATATTGTACAAATAATTATATAGGTCCCTCGTCAACTTTTGTTCGGGCTGCTGCACAGATGTCGCGACAGTTGCCACTTATTCACTTGGCCAATTGTAAGAAACTTAATTGCCTACCTTCAACTGACGGTCGAACTATATCTTACTAACATTTGCGATTATTTTCATTCGTTTTTGTATTCAGTTTCTCGAACCAATCTCGTGAATATTTTAGGAGTAAATGAGTGAAACTTTTGCTGGAATCAATGTGCTTCATTTATACAACTACAAGCCGGCAATGTTTTCCCACTAATTGGCATTGGATTTCGTTGTCAGCGATGTGGCAAAACTGTGGCAAAACTGTGTCAACGCTGTGGCCAAGCTTCCCGCTTCACCTAGATAACGTTGTTTAAGTGGTCTGCCGGTTATGCAATTGATTTCGTTGCTGTGACCCAAATCGTGTAGCGCCACATACCGGCACACATACACACACACACACACACACACACACACACACACCTGCACACATACACACTCATGGTCTTATGTATAAATTACGTGCAGCTTAAGTGATACCAAAGTTTCAAACTTTACCTGAAGCTGGCAACGTTTTTACTGCAAGGTGAAATTGGTCGATTCAGGTGAACGCTACACTCAACAAAAATATCGCACTTATTTTTAGAAAATCAAAACCGACGGTTTTCTTTTCCAAATTTCACGGAACATTTTTCTAAAATTTAGGAAAAATAGTGCCTGATTTTGAGTTTATTTTTGATATGTACACCCTGAGTACTTTTAACTCCGTTTCTTGCAGCTCATATTATTAATCGACATTAGTATTCTAAGATTTTACCCATGTAAGCATTTTAGATACTTTATAAACTCATATAACTTAATTCGATAAAACTTACGTCGATTCGAACCGGCGACCCTTGGATGAGCGAGTGACTTCTCACTGAGTTGATTACGAAAGCAGAGCCAGTAAATTTGAATAGTTGTTTCTATATTTTAGAAATATTTCTAAAATTTTCATTTTCGAGAGATTTTTTTCGGCGTGCAGTTAGCTACTTATAAATAAAATATTCTTTTAGGGAAAAGATACGGGTACATAAATGTCATTAGGCGATGTTGCATGTAAATTATTCTGTATGAGACGGGCCACTTTGATGGCAGCATTTCATAGTTCATTCATTCAGTGAATTAATGTGGCTTTAATGTTCTCAATTTGATTCTCAAACATTTCCCAACACATACAAAGAAAGTATATTATATTATCATATTTATATATATGATGCACACACACACGTTATTAGGCGATATTAACATTTTATGTTTGCATTTGCCTGCTATATATTTTTATATTGCGCATACGCAACGTTATCGATGTACTCTTCCCCCAGCTCCCCGCCTGCGCTCACACAATATTATGACACACATTTGGCAATCGCTTAGCAACTCTCTGGCAATATGTTGGCCAACTTGTCGGTGAATAGCAGAAAGGATTTGGGTTAAACAAAGTTATGGCGGAGAGGCCCTTAGTCACAACAAAATGCTACCAACAATGACCACATGCCACAATGGTGATGCGTGCCACGCTGCGCTCATAAAATTAACCAACATAAAGGCTCCTTTAAGCACCGCGCGCTTAAGTTTCAAGTGCACTGAGAATGTGCCCAATAAAATTATAACAACGGCATCTAGCGTTCAGTAGCAAGGGCCTGCCTCTTTTGGATCCAGCATAATGAACTTATCGACGGGAACACTTATCGAACGAAACGAATCCAAGCCAAATACTGAATAGCAAATGCATTCACATTTCTCAAGTTGTGTAGTAATCAAGTAAATACACAAGGCAAATAGTTAAAGCTAATGCATCTATATAAAGTTACAAGGGATATAATGAAATTGTACAAAAGGAAATATCTATGATCTCATAGAATATATATTTATTCATGATGGGGACCAGCAGTCATGAGAATGGAAAATTTGGCATATACGAAGGTCAGATCAATATTATTCCATTTAATCGATCATTTCGACCGCTTCATGAATATCGATTTTCAAGAGCAATTAAAGTGGCAATTTTTTAGATACAGCCTTAAAGCGAGCCACTGATTTCAGTTTGTGTTTGTTTGTCATATTTCTTTTGTTTATTTATTTTTTCCTATTTTTGAACCTTCAGTACGTTTGCCAGTCATAAAAAATGAGCGCCGCAGCCTTTTGGCAATAAAGCTAGAGCCTGTGCCGTAATCGATTTAAAACATTTAACAGCTGGGGTCTCATTTCCAAGAGCATTTTTACTTTATTTTTTTTTATTTACTGTGGACATAGCAATTTAAATAATTGCAGCAATCAGCCCCGAAATATACTGAATAATATGTCGGTTGAATCGACAAGTCTTACAAATTGTTCACACTTTAACCTTAATGGAATTAAGTGAGCCGCACGCTCTTCAATTTGCATAATGTCAATGGATATCATTGAGTTAACACAGTTGGGTTAAGTTAAATACGCATTTAATATGCTCAATTTCGGGGCAAACTTCACACATTAGCCTGGTGAATCGAAAAGGCAAAACATACTAATACAGCTGCCAAATGGAAAGCAATCTTCTTCTAGTGATTCCCAATCCTCAGACGAGCAGCTCTTGAGCTTTTGAGCTTGCCATCTGTTTCATGTGCCATGTGCAAATATTCCGAATTACATTTTTCAGTTATGTTTGACTGTCAGTACATCAATCATGGAGGCACTTAAGCACATTTGGCTTACAGCAGTTGTGACTTGTTTTTAGCATAAGCCATCTAATTGTGAGCAGCTGATAAACGAGGCTAATTCGATAAGTCATTCGCAAACGATAACAACAAGTAGACTTTGAGATACCCTAATCTACTTGGTTTCCTTATAGTCCGATTAAGATGCAGCTATCTTATCCGTTTTCCTGATCAGAAGGGAGTCTCAGCTGATGCGTTTATAAATTTCGCAATTTTCGACCTAACTTAGATGCGTCGGCTTAAAGGGAACTTCCCAGGGTGCTTAAGTTAAGTTAAGTTCAGTTAAGTTACATACAAACATCAACCAGTGACTAACTTGGAGGACCAAGCCTAGCCTGGGATAAGCAGCAACAGCAACATCAGCCTTAATCTTGAATGCGCTTAAGCCAATTAAAGCATTTGCATGGCAAACAGCCACTTAAAGGCGCCACGAAGTCTGAGGATTGCGGCTGCCGCCTGAGGGGCTGGTCGGGTTTCGTCTTGTAGTCGATGTTGCCATGAAATATGTGACAAGAATTTCACACAACCACACAAAAACACACACGCCACACACACAGAATGCGCAGCATGCATGCCAAGGCGCATTCCCCTAGCCTGCCATGTCCTTTAGAAGCGATTGTCTTTCCAGATGTGTTTATTTACATGCAGGCGCCAGCAGCAAAAGCAGCAATAAGACCCTACAAACAAACACACACACCCACAGGCACATACACACACACCACACAGTGTGTGTGAGCGAATAGACAACTTTCGGGACAACATTAGAACTGCAGCAGCTGTAAATGGCTGCCTTTTTGGCCTAGTTGGGTGTCACTTAAACTGTTTGCACTGTTCACTCCATGAACCCTTCCACATCAAAATAATGCTGTCAGTCTGGCCTGTTCTGCTTTACATTCTTTCCCTTGGGCGCTCCAATTCACAGTTTTGGGTTTCCTTCCTACACTCAAAAATTTGAAAAATATTAGAAAAATATACCGTGAAATTAATAAAAGAAAAAAACTGACTTTTAGAAGTATAGACGCCAAAAATCTGGAATAGTAAGTCGAATTGCCCTTGTCGCCAACAATCTGGTAAATTTCTGAAATTTGTGCCGTATATATACATATATATACATATGTTTTTTTGAGTGTAGTCTTTATCGTTTGTTTTGCGCGTTTTTGCTGCCTCATTGTGTTTGGTTTTTATTGAGATGCTTAATATACTTTGAGGCTCTAGGCATTTTTATGTGCAGCCATTAACCAAACACACACACACACACACACACACATACACACACACAACTCATATGCGAGCTGTCCGGCTGTCTGCTCTTCCATCGCATTCTTTCTTTTTCCTGAGATTTTGAGGCAGTCTAGGCAGTTTCACATTGCAAGAAACTCAATGCTAACTGAATCTGCTGTGCAACGTGGCAAGATTTAAATGTAAATTAAAAAGTTACGCATACGCCGCGTTGTGCATGTAAAGAAACGTCACCTGTCAAGGGCTGCCACCAGTAAATGGGGTGGATGGGTGGCGTTGCTATGCAAAGCCATTTGCATATTGCCCCTTTGTGACAGGCAGACGTCGAGCGAGTCGCACGACCCGAGAAAGTCAAGGAAACACAAATTTGCTAAAAGAACTTAAGTGTTAATGTGTGCGTGGGCAATTTAGCGTGACAACAATGCAACATGTATATGTATTTGTACGTAAGTCGACATTTGCACGCTGTGTTGAGCAATTAAAATTAAATAAGGCACTCAATTAGGATTGGGCTGGTGCTCAAATATTTATATCATCTCATCTTCAGTCGAGTGGCGGCGAGTACAATTGAGAGAAGTGCTGCGAATTAAAAAATTCGCAAAGTGCATATGAATTGGTAAATGATTTATCCACTCAAATCCACTTAATAATTTAAAAATGTAATTAAAAGAAAAAACGAATAAGTTGAAATGCTCTAGAGAAGAGAGCTCGGCTAGGCCATACCCCGAGACCAGCAGTGGAATACATGAAATCGATTACATTTTATAAGGGATGGTTTCTAAAAAATAAAAAGGATTGATTTTTACTTTTCAGCTTGAACACACCCTTCCAGGCTACAACAATATTACAATACAAATAGAATCTATCGAAGGGTAGGAAATGCTATCCACTCAAACTATTGAGAACTTTAATTCAAGTGAAAGCCACACAGATTGGAAAAAGTGAGAGTGCTGCAGCAGAAGACACATTGTCTAACAAACAATGCAATAGATGGAAAGTTAAGTGAAATAACTATATGAATAAGAAGCAAACAAAGAAAGTGAAAAGAAACTTGCAGCAATGCAACCGGTTATTTATCTGTCCGTCTGTCTGTCTATCTGTCTGTCTGGTCTATCTCTGGGTGTATCTATCAGTTTGCCCATCGCTAGTTTATTAACACTGTTAGTTTCTAGGAGATGTACGCATAAATGAGGCCAATGAACGAAGAACAAACGCAACAGCAGCAGCAACAACAAGTGTCAGCAAGAAAGACCAGGTCAAAATTGTAAAATAAGTAGGAATTGAAATTGAAATATAACGCCGGAGCACAGCTAAGTTCGAGCAGGTGGAGGAGCGGGCTGGGTTGGGTTGTTCGCTCTCCAGGGAAAACTAAACTAAGCACAGCGTGTGATCTGTGTGTGTGTGTGTGGGTGTGTGTGTGGATATGTGTGCCTTATTTTAGTTACTTATCATTTCCCTGGAGTTCTGCAACGGTTTTCATAATTAATTTAATTATGATTATGTGACTGCAGCAAAACCAGATGAAGCTAGCTGAACCACACAAAGACAAAGTTTCCACCGCCCTTTAAGCGTTGCCATCCATGAAAAGCGCCGCAAATGCCCCCCTCGCAACAGGCTACAACATTGTTGGCGATGTCCTTGCCACTGGTGGAATGTGCTCTCAAATATATGTACACATAGATATATATATATATATATATATGTATATATATATATATATTGTTTACGCTTTTGAGCTCTGCAACTGTTTTGCATAATCATTTTTGGACCAGCAAATACCAGAACAATCCCACTCCCCACATCCCTTAGCCCGGGGTGATTACAAGCTGTTTTGGCGAGGCGGCGACTGAGATAGAAAAGGTGAGGACATGCAATGACATTGAGCTTAACTGGCTGACTAACTAACAACAACAACAGCTTAGGAACTCAACAACTGGCTGAGAGGGAAACGGGCTAAGGAACTACAACGCAAGATGCTGCCAAGAGTAGCAACTGTTGATTGGCTCAGTAAACACATTGTTGTGCTGCTTCGCTATCGCATCGAATGAACCTTCGGTAAAAAACTTGAACAATCGAAATTTGAAACAACTTATCTCCCATACTCCATCCAGAACATTTGATTGATAGAAGTTTTGATGAAATTCCCGTTGCCTAATAAATGAGTAAAAGGGGCAAGCACTGTGCTCACAGACCTGACTATAGGATGTATCTTTCAATTGAGCGGACTTGAGACTTAGTTGTTCATTAGTGTCCATGTTTTGGTCTCAACGGATGGGCCTATTGGCATTTAACATTCTGTGGTTGTCTCTCGCGTTGACACGTTGAAGTAGAAATATGAAATACGCAATGCGATGGAGCAGGTTGTCGGGTGGGGTGGGGGGGGGGGGGGAGGTCACGGTTTAAGGGACTGCGGATACATTTCCAACAGGCTCTACAATTCCCCGAGCGATGCCAGCCAACGCAACAAAATTGGTTACAACTGGATGGATGGCGTTGGAGCTTGGCCAGGGGCGCAGAAATAAATGGAATCTAATAATAAAAGCAAAAGCGAAACAACGCAAAAAACAACAGCACGAAAACGAAAAGGAAAACAAAATGAAATGAAATGAAATGAAACGAAAACGAAAACTTTTAAGTATCCTATTAATGTTTAATTCGAGTTATTTAAGTTCGGCACTTAATTTAGCAGCGGCAGCCAATTGAAATTGCCAAAGCAGTTCTTTGCCGACCAAAACCTTTCGATAGTTCCCAGCCCGCCAAAAGACGAAGAGTGCCAACCGGAGGACCAGGACACTCAGGTTGGTTAGAGGACGGTCAGGGCAAAGCTGGATGGATTCAACTCTCGGCGCTGTGTGCGTGACCTTTTCTCATTAAATGTTAATAATAAAAACACAAGCAACAACACTGCAGAAAAGTGAAAATAACCAAGTGTGAGAAAGACAGCGGGTGTATGTGTGTGTGAGAGAGAGAGAGAGCGAGAGACAGGCAGCGAGTTAGAGAGAGAGAGAGAGATATGAAAAGAGAACTGGAGTGGAATGGAAAAGTTGCCCATCGTTGGCAATGAAGTTGTCTTAATCCGGTAATTAATTTCTGTGGTCTGCAACCAACAACAACAAGCAGCCCTTTGGAGGGGACGAAGTCCACCCAAATGTGTGCCGGAGACAGGAAGAGCTGGCAAAAGGCTGCAGCAGTTGTTTGATGAAACGCAATGAAAGCGAAAGCTGACAGGATAACAAATTAATAAAGTTCCGCGCCCATCAACTTTTGCCTGGAGGCACTCAACAACTATTTAAGCAACAACAACAAGCCCCACAAAACCGCATGGCAATCGCTGGCAAATGGATTCAGCGATTTGCTCTTGGGGCCCTTTTTATAGTCGTCATCTTTAAGGCCAGACAATGGGAATGAAGTGCGAAATAGAATTGAAACCAGCTAAGAAAATATAGATTATCGGATCGCAACAGATTTTATACCCTTTTTTTACATTCAGCTGAAACGAAGCTGATCCTTGTCAAAGATCTTTTGAAAAGGTTTTGTGTATTTTTTAAAATTTAATTTTCAACGTCATCACGAACGCTTTGCAAACATTTTCGAGCACTATTTTAAGCAGGTCTGCTTAAAACGTATTATCATTCCACAATTGTAGTGACGAACTACTCATACAATCATCAAAATTAAACAAACTGTTTCGAAGCTTTGTGCCTGTGATTTGTGCTGTTCGGTTCTTGCGTACTCTTGGTTAACCAAATAATCGTTGTGCATTCGATTCGTTACCATATTTTTACGTATATTTGTAATTCCGAGTAATTAAAGACTGCAAGCAAAATCAAAAACCAGAGCAAAGCATAGAGAATTAAAGTTATTGTGTGAAACTAGGAAGCCCAAGCATAAAAATGACCGAAAATCCCGAAGACAATAGCACAGCTATTCCAAAGCGTCTGTTCGACTTCGATCATCGCAAGACCTACAAGCGTATGCGCTTTTTTGGCAAGGGAAGCTTTGGCAAATGCTATGAGATAATCGATGTGGAGACGGACTATGTCTTCGCCTGTAAGATCGTGCCCAAGAAGCTGATGACAAAGCGCAACCAACAAGAGAAGACTGCCAAGGAAATAACCATTCACAGCAGCCTAAATCATCCAAACATTGTCCAGTTTCACAGCCACTTTGAGGATGTACAGAACATATATATTGTGCTTGAGCTGTGCAAGAATCGGGTATGTATTCAGAGTATCTTAATCAGTTAAATTTTGAATATTTATATATATACATATATTATAAATTAAATATTCTTAAGTGACTTGTAAAACTAAACAATTTCTATACATTTCTGGTATGCAGTCGATGTTTGAGTTGCTCATGCGGCGGGGAGGTGTTGCTGAGTTTGAGACCCGCTATTACATAAACCAGATAATACAGGGTGTAAAGTATCTACACGACAATCGCATCATTCATCGTGATCTTAAGTTGGAAAACCTGTTTCTCAACGACATGTTGCACGTGAAAATCGGTGACTTTGGCCTGGCAACGCGTATCGAATACGACGGTGAACGCAAGAAGTCACTGTGCGGCACTCCCAACTATATGGCACCAGAGATTCTGACCAATGAGGGTCACTCGTTTGAGGTGGACATCTGGTCGATTGGCTGCGTCATGTATACGCTGCTGGTGGGTCAGCCGCCATTCCAGACGAAAACACGGGAGGACACTTACTGGAAAATCAAAACATGCGATTACCGTATGCCTAGCTACTTAAGAAAGCCGCCTGCGGATATGGTCACTACCATGCTGCAATTGAACCCGGAGAGTCGGCCAACCATTGGACAGCTGCTGAATTTTGAGTTTCTCAAGGAGTCGCAGGTGCCTTTGTTCCTGCCCAGTTCTTGCCTAGCCATGGCGCCGCGCATCGGCATCAATGATACCATCGAGGATCCCAATCAACGCAAGCCGCTTACGGAAATCAACGCCCTGAGGGATGACACTTGTTTCGAGTCTACCCTCCTGAACAATAGCTTATATGATACCATAACGGCCTCGTTGCAAATGTGTAGCCACAACGAGGACTATGACAGCGACATTGAAAGCCTGCATCTGCAGCTGACCAATCTCGTCCAAAACAAAGTCAGTATTGCTTTAAAGCTTCCTCCTTACAGCCGAAAAGTAATGCATTATTTTTAAAATGGCAGCCTCGCTTATTGCAAGACGATCTGGGTGACGAGAACACCGATCCAGCTGCCCAGCCGCTCTTGTGGATATCGAAGTGGGTCGACAGCAGTGATGAATACAGCTTTGGCTATCAGCTGTGTAATGAGGGCATCGGAGTTATGTTCAACGACACCACAAAGCTAATACTACTGGCCAATCAAATCACTGTACATTTCACCGACAAGGATGGCAAAGAGACTTACATGACTATGACGGACATCTGCAAAGCTCTCGATGAGAGGATGAAGCTACTGTCTTACTTTAAGCGCTATATGACCAAAAATTTGGCCAAGGCAGGAGCCAACAATGTCGCCGTCGAAAGCGACCAGATTTCACGTATGCCTCATCTGCACTCCTGGTTTCGCACAACTTGTGCGGTTGTCATGCACTTGACCAACGGTTCGGTTCAGTTTAACTTTTCGGATCAAATGCAGATAGTTTTATGTCCTCGCATGAGCGCCATCACATTCATGGATCACGAGAAAATCTTTCGTACATATCGATTTTCGACTATTGCTCAAAGTGGAGTCTACGCTAATACGCTATGCCCATGAGAAACTTAGAAAAATTATCGAAATGATGTTATTTTGAACACAGCAGTAAGATGTCCACAACAGCCGGCTGACTTTGTTCTCATCTTACAATCTTACTCCATTATAAATAATCTCGAATGTTTTTAAAGAAAGAAGTACAGACTTAATAAACAATTAAATGTATATGTATATATATATATTTATATTTATGTATGAGAAGGTTAAGTTAAGAATGTCCAAAAACTCCGCCTTCTGCATTAGGGACACAAACTTGTGGCAATTCTGCGGCAAGTATCATTAGTTACTTTTGTGAAGAGCAGCTTTTGTGGCATGTTCCACTTCAAGTACTTAAGCTGGCTGAAACATTATGATACTTGACAATTCCTCAGACGAGTAGTTATAATAAACTAAAAGAATCGATAATAACGAATACGAAAGCAGACTATTTCACCTTCACCTGTGTTTTAATTTGTTTATTAGAACAGCTGTGTACTGTGTGTCTCCTTGTCGAGCTCTCTCGACTACATCTGTCTTACTTATGCCATACTTAACCAATAAGCTCTATGGTCAAATATGCACACGTATTAAGATGGGAGCTTTAAGTGCTGTTGAACTCGTTCGACTTGCTTGTTGTTAGCACTTAAGATTAGGGGTACTCCTGCAAAGGGCACTCAGTACTCTGTTAATCTATTTCGTGCCCTGCGAAAGGAACATTAACAAGCACAGAGCCAAAATTGTAAACAGACTTAACAAATATGTTTTTGGCGTTGCACACAACTCATGAAAGTCATTTTGAGATTTATGAAAAGGAACTGAAAACAATGGGTGTCTGGGTTGTTAGAGGGAGGCGGGGCTGCAAATCCTCTTTGCTAAAATAGAATTGGCCAAAAGCAGAAGTTGGTCAACCACAGAGCTATAGTGAACATTTAAAGTTAACCGTGGACAGCAGCAACATATCCACAGGAAGCAGAAGTAATAACCAACCAGACACAACCCCTTCTCCCAATGCTGATGTTGCCACTGCTGTTGCACTTGCCTTGCATTTCAGAGGATATAATTCGCCTATGGCCAGCAAGCAATGGTCGAGTAATGGCGTCGGAAACGGAAATCGCTCGGGCGACAAGCGACGAATGGGGCAACTGTTGCAACTGACACAGAGCCTGCAAGTGAGAACATTTTGGGGGCACGTTTTGGGGTGGTGTGCAGAGACTGTTGAAGGGTTTATGCAATTCAAACCAAACAATGCCAAAGCAATTGTTGCGCTTTACTCTTTGGCTTGTTTGCTTCTAACGGGTTTGGCGCGTGTCTTTTGTGAAATCTCAGTCAAGAATCGATTCTTCTGTATGTGGCGCGTGTATTCCGTGTGTATGAGTGTTGCGTGTGGGCCACATTGTTTTTCTTAGTTTTTGATTCTACGTAAGCTGGCGACACGCAGCGTGCTGTTGTCCTTCTCAATCAATATCAATCAATAAATTGTCTGTTATTTATTTTTGGATATATTTCAATAATCAGGCAACAAAACTGTTGCATGCAAACAAATCGCTGCACATTCGGATTCAAAATTAATCACACCTGAGCCCGAAATGCGGCTAAGATCTGTGCGCCATTTGGAGAGTCTGGCTAAAAAGCTGCTAAGCTCTTAACTTATCAAATTGTTGGCTAAGCCAGCAAATCAACTCCAACAAACCTTTTCTGATCTCGCTCTCTCTCGCACACACACACACACACACACACATACACACATAAAGGGAACGAATTAGAAATGAAATATGTTAAGGCTCAAATTTGTTATTACTGTCTGTGCTGCTGTTAAGCAAATCCATGTCGAGCTGTGAATCCATCGAAGATGTAACTCAATGATGTCAAACCCAATATTTTGAATAATTGACATAACATGCGAATTGATTCAACTTGACATAAGAGGGACTTAGCATAGACATACAGATATAAATCATTTAGCGTAGCTGGATGTGCATATTGTAGTTGGACTCTGGGCACTTGGCACTTGACCGAGGCCTGAATGCTCAATCAAATCAAGTGGCGACCAACTACGCCTGTAATTTAATCCACTCAGCTAGGCACAGCAATTATGAGCAACTTGTAATCTGTTAAGGAACAACAACAACAGCAACATAATGTTGCACAAATAATAATTCTAAATGGGGGTTGTTTTATATTGCAGAGGGTTGGGTTAGAGGGCTGATACGCTTATCAACTGTGTTACACGGTCACCAAGCAATTCAAATAAACGCTTATGGCTCTTTTTGTGCGCTGTGTGTGTGTGTGTGTGTGTGCACAGCTGTTGAGCAGCAGCAGCAGCAGCAACAATAACAACTTGATGTTGTTCACCAGTTCAACGTTTCTGACATTGAGCGTCGAAATTTCAATGGCGATTTATTAACGTTGCCGTGGCAAATCTATGTTGCGGCTGCTGCTGCTGTGTGTATCCACTGGATGTGTGTGTTTCAGTGTGTATGTAACTTATTTATTTTTTTTGATTTTTTTTTTTGTATTTCATTGTTTTGTTGTAGTGACACGCAAAAATCGATGATGCGACGACCAAAATAAAAGCCAGCAACCAGCAGCCACAAGTCTGTGTGATAGATACTTTTTTCGCTTTGCCTCTGCCCTCTCTCTGTCTCCTGCTCTCTCTCTCTCTCTCTCTCCCTCTCTCTCTCTCTCTCACTCTCTCTCTGTGTCAGTGTGTTTACGGCCCTTGATTGATTTGTGACTGGACCCGAGACAAAGCTGCCGCCCTTTTAAGTTGCTCCTGCGTCGTGCAGCCAGCATGCAAATTGCAGCAACCAAAATACATGAATGAATAATCAACAATTCTTCTTCTTTTTTCTTTTTTTTTCTTTTTTTTTGAAAAGCGAACTAATTGGACATGAGTGGGCGCTTTACGTGCGTGTGACGTCATTGCTGCTACCAGAGCCCACAGCTGCCAAGTGGCACCAAACAAAAGCCAACAGCCCAGCCAGCAAGCAAGCAACACAAGCAACAATTGAGCGCCGAGCCCAGCCCAAGTTGACAGACACGAATTGAAGGGCAATGGGCGTGGCAGGAGCAGCAGCTGCTGCTCGCTTATTTTGACTGACATTACACATGCACACACGCGCACGCGTCTGTGTGTGTGTGTGTGTGTGTGTGTGTGCGTGCCGCGTTCTCGGCATGCCTGCACACTCTTTATAATTATTTGCTCAATCCGCACAAAAGTATGCAATGAAATTCCTCAACACAACTGCTGCTGCCGTAAAAAACAACTACAGGTGAAAACAAGCAAGGCCAATGCAAAAATAAAAATAAAAGAAAAGAAAACGAAAAAGTAAAAATGCACACCACAAGTATTTGAACGAAATGGGTCGGCTTTTATATTAGAATTTAGTTGTTGCCTAGTTTTTAATTCTGTGTGTGTGTACAAGCAAAAAAAATAAGAACAGAAAGCCCGGAAAATTAGGAATACTTTTTCTACATTTTACTTCTATTACGCTGAAATTATAAAGGGAAGAAGAACCATCGTTTTTCGAAATTTACTTTCCGATTTGGCGGATTTCTAAAATGCATGGTGATTTTTTGACTGAGTGTACGCCGCACAACTTATGTCTTCCGACCGATTTTAGCTATGAGTTTTACAACTGAGAGAGCATTATTTATTTCAAGTTATAACTAAAATGAGGACAGGCAGACACACATGGCCACATCAATTCCACAATATATACTTTATGGGATCGGATACGTCTGCTTCGACAAGACATGACCAAATTATAATACACTCTACAAAGTAATAAAAATGAAAAGTGGACTACAGCTGATTTCATTTGTGCAGCGCTGCTTTTTTTTTCGGCGAACGATTAACTAACTGTCGTATATTCAGAGCGAGAGAGAGAGAGAGAGAGGGAGAGGAGGAGAGTGGAGAGAGAGAGAGAGAAAGAGAAGGAGTGTTTGTAAAAGTGTGTGATGGCTAAGCCTAGGCACTGGCTGCCAGCCCATGCGTGTCAATCAGCTCAGTTCTTGGCAGTTGTTTGCTTTTGGCCCGATCCGGTTTTTTAAATCATATCACGTTATTGGGCCTTACTTGAAGTGCCATTTGGCCAATTGCTTTGCCTGCCAGCGTCGCAATACAGCAGTGCATGCGAGCCCCCCTGTCTGTGTGTGTGTCACTGTGTGCGTGTCATGGTTCACAATGTGCACGCAACTTGTCAAACAGAGCTGCATTCCAGCTGGAAAACCTACAATTGATTAAAACTTGACCTTGACAACAGCCCCACTAGCACCAAAGACCCCCTCTCCCCCTCCACCTAAAACAGTCCTTCACACCTGCTGCAATAGATGGGCACTCCAAGCAGCTGCTGCCTGCAATCAGTTCAATGTTTAGTGCTGCTGCATGCATCCGACAGTCGTCATTTACACTAAATGCAGGATTCGACTATTTGTGCAGGCTGCTGTCGACCCAACTGCAGTTTCTGGCCTCACTTAGGCAAACTTTGTTCGGGACGTGCCTAAGGATGCCACACAAAACTTCACATGACAACGGCTCGTATACGCAATTCAAACAACACTCCACAGCCATCAGTCCGAAGCAGACGACTACACACACCTAAATTTGCAGTCGTCCCAACCAGACAATATTTATTTATTGATTCTCTTTTGTTAACGAATTTAAATGTTAACAAAACGTTTTCATTTCAATTACAAATTTTATGTAGATAGCCTCTAAAAAGTTTGAGTTTTGAGCAGTTACAGTCTATGGGCTAATCAAATTAGAATATCGATGGAAAAGCATTTAAATAGACATATGCTGGAAAGTATGTGTATCGAAAATATGAATGATATATATTTAGGGTGGCTGCAATTTAATTGGATGACAAGCACAAGTCATTTGTTAGCAGTAATCGACAGCCTACATATTAAATGAAATAGCTCCAAGTTTCACTGTGCCCGAGCTGTAACCGTTCTTGTGTTTGTGTGTGTGCTTGTGCTTGTGCTTATGTGTGTGATTGTGTGTGCTTGTGTGTGCTTGTGTTTGTCTGTGTTTGTGAGTGAGTGGACATATAAAATGTGTGACAAACATGGCAATTCATGGCTTTGGAGTCTCATCAAAAGTGACTGCCACATTTTACGCATTTTGGCTGTTGGGTATACTAAAGTTTTCTGGCCCAAAAAGCGGCATCAGCAACTTTATAATTTGCAGCATACACACACATACATACACACACACACACACACACACAACACACAGGCATGCATACTTAGAGTCGCTCTTGCTGACAGCCGGGCAAATTTTAAAAATACATGAGATTTGTATAAATAAATAGTCGGTAAGAAAAAAACAAAACCAACAAAAACAAAACCAACAAAAACAAAAACTCAAAAAACGAAAATAAAAATATAAAACAGGCAGTTTTTGAATGTGTGTGTGAGTTATGCATAATGTATACCATAATGTTGAAATATATGTATGTATGTATGTGTATATGTCCTAAAGGCAGGCCCAAAAAATAACGCTGCAAACGTATTGCCAGTCTTTTAAGGCAGTAATTTTATTTTTGTTTTTGTTTTTCGGTTCTTTTTTTTTGATTTTGCAAGCCAATTGTTTATATTCATTAAATATGTGGGCATTTCTTTGGCTGTCAAAGAAAACCTTTGAGCAAGCTTCGCCACATGACCAACAACAAAAAGTGGGAGTCTTGCAGTCGGAACAAACCGTCTGTGAAATGACAGCTGTTAACTGCTGTCAACGAGCAGATTGGACTGGGCCAAAGCAATTATCCAACTAATATTTGAAGGAGGTTTCTAGTCAACTACCTTCAAAGTTTGGTCAATTTTGCACCGTTGATTGTAGGGTGTTACTAACAATATACATGTCAAATTGTGGGACATATGCGTTCTTATTGATTTTGGGGGCAGGAGTGGGCGTGGCCATGTTTTTAAATATATAGTGATATTCAATAATAATACCTTTCAAATGTGACTGTCGCTTTAGAATTGTGATTTTATCGATTTACTAGCGCCTACTGCATATGGCAATCCAGTTTAAGCAGAAATTTTAATTTTTTTGGTTAAGTATATCGAAAAAAGTTGCTTTCATACGGTTGGACAGACGGACATTGCACAAAACCAATATACTCTTTCACCTTCAGTTTCAGAACAAGTACATTTTGTGAATTGTGGTATCTTGCAGCGCAAAAGTTGTGCAACCGATTGATATCAGCCTTGAATGGGATTTGAATTAACCAAATTCGCCCCTTTTTTACATTGAGACCATTCCAAGTGAAGCTAAATTTCATTTGCCATATTTGCAATATTCAAATTTGTGACTTTGGATCAAGTTCTTGCTGTGATGTAGAAAGCCAACTCAGCTTTCAGTTTCAGTTCTGTGGGTGATGAATGCAGCTTCTGTCGATGCACTTTGGCCCATTGTGGTAAACGTAGTTTGCCTCATTGGCTTGTTGCTAACAAATGGCTTAACAATGACAAGTTGCTTGTGGGTCGGGAGTTTGGGGGGGGGGGGGGAGATTACGGTGTGAAATCCATTGTTGACTTTTGCCACATCAATTTCTCACTGCATAACAGATAAGCAATGCAAACAACTGTCAGATTTTTGGGTGGGACCACGGAGGAGAGGAGCCAGGATGTGTGCTGGTTAGGCCGAGAGAAAATCAGCATATTTCAGCATATGCTGTTGTCGTTACTTAGATATTTGACAGCATAATTAACATGTTGCGCCATACGGATTTTGTAGTTATAGTTGTGGCATCCCTTCATTCAAGTCATAACTTGATCCGCTCTGGATAGATAAATATATATATATATATATATTTATATATATATATATTTATATATATATATATGTGTTTGACAATATGCAAAGATTTATTACACTGCCTGGCATTAACCACATCATTAACTGGGCGTGGTCCCCACCCATCTTGAGCTTGAGTCAAATGCAGCTGGCATATCCAATGAGCTTCCCAAATATCGCACGTGCACTGACTGCCCAAGTAACTCAAGCAGCTTGTCCCTATCCCAATCCCTATCCCTGTCCCTGTCCCTGTCCCTATCTCTACCCACTTTCCCTTTTCTGTCTCTCTCTCTCTCTCTCTCTATCTTCATAGCGGCTTTTGTGCCCCCCTCGGGGAGCGTTTGCCAAATTGTTATTCCAAATTATAACTTATTAGCTATTTTGCATATTTTGCATACTGAAAGCTGAAAGCTGCCAAAGGAAGGTAAGTTAAATATTGAAGTGGGATGTGAAGCTGAAATGGTGATGGAATATGTACATATATAGATGTCAATCAGCTGCTGTTTCATCAGTCTGAATGGTTATGCAAACTCAAGGGGCTGACTATACTCGGAATATGAATTATTGTTTTGTGACCTCTTTTTATGAATTAAATATGTTAGTTCTGGTCGAGTTCAAGTCCTCAGTGAATAGAATATATATATATAAACCTATAATATATAAAGAATCTTCAAATTATGCAACAATTTCAGTTTTTTAATGTTTGCCCTTATAGCCCTTGGAACATTTGTACCCATTTTGGCACAAAAAGTTTTCTTTCTTTCAAAGCAAACTTATTGAGTTAGGAGTGGTGGGAGGGGGAGTGTGAAACTAATTGGCAGCTAATTGACTGCAAAGTGTTAGGTAAAGTTAAAGGACGACAGCATTGCCTCGAAGTGTGTGTGTGTGTGATAGTTTGTGTAATTGTGTGCAAAGTTGCTGCAGCATACAAATAAAGGCAAGCTGCAAGTCAACTTTTGCTCTTCTGTTTCGGATGACAAATTCACAATTTCAAATTCAGAACCGCAAATTTGGCAAAATTTGAAAATGATGCGAATTGTGTGTGACAAGTGCAGACGCCAATTAATTAACATTTTTAAATGTCAAGGTTAAAATTGCTTGTGTGCAGTATGAACTTGAATATTTTTCTAGGAAATCACAGCTTTTACCACGAAAACCAATTATCACTCTGGCTTTTATACCACAGACTGTCCGGCCCTCTGTCCGCCTGTATGAATAAAAATGTTCCCCCGTTATTGAGCTACATTCAAAAAATTTCACCAGCTCAACATTTCAGTTTCTCAGTCTTAATTGATAAATTTGATTTGTAGACATTTAAGATCGCATTTGAAGAGTTGAAGTAACTGCCTCGAATATGCATATACATATATATGTACATATATAAATATTCTTGAACAATTAGTTGAACACGGCACAATAAGCAATGCATGTTTATTCAACTTTATTACTGAAGGGACTCCCGACGGGACTTGAAATATCAATTAGAATGGATCAATTTAGAATGGACCAATTGGACTCCCCGTCTACAAGGCGCATCGAAGATATACATATGTTTTCTCAAATATATACACACCGATTTAATATAGGATTTAGTTTTAGGTAAGCAGAAAGGTATTTGTACATAAGAATTTATCAGATCAAACTCACAGTTGGGATGTAAATATTTGGATTAATATATTATATCAGGTGTATTTCTGGAACAACCGAATGTTATCTGTATGTACACATGTATCTGGTATTTGAATGGATAAACGAAGGCACATATGTTGGTCTGTCTGCATGTACAGTGTACATATGTGCGCTTTACACGTGTGTCAGGAAGTCTTTTATTTAGGCCTTTCGGGCAGGTGGCCCAATTAGCTAATGGATATTAACAGGGGAGCGGGAGCAGGGTAACGAATTTACACACTTAGAATGACAGTTAGGGATAATTGTATATATACGAAATATACATACATTTGTATACATATCATACATATACCACATTTCTACATTTGTATATATATGTATTGTTTATAGTTTGGCAATGTGGTTAAGATTCTGCTGGACTCACCTGTCGCCTTGAGATTCATGGTCCTGATCTCTGGACGCTTCGGGTCCCTGGGCAACGGTGTTTGGGTCGCTGGTGCCAATGTCGGCGCTGCTGCTGCTGTTACCACTGCTGCTGGGTGCCTCCTGCTCCTCGGTCACCGGTGCTGGTGGCGACTCCGGTGGCGACAGCTGGCTCTGCCTCGTACTCTGGCTCTGTTTCTGGGTCTGGCTCTTCCTGCCGCTCGTTGCGTCAATTTTGTCGGACATTCTCTTTCTGGACTTGGTTTCTTTACTTCTTTGATTGCGATTACGATTATGATTTCGATTTAACAGAGTCGCTTTCAGTTCAGTTCGATTTGAGCGCCCTTGCCGCAAACTGCTGCACGAAGCAAAACTTTGCGTTAGTTCGTACAATTGAAAGTGGCAAAGTGGTGGGCGTCATTGTGTTTTAATTGCTATTTAATGAAGCCCGCTTAAAGCTCTTGCCACTGCCTCGGGCCATACTGCCCCCTGTACCCTTTCACTGTCCCTCTGGCCTCTGTCTCTGCGTCCCGTTCTCTTTCTGTTTACTTTATAAGCTCTCGAGCACAGGAGTAAAATAGCCAAACTCAACCCAAAAAAACAAAAATTAGAAACCAAGTGCGAAGAATGGCAGCAAAACATAATGAAAATTAATTGGGGGAAACCTTGCTTCGCTACTTGGCAATGCTTTTGTTTTTGCTATGGATTTTGCTTTTGCTATTTGGATTTTACTTAATAAGCTGCCAATTACAAGTATACTCTAAGGGGAACAATAAACTACGTTCAAGAATTGGTGGATTCTGTGCAGTACAATTTATCTTGAGAAATGCTTAAATCTTCAATAAGTCGTCTCTAATAGTGTAAATTTGGACTTCAAACTGTGGTCAACATATACATATGTACAGAAGATTGCGTAATATGCATTGAATTGATAATTACTGCTGATTAATGGGCAACCCGAATAGTGTTCAATAAAGATTTTATATCCTTGAGATTTTATGGCGAGTTCGCAAATACTTAAGTTGAATATTAATTGGTCTATATGCAGTAATTAGTACGCATTTAATTGCGAAATTTTAATTCCAATCGAACTGCATTAAGCGTAAGGTTTATTAATTACCTTTTTGAAAGTGAAATTTATTATTACTTATCACACTTGTGGCAACAGCTGTGGGCATGATAAACGCCCAAAGAAGCCAAGAAACTGCGCAAATATCAAATGGAAATGTGAAAAACAAAATAAAGAAAACAGAAAGGGTGACGAGAGCGAGTGGAGAGCGTGAGCGAAGTGGGTGGAAAATGCACATACTCTCAATGGGCCATCAACGAAAAATGTGATTACCAAAGACAGAGCCAACAAGTGGTCGACGAGGAATGACTAATGTGAATGACTAAGCGCATTCAATATTATTTAGCAAACAAGCAGCCTGAATTTTTAATTGCAAAATAATAAAAGTTTAATGAGCAGCAACGAACAACTGACTGAACTGAATTGGATTCAGCTAACATAAATTGGAGCCCAAGTGAAAAGCGTTCAGTGGCGATTGCGAACGCTGGATGGATAAGCGCGGCAAGCGATTAGATTAGAATGGTAATCGCAATTCGGGAATTAGGCGTTTGCCATAAAATTCACTCAATAAATGGGTGCAAAGAGCGCGCACGCTAATAAGTATGCTATATATATATGTATATATTATCAGGTAGCAAAAGACACAGAATGTATGAATGAGCATGAGAGCAAATCACAAACGAGAGTTGTGGCAAGCATTTGCATATGAAACAAATACACACACACACACACACAGTCGCAATTGTGAGCATACAGAAATAATTGTGTGGTGCTAGCATGACCAGCACGAAGTCAGTTAGTATGTGAACTGTGTGTTCGCCAGCTCATAAATCCGCAGTGCTCTACCCGGCACGGGCCCTGATTGTACTTACCGCACACACACACACACACACACACACACACATGCTCATCAAATATGAAAAGGCACCGAAAATTAGCCCAAAGAAAAAACCAAAATACCAAAAAGAAATATATATGTTGCGATGCGAAACGACCAACAAAATTGAAGAACAAGCAACAAGAAACGGAGAGACCAAAAAATATACGTGTCTAAAAAGCATAAAACCAAAAAAAAAAGGAGAAAGAAAAAGAAAAAACAGAAAAGTAAAAGTAAAAAAAGTAAAAGTAAAACTGCAGACGTTTGCCTAAAATGGAATCGCCAACGAAACGCAAAGGTAAGCATAAAAATGACTTTATAATAGCGGCTCTTGCTGATACCTGACCTGGCCAGCCAAACGACTACAACAACAACAACAACAACAACAACAAGAACAGCCAGAAGAACAACCTCCATGTAACCTCTTTATCCCAAGCAGCACCATTCAAGCCCCGCATTCACACAAACCCAACAAATACACACGGTCTGTTCGTCACCTTTGTGATTGTTATGATTGTCGCTTCGTCTGCTTCCCCTCCTCATAACTACTTTCCTTTACTTTCAATCATACACACACTCGCACACACACACTCACGTTAAACTCTTATCGCGCTGCTTTATAGTATTTGTATATGTACATTGTTGTATATATTTAAATTGTTTTTCAATCACATTCAGAAACACTTTAAAAAAAAGTGCAACAACTTAAGTGGTAACACATTAAAAAAATATCAAACCTCACTATTGTTGAGTTCCAAGATTCCAACTTCTAATCTCCAATTTCCTTATATTCCGAATTGAGATTTCCAAATTCAAATTTTCGAGATTTTTTCAGCATTTAGTTCTCGACATTGAACTCTTCATGCGGTGTTTGCCACAGCTTCTTCAATGCTCTTGCGACGCTTGTTTGTTGTTGTATTTCCCTAGACCTTCTCCTTTCTTGTTTCTTTTAATTTGGGATTTTGGTATTAGTAAGCTGATTTGACTGTTTGGCGGTTGCCTTAGCAGTGTTTTCTTTGCTCGCTTCGGTTCGCTGCGACTTGGGCAAACGTAACCGACAAAGGCTTGACAGGAACTGAAGTCGCCTGCCACAGGACACCATATTTATATGGCATTCAACCACTCGACTGTTGCTTCCTTCTTTCCTGTTGCTGTTGCTGCTGCTGTTGCTGCTGCTGTTGCTGCTGCTGTTGCTGTTGCTGCTATTGCTGCTGCTGCTCCTGCTGTTGCTGTTACTGTTCGACCCCATGTTAGTCTGTCATCAACAGCTACGAACAATGTTAACCGACTCCGAAAGCTTTTTCAGCACATACATTGTGATTTCTCATTCGGATTAAGCTTCAGAAAGCTTGCACACAAACAAGCCGACCCACACGCCCCATCATTTTGTATCTGCTTTTGAGGCTACCTGTCGAGGGGTATACCATCAAATATACAAATAATTTCGCCTGTAATTGTAATAGTATACCTAAAACATTCTATAATGATAACATCTCTTAATCTATGTACATACATATATACACACCTACATATGTACATGTAAGTGGCACAAGTGAATGCGCATATAATATATAATTAGATTTTGTGTACAATAATTATGGTTAGGAAAGCAATTTTAACGAAATTTTGGTTATTATATATATATATATAAGTTTAAAAAGTTTTAAATAAACTCTGATTTAGTATTTGGAACTATACCTATATTATAATTTTTATCTTGGACTTAGACTTCTCACGAGCTTTCGATGTTTATCGTTCGATAAGGAACAAAGTCTAGATTTGCTTTAAGTTGTTTAAATCGACCTTAAGCAAATCGCCATAAATTTATATTTAAACTAGTTAACTCTGATACCGGAAGTATCATAACAAACCCAAAAAAAAAAAAGACAAAAGATTTTTTGTCATATTTCAAGCAATTTCTTAAAATTCGTCACATTTCACCTAAATCGAAATAATCATCAGTAGATTGCTGGAAGTATCCTAGCCACGACTACTTTACATATCCGTGAAGTCTGTCTTGACCAGCCCCACCCTGAGATCATATTATTCCCCTGATCGTTTTTAAACTGTTGCAATTGCTGCTCCTACTTATATGTTGCTCTTTTTTTTTGTTATTATTATTTTCAGTAAGCCACTCATTGGGGCAAGCTGCAACCAATATGCTGAAGACTACCATCATATTCGATGACAACATGTCGTAAGTTGGTAAGCACCCGCAAGAGAGAGAGAAAAAGAGAGAGAAAGAGAGAGAGAGCGGGTAAGAAAGAGAAAGAGAAAGGTGGAAGCGAAAAAGGGCTAACAATAGCAAATACAACTTGCACATCAAAGGTAAAAAAGAGGTGCGCACCTTGCGTATACTTAATATATTTGTATGAAATGAAGGGAAAAACAACATGTTAGTTCCGCTCTGCAATCAGGATTCGATGCAACAAAAGATGCATTTGTTGCTACACTCAAATATAAAATCGCACTCTAAGAAAATCACCAAATAGATTTTGTAAAATTGGGGAAAATAAACATCATGATGTTTTCTGTGTAGAAATATTTGTTTGCAAAATATTACAAACAAAAATACTATATTTTTGGCAATGTCAATTTAGGTCAAGCTCTACCGGGTGAAAAAAAATATGTTTAAATATTTAATGAACCATCGGCTTACAAGGGCAATTGTTTCTCCATGTATATTCTATTTTAAATATTGAAAATACTTTAAGGTTTCTGCGAACACATATTTCGCAAGAAACTTTCTGGCAATTTATTTTCTACGTGTAATCCACAGTCCACAATCAACAAGAGGTCGAAAGTTATTATTAATTATTATTATTATTATTATTATAATTATTATTATTAAATATTATTTATATTTAAAAATAATGAAGTTGAGCAGAGGGACTGGTAAGGCTGATCAAGAATGTATATACTGTAGATGCTTCATTTCATTTATATTTAGATACAACAAAATAAGGAAATGAATTTAATTTCAACGCCAATTTGAAAATTGCAGATGGGTATTTTCATGGTTAAGAAATTAGTTTTCGCTGCCTTTAAAGCGCGAAAAACAACAACAAAAAAACATATAAGGAGCAAGGGAGAACGTTGCAGTCAGACGTAACCGACTGCGAATACCTTTTTTCCAAGTTTTACTAAGATAGGTGAAGTAGTTCAAAGAGACGGACATGGCGTTATCGACTCGGCTAGTGATGCTGGAATACACATAATATTTTATGACAAAATTATAGCACAAGGGTGTCAAAATACAATGTTTGTCAAAGTTACATTAAGTTCTTCTCGGTCAATTTGAGGAATATTTAAAAATTCGACGGTCTCTCTCTATCTCTCTCTGTATGCATCTTTCTCCCATTCTCTCTTTAGCTCTCTGATTCTTTCTCTATTTTCATTTCCATAATATCCTTCAGTCCCAGCTGAGCCCGTCTGATAGGCAACTTTATCGAAACTGTCCTAATTAGCGAGCAGTTCGTTAATTTGGTCTCTAATTATCCTACACATTGATCACAGGTAGACAAACAAAATGCAGTCCGTTGACAAGGATCAAAGGGAATGTGCAGAGTGTGCAGTCCAATGTCCCTTGTCCACAGTTCAGTGACAGTCATTTCGATTTTTGCATATCAGTTGTATCATCAAGTACAGAATAATGTATTTTTACTTACTGGTCTGATGCATCTAATTAAAACACTTTCAAACTTCACTCATTAGTTGACTCAAGCGACGGAATGCGGCATAAAAACAAAAAACAAACAAATGAGAATATTGCTGTCGAGAATAGACGTAACCGACTGCGGAATACCCTGATACCAGTGCTTTATATGTTGTGACTTATGTGGCTCGACCAATGTCGAATTTTCTAGAGGCGGAGTTGCTGGAGGTGACAGGGACAGGACGTGGCCAACAATATATTCTAGCTTAAAATTGAGTTGGATATGCGGTTGTTATCGATTTACGATAAGCACTTTTATCGATTAACTGGCCCTTTTTGGATGTAGGACTTTTAAACGTTCCAAGTTTCAAGTCACTAGCTTAAGGAGTGTCGAAAAATCGACAAAATATTTTATCACGCTCACTTAATAGCCATGTTATAATCACATATTTGCAATACTGCATCATATACAGTGGCACAAAGCTTATTCTGATCAGGGTCAAAGAAAAAAAGTAATTGCTCAATCCGATTTGCGTCGACGAAGCGCCGAATGATGTTTTACACAGTTGAGTTACTCAGATTGGCCATTTCAGCTATTTGGCGATGTGAATATCCTTTTTGGAAGTGTTCCAGGATGAGTTTCCGTTGTGCAATGGTAGTCTGCTTGTCCATAGTCCTTTTTGGCTTATTGCACCCGAGATACAGGATAAAACTAAACTGACTACGAAGGATTGGTCTATTTATACCAAAAATACTCAACTTTAGTTAAAAAAATCCGGGTTTTATGGCACCCAGGTGTCCACAATGTACCTGCTACAAGTGAAAACTACGCCTGCAAGTAGTTTCGCAAGTAGTTTCGCAGTTTCGAGTTAGCGAGAGTTAGCCTTTTAGAAGTGGCCTCGAAGAAGCATATTTTAAATGCAACTTAAAACGAAATACTCCAAAAATCTCCAACATTCCAAAAGTGTTTTCACTCGAATAAGTTGCAGAGAATGGGAGTAATAATTTATGTCTCAAGTTCTGTCGTTCTCATTGTGCTAGCTTGCAATTGAAATTCCTCTCAATATATGTATATATAAAATAATAAATAATTTAATTGAAATACAAACACCTATTTTGAATGGCTTTTATTGCTATTGTAAGCTTGAAAATGTATTGCACTCAGTGGCATAGAATTCAGGCATTGATTGAAAGGCTTCAACATTGAAGCTGGCTTATGCCACAAACGCAATGTAATTTGCAGCCACGTAGATGCCTTGCTTACACTCGCTTGCAGCGCAAAGCGGATATTTCCAATGTTTTGCGTTCCTCGTGCAATATATCAGCATTGACCTCCAACATAATAAGTTAATTAACTGGCTCTCCATTAATCATAAAGTCCAGTAGCAGTAAGAGCAGCAACAACAACAGCAGCAACAACAACAGCAGCAACAACCTTGTCGTTTTGTATGTCAGAAACTTTTAGCTTAATCGTATTGCGGCAACAAAGCAGAATGCATCCTTTTGCCCTGGTGCATTCCAGTTAGCGGGTTGTCGGGTCGGTGGTCAGCCTTTAGTTACATTGTCGCTGCCAATTTCTGTGCCCTGATGGCATTGCAAAATTGAGAAGAGCGCACAGGAACCACTCGAGTGAGCTCGACTACAATACACCCCAGACACAGGCGGTTAAATATATTCGAGTCTCTTATTGGCAAACTTGCTCTGCGTCGGGTATAAGAGAACCAATATTCTAAATTTGAAGTCTCTAGCTTTTATGGTCTCTGAGATCCGCGTGTTCATAGACTGATTGATCCTGATCAAGGATATATATATATATGTATGTCGCAGATGCTTCCTGCTGCCTCCACAAAACCATTATACCCTTTTTGACTATTTTTGAAGGGGTTCAAGGTATAAAAGTCAGACTGGACGGTTGCTACCGCTACTTTGACGGCGAACGGTCAAAATCAAATGCAATTAACGACCAAGTAATAATTGCCATGCTCTTGCAAACCACTCTTTGGAACATGGATTGAGTTAGATTCCAAACCCTGTTTGCCACTGCGCTTTCTGTGAACTCAACAACAACAGCAACAAGACAGGTAGCCAGCAAATGAAGCCAGCCAGCAAGAGCCGCGTATTTGTACTATGTGTGAATGGGGGGTGTTGCAACACAAAGACACCTGCTGGATCATATATGTCTTGTTTTTTATAGAAGAATATATAAGCAACCTTAAAGCTAGTGTCTTGAAACTCGTATGTTCGTCTGGGCCAGCGTCAGATAAAGTGTTAAGTGTTTCGGTGCTACGAGGAGAGCCAAGCAAATCGATCAAAATCGATTATCACAATTAAATTTTCAACATTTAGAGAGTAGATTGCTGGAAGTATGTTAGCCATGACTAATTTACCTTTCCTTGGAAGCTGTCGTGACGAAGAAGAAGAAGAGTCGGTCCAACACTTCTTAACATCCCATCCACTACAGCCCCACCCTGAGATCATATTCTTATATTATTCAGAGAGGTAACAGAGTATTCAGTGGTCATTTTTAAACTGTTGCAGTTGCTGCTTCTACTTTGTGTTATTTTTATTTTATTTATGAGCATCCTTGCGTATACTTAATATATTTGTATGAAATGAAGGGAAAAACAACTTGTTAGTTCTGCTCTGCAATCAGGATTCGATGCAACAAAAGATGCAATTGTTGCTACACTCAAATGTAAAATCGCACTCTAAGAAAATCACCAAATAGATTTTGTAAAATTGAGGAAAATAAACATCATGATGTTTCCTGTGTAGAAATATTTGTTTGCAAAATATTACAAACAAAAATACTATATTTTTGGCAATGTCAATTTAGGTCAAGCTCTACCGGGTGAAAAAAATATGTTTAAATATTTAATGAACCATCGGCTTACAAGGGCAATTGTTTCTCTATGTATATTCTATTTTAAATATTGAAAATACTTTAAGGTTTCTGCGAACACATATTTCGCAAGAAACTTTCTGGCAATTTATTTTCTACGTGTAATCCACAGTCCACAATCAACAAGAGGTCGAAAGTTATTATGTCCTGAGCCTATTATTATTGGTCAATTATATGGGTAAAATGAGTATATTGAAGTTGTGCATTTATATTCAGAAATAATGGAGTTGAGCAGAGGGACTGGTAAGGCTGATCAAGAATTTATATATTGTATGGACTTGACTTCGTTCTGCCTGTTTCATTAAGAGTTGAAAGTCAAGGAAAAGTGCTTATGGTCAATGTTCAAAGTCAAAACAGATTTTATTTGAAGCCAAGACTTTTCTTTGACAAACGTAATTAGTTAAAAATGAAATTTAGAGCCTAACAAGTTTGGAAATGTTTTAGATATAACAAAATAAGGAAATGACGCAATGATTAGTTTTAGGAATGAATTGAATTTAAATGCCAATTTGAAAATATCAGACGGGCATTTCATGGTCACGAAATCGAGTTTTAGATGTGTTTGAAGCACAAAAAAGAATCAAATAAAAATACGTTAAAGAAACAAGGGAGAGAGTTGCAGTCGGGCGTTAGAATGTTTAAAATGATTAACTAAATATGGTGTAAGCTTGACCGACAATTGCTGGCACCGCTCGCGAAGTACTATTAGAAAAATGAGCGTTAATCGAGCTGTTTTCGATTTATTTTCATTTGTTTCTATTTATTTGAAAACTTACGACTTGAATCCGATTCGAACTGGCAAAACCTTTGTTTGCAAATGAATTGAGCTCAATGGTTTAACAGTGCTAAGAATAATTTATTTATGGGCTTACTTGGTCCATTACAAAAAGTGCATTACAAGAATCTAATACTCTCAAAAAAGATTAGATAAATAGATAGATATGCTGCCACAGACTGCAACTGGTCTTTGACAGCAGTTTGAGAGGGACAGCTGGAGAGGTTTGTTGCCTCGTTGCCTTGTTGCCCAGTTGCCGTGTTGCTTTATTGCTAATCCGTCGCCTTGAAGGAGCGTATCATCATGAGATAGGACATGGCTGAGCGGACCACCTGCAGAGAAGGCACAAAGTAGAACAAGTTCAAGTTAAGTTGTCAAAAATGATCTGCTTGGCAGCAGCGTCTACACTAAGAAAAAAACCTAAAAAAAAAAACTGGTTTCGCATTTCCACTTTTTAGAAAGTAGAAATGCATTTCGTCATAATAAAAAATATTTCTAAAAACTAAAATGGAAAAATACACCATAATTGTTGAGTTAGGGCAAGCCGTTCTAATTTTTAGAAATTCCTTTTCATATATTTAGAAATGATTTCTAAAAACAAGAACAGCTTTCAAGCTGGTACGCACCGCCGAGAAGGTGGCCATGTTTGGGTTAAAAAAGTAACCATCAAGCTGACAGGGTTTCTGGGCTCGTCGCATGCTGAAAACCAGAGAGCGCCTGGTGGCCAGCGTAAAGTCCACCCAGTTGCTGTCATAGACAGCAGTTGCGTAATCCTCGCTCGCCTGCTTTATGTTTTCGCCACAGATCGAGTAGAGAAACACGGCGATTAACGTCGAGCCAGAATACATGATGAAGTAAATGCATTTGGGCGAGGGAAACAGACTGGACAATTGGTAGTTGGTAAAGGCCAACTGCAACATGTTCGCAGAGATCTGCAGAAAGACAATTATCCTAAAATAATGTCTCAGCTGGGTGCCAATCATCAGAGCCGTCTGATGCAGGCGCAGCACCTTTTTCAGCTCTCGCATTTCCTGCTGCGGTGCGTCCCTCTGCGGCACAAGATGCCTGATGCGATGTTGCGCTATCTTGAACAGCGCGCAAACCAGGAATGAGAACCCAAAGAGAAGCGTGTCTACGGACACATTCAAGCAAAAGGTAGCGTGGCCAGCCAATATGTTCCATACAAAGGTTGGTATATACGTCAATGCCGACTTATTGCTCCACGGATATGCGCCATTATACGGCATCTCCGGATGTACGATTCCCCCGCGCAGATACATCGTCACCATGATCATAATCGGCTTAATTGGAGACAAAATGATGAAGACACCAAACCAGCGCAGGTAGGTAAGGCTCAGAAATTTATCTCTCTGGATCTCTGCATCCACAATGGTCGCTGCCTCTGGGTAGTCCTTGACCTCTGTCAGAGAAAGAGAGAGAGATTATTTTTTTTAAAAAAATGGATACAAATTATAAGATGGTTTATAAGAGAAAGAATTTCGCATATCGATAAATATCGTTTTCTGAAAGCACACAATTTTAAAGACAGACAAACCATTGACCATCGAAGCGACCATAAATATTAATATTACTTATATTAATTCAATATTAAACGATATAATTTATTTAAGCGCTGGAAGTTTCTTACCTGTTTTACATTAAAACAATCAACTCAAGGAATGATTATCTTCGGTACACCGAACTTGAATTCTGAAATCCGGCTCTGACTGAAACCGAAAGTCGGATATGTACAAAGTTTCATCTAGACAGTACAAAATTTGGACAGACGCGAAGACAGACAAACTCTTCTAGTGATGCTGATGAAGAATTTCTATACACAAAATGGCCTAAGCTCAAGCAACTTGATCAGATGATATTCCTAAACTCTGAATTGAAAATAGTGTTATTTTAATGGTTATACTGAGGATGTATAAGTGCTTGCAACAGACCTACATATGTACGTAAATAATCTTGACATAGCTTTGAGAATTAAATTTTATGAATAATTCTAAACGTGATTTCAGCCACTTACCCTTTTCGAACATGCCGCGAATGCGATAAATTAGCTGAACAAATTGCTTGCGACGGTATAGGAAGAAAACATACTTAGTTATAGTTAGAGCAATGGACAGCAAGGCTGTAATGGCATCTGATATAGTGCCTATATCGTTCGGATTATAGTAAATAGCCAAAGAGATTGGAATCGCAAAAATGGCATTTGCGCCCACGAGCAGCAGTGTGATATACCGCCGATCAGTTGTGCTGGTGGCATTCCACAAGTCAATGCCACTTAGCCGGAAGGCGAGCACCTGCGCTCGCAGAAAGTTCTTCGCGTCCATGGCCGTAGTTAAACTGTCTGACGACTGACTTCCGTCGAAGTCTTTTATATATCCTTGTTGGGCGCCAGCTATTCATATGGCGTGGCAAAGAATCGTGTTCATTTTGTTCGCCTCTCGTTGCATTAAGGGGATAGATAAATGACATCGTTTTGATGGCCGCGCTTTGTAATTAAGAGCCAGCTTTTCTGTTCACAGGCTGCCCATGTTCAGCGCCTGCACGAGCTACCATCATCATTTAATTCCAGCAATTATGTGTGATTTGCAAAAGCTGCTCTTGACATTTGACAAGCGGACGAATTGACGAGTCACGCCTTAGAGCTTAACCAGTTGCAATCCAATTTTCTTTAATTTGAATGGCAGCGCCTTCGATAAGCATTATCGATAATTGGCATAATGTTGGGCTGCCCACTTGTTGTCTTAGGTGGCAACGCTGACAACGCAACACAGACTGACATCACATCACGCTCAGTTGTATAACCTATTTGCACAACTTTTCGTTGGTTCAGTTGCAGCTCGTCGCAAAACAAATTAAAAGTACGTAAGTAATTGCAACAATTTTGCTTCTGATTACTTAATATTCACATATATACAGAAAATGGCTGGTGAACAAGAGAAACTGACCGGTCTCTCAAAGCACTTCAATGGCTCAACAATGGCAGGCCGTGCAAATGTAAGTAGACCCTTTCCCCTTCTGCTAACTGAAATGGAAATCTAAAATGTTGTGTTGCAGGTGGCGAAGGCAACATACGCTGTTGTGGGCCTGCTAATTGCCTACCAGATCATGAAGCCCAAGAAGAAGTAGAGGTGATACCACTACTTAGATGTGCTCGTTGTGTCCTGAAGAGCAATTGGTTGTAGCTACAGGATTTGAGCCATTCATATTTAAGTGTAGTGCAAATGAACTTGAAGGAATAAACCATTTTCAAAACCGAACCCAATTTCATTATGTAATGAAAGCAACTATCTCTTTCCCTCTCTCTATCACTGGGATAACGCTTTGATTGCAGCACATGTGAAGATTTGTCAGCTGTCTGTTGTTGCAATTATCAGTTACATTGCCCACCATCCTAACGAATGATGTGATTTTTTTTTCGCTCACTTATGTTAACATTTATTCTGAACTGTGCGAAGAGTGCATTCTGTGGAGTATGCTCGTTTCTGCAAATTGCAGTTCTCTCTCGCTCGAAATGATTGCCATATCTTGGAAATAACGGCAGATTGAGTAATCGTTGGTTTTGTTTCAAATATTTTATTTATTTAAAGTTTTCATTATTTCATTTCATTAAACTTGTTTAAAATGTTCCACTTGTAGGGTTGTTTTGTTTTAGCCCAGTTATCGAAATTTCAGTATTACTAAAAATTAATTTGAATGAATTGAATGTAAAAATGGTTTACACATGTATACATATATATATCAATATTTAAATATGTATATATATATATATATATATATATATATGTATGTATATGTACGCAGTATGTATGTATTATATATGACTGTACTTTTCGTTTTCTTGCTTGGTAGATAGAGATTGAGACGAAAAACCATATATGCAATCAAAATATATATGCATGTATACATATATATGTGTATGTAGCAATTAATCGTTTATCAACTCTATGTTTATGCTATAGCTATCAAATATATCTTTTACATGTATTTGTATTGTGTTTAATTAGCAAGCGCTGGCCATTTCGCATCTGCATCTGCAAATTTTTTCATTATTCTGTTTTTTTATTTATTTTTTTTTTGTTAATAACTTAACCGGTTTGTCCTGGCAAAACACATTAACATATATACCATCATTTAAATTTGAATTTTGAATTTTTGCAGCAGCAGCCGAGCGAAGTGCGAAAACTACATACAAATTTATGCAATTAGCTCTGTTATCAGTTTGCTCTTATTTATTTCATGTTTGTATTTGCTACTACTTTTCTCATAATATGTATAATCAGTATTATTAATTGTATGTTGGTTGTGTGTGTGGGGGGGGGGGGGGTTAGATGGAAGGTTTGTCATTAAAAATTTGAGTGTTTCCTCACTTGTATTTTTCCACTATAATGTGTATGTATGTATGTGTGTATTGTATTAATGTTTGTATGTATGTACGTATATGCATATGCTATATCCTTGTTACAGTTACTTAAATTGTTTCATTTTGATTCGTTACGTGTTTTTTAAGTTTGTTTTCTTTTTGTTTTTTTTCTTCCTAACTCGCCTCATTCATTACCTTTTTTGAGCACATACAACATAAATAAATCTTATTCGTGTCCGATTGCAGTTTTAGTTTTTTTTTGTTTTCTTTTCTTTTTAATTTTTTTTCCTCTTTTCTTTTGTTTTTACCAGCTCCCAGTGTTGGCGAACAGCTTTAGCCACGATCTCCAGAAAGTGACCATTTGTTTTTGTTGTTGTGAGCATGGGGCTGCAGGCGGGCTAATAATAATAATAATAATAATAGATAATTGCAGCGACTGCAATGATAGACGACTGGCATTGACACCTATGAAATCTCATTCTACAATTCAATTACAACAGCAAAAAAAAAAACAGATTTGCAGCTGTTATTCAACATTGAAACGTCAGAACTGATCGATTTGCAGGTGTCCATCATATTAAACAGCTGATGGGCTGCACTGCGGGCGCCATTTTCTTTGAACACTTTTCTAAGCCGAGGATTTGTGTGTGTGTCTGATTCAGCTGATGGGCCCCAAAGCCAAGCTCAACACAACGCAAAAAGCAAAAAAAAAAAAAAAATTGTGTTTTTTTTTGTATGTTGAATGCAACACATGGTTTTTAAAACAAAGAGATATACATAACTGTTCGGTTTTTTTTGTTTTGTTTTGTTTACTTTTTCAACTTAACTTTGCGCTTAAACAAACTTAAAAGCTTGCGTTTCTCAATTCTGTTTCTCTCTCTACAGATCGATATTGATAATCATTAGATTGATAGAAGTATGTATAATGTAAAATATTGTAGCATAATCATAAGTTAGAGTTATTAGTAGTGTGTTTCCATCAATGCTCCACTTGAGAAAAACAAAAAAAAAAAACTATATATATAGAAAAAATGATGATAGCAAGCACAGTGCCAAAAATAATAAGTTTATATTTTTATGCTTGTATATGTTTGTATGTATGCATTGTTGTTTGTATGTTTCCATGTATGTATGTATATGTCTGTGTACTATGTAAATTTGTTTGACAAAAAATACACTCAGCATTCAATTTCTCTTTCGATTTGTTTTGTTTGATTGTTTTTTTGTTGTTGTTTTTTTTTTTAACATAAACTAAACGCTAAAAGTTAACACAATACATTTTAAAAGAAATGATAATAATTATAATATAAAATATATTTATGTGAATAATAATTAATGAAAAGCATAATATTGTTTGTTACTGTTACTGCTGTTTTTTTTTTTGTTGTTTTTCTCTTTTCTTTTTTTTTTTTGTTTGTTTGTTGGTTGTGTAAATCGACATTTGTCAATTTGTATTTTTTTTGTGTTGTTTCTATCGGTTTTTGTTTTATTTTAATTACTTTAATGCAGTTGCAGATTCAATCCATTTCTATATATATTTATATATGTGCATGCAAATGCATGTGTGTTTATGGGTGTGTGTGTGTGTGTGTGTGTATTTAAACCAACTAAATTATAAGTTGCCTTTGCATATTCTCTGTTTCTCACTTTTTTCTTATTTAACTTTTTGTTGTTGTTGTTGTTGTTTTACTTGTTGCATATTTTCGATTGTTTCCTGGCATTCTTGGTGTTGTTGTTGTTGCTGTTGTATTTAGGCGTTTCTTAGGGGACGTGGCTACTTTTGCCCTTTTCTTCTTTATGTTGTTTCGTTTCTTTTTTTTACGATTTTTCATATACTTTGTTCCTTAATCTCTATATATATATGCTTCCATATATATGTTATATATCATTTCTTTTCCTTTTGTTTTTTGTTACTTTTCAGAGCTGAACTTTGTGTTTTTTTTGTTTTTGTTTTTGTTTTTGTTAGAGGACTGTTGGCTGTGTCGTATTCTTAAGTCCAGTTTTTCAACTTTTTGAAATACCCTTGCAGTAGGTGTTTGAAATTTGAATATATGCGTCTCTTGCTGCAGCAGACAACCGTATCGAATAACTGTATCAATCACAGGAACTATCGAGTGTCGAATGGTGAGCTACCTTGTATCCACACCTCAATAGTTACTCAGTTCTCAAAATGAATCATTAGCATCGGACAACTATAATGCCTATATATAGTAATAATCGCTCGGTATCTGTTTATGTTCTTTTCTCTTTTTTTCTTTTCTAATCTACAATGTGAATTGGATGTCTGCAAGGGTATTTAATCTTCGGTGTGCCCAAAGAATTTGCCAAATCCCTTCCTGTTTAAGATTAGTTTTGCGCTTAATTCGGTTTCCTTTCTTTTTTCGCTTTCGCTTTCATTTCTTAATGTTTCTCTTGCTTTGCTGCTGTCTCTCTCTCACTCTCCCTTCTCCCTCTCTCCATAAACGCACATTGCCTAATATTTCAATGCTCCATTTATGAATCGCGCCTATAAATTTCTGCATATGTATGTGTGTAAATGTATCTATGTATTTATGTGTTTACGTGTGTATTCAAGTGTGTTTGTTTGTGTGTGTGTGTGCGAGGGGTCTATTTGGGCGTGGCACCATTGATCGTGCGCTCAATTGGCGTGCCACTCACCACGATTGGCGCCACCGCCACCACCCCCGCCGCCTCCGCCTGCCGCATTATTTGAATAGTATGGCTTGCTGAGCTGAGCCGCTGTTGCAGCTGGCGATGAGCCGCCACCGCCAGCGCCGCCGCCGCCAGGGCCACCAGGGCCGCCATTGCCGCCATTGTTGGCACCAGGTGGCACGCCGGATGCATTATTATTGCCGGCGCTGCCGGTGCCGCCGCCACCCGTTACCTGACGCATGCTTTGGGCGCGCTGCGCCGCAGCCGCCTGGTCGCGTTGTTGTTGTTGTTGCTGCTGCTGCTGCTGTTGCTGCTGTTGTGGATGCTGTGGATAGTTGTTGGGCCTCTGTATGGGTGCCGGGTACCGTCCCTGGTTACCGCCGCCGCTTTGTCCCACACTGCCGACACCGCCGTTGCCACCACCACCACCACCACCACCACCACCACCTCCACCACCACCGTTGCCGCTGCCGCCGCTGCCGCCAACCACCTGGGAGCCGCTTGATCCGCTGCCAACGGCACCGGAATTGCGACCACCCAACGCATTCATATTGTTGCCATTGCCGCCCTGTCGCTGCTGCTGCTGAGATTGCTGCTGTTGCTGCTGCAGCACCTGATTCTGCAGGTCCCACTGCAATGGGAAAGAATTGAGATCAGTCAGTGGATTCGCATTCCCGTTCCGTCGTCTGCTCTCTACTTACGCCGCCATAGTTCTTGTGGTGCGGTGGACTGGTCTGCGACTGCACCTGCTTGGCCAGGCCCAGGCTCATGTCGGCGCTCAGCGGACTCTTCAGCTGTCTGCCCATCTGCAATGGATATACGAGTTAAAAAACATATCCAAAATCTGAGGATTCATTTCAATAATAATCATCTGCAACTGGAACTGGATCTGGGTCAGATTCGATGAGTTGGTTTCCATCACCTCAAGCAACACATTTCTTCTCTATTGTATACATATATATTGTGAATATATTGCTAGAATCGGGATAGTTTTAAAATTGTGAGGTTATGAGCATAAATTCTCCCAAAAGTATGCAAAGATATTGTAATTAATAAAGGGATATTTGGTATTATAGCTCTACCAAAATCTTACAAGATTGTACTATATATACGAGAAGATATCACATCTTTAAGCTCCTCTTTCGATTGTTCCTATAGTGAACCGATCTGGTCGGCTTCAATATCTTAAGTCATAACAAGACAACCTGTAAAACTGAGGGAGAGTTCAACTTTTTCAAATGCGGACAGACATATCAACTCGGCTTATGATGCTGATCAAGAATATATATATATATATATATATATATATATCCATATAAATCCAAATGCGGCTTTGTTCAGCTCTATTCCGCTTCCTTAAATGCGGCATTGCATTGTTGCGCACCGATGTCGGATGCCCGATCTCGGTTGTGTGGAGTTCTATTAGAAATGTTGTGATCAAAAAAGATATGGTCGAAGTTTAGTTTTTGCAGTTGAGGAAGCAATGAGGAAGCAATGAAATTACGAACTTAATTTGCGCTTCACATAGAACTAGAAAATGTTATAGTCTGTTTAGTGCTATATAAAATAATTTTCTTGTTTTAGCTACAGTCTGACACATACATGTATATATACATATATATATATACATATATATATATACATATATATATATACATATATATATATACATATATATATATACATATATATATATACAAATATATAGTTCTATAGGCAAATTAGTTGATGGTTTGTCTAATTGTTTTAAAACTTTATACTTTTATTAAAATTAATGCACAAAATCAGATAGATATTTAGATGTTAATGAAGAATATCTAGTTCCCTGACAAAACAGAGACTGGCTCTATTTAGATGGGAAACCGAGTCGAGCGAAAAGCGTACAAAGTTTGATACTTAATACAAATTATTGGGGGATTGGGGGCTCTTAATAAATTGGCTGAACATGGACAAACTGTGGTAGTTAGAGAGTAGAGTTGAGTTGTTGTAGTGTGTGCTTGATAGTTGTGGTGCTTGTGCTTGGGCTTGTGCTTGTGGATGTAGCTGTAGTTGTTGTTCACTCCTTACCGAGTCCTGCATGTGTCCCTGGCCCTGAGAGTTCTTCAGGTAGCCACCGCCGGGCGTTGGTCCGCCACGGAACTGACTCATGCCGGCCGCCGTCAGCAGCTGTGAGTTCATGAACTGTGTATTAAAGTTGCCCATCGAGTGCTGAGACTGTGGCCCCGGTGGTCCATTCGAGCCGGGTGGGCCGCCCTGATGCCCACCATACATGCCGGCCGCCGAGGCGAGGCCATAATTCTGGGCACCGCCACCGCCGCCTTGGGGCGGCGGGCCACCATAGAACTGGGGACCGCTGGGTCCGCCGGGTGCCGAATTCGAGTAGTAACTGTTCGACTGCAGCTGATGTGCGCCGGGCGGTGGTCCGCCCTGGCCCGGATGCTGCGGCGGTCCGGCATAAAGATTCATGTACGGCTGGCCGCCTGCATAGGGGCCGGGTCCGGGACCTGGGCCAGGACCACCGCCGCCGCCGGCCGCGGACTTGGACCCAATGGCGCCAATTGGCTGTTGGCTGGCCTGCTGTTTGGACGTGCCTGACGACATCATGGAGCTGCTGTTCGAGGAAATGATGGCGACGGGCGCGGCATTGGGATTACTTAGCTGCTGCGAATTGGGCTGCGGTTGGCCAAAGGGGCCGCCACCGAGTCGAAACTGTGACGCCAGATTGGTGTAGACGTCCGGCGTGGGCGCCGTTGGCGGTGGCTGCATGTTGCCGCCATGTCCATGGGGCTGCTGCATCGCGTACGCATTGAAGGCGCCACCGGCGGCAGCCGCCGCTGCTGCGGCCGCATAATGACCCGGAAAACTGTGCGCCGCGGCGGCGGCCGCTGCCGCTGAATAGGCGGGCGAGCGGCTCGAATGATCAAGCGAATGGAATGGAGCGTACAGATTTCCCGCCTGCGATGGTGGCGGCGGCGGCGCCAGCTGCGATGAGTTGAACACAACCGCCGGTGGGCTGGGAATCGTTGGAATGCCGCCGACGCCAAACTGTGGCGATGCCTGATAAAATGGCAGCTGCTGCTGTTGTTGTTGTGCCTGATGTTGTTGTTGCTGCGAGTGTTGCTGCTGCTGCTGATGACTGGGCGGCGGCGACATACCCAGGCCGGCATGCAGCTGCTTGGACTTCACCTGCTGCTGATGCTGCTGCGAGTGCTGCTGCTGTTGTGGACTGGGGTAATCCTCCTGCTGCTGTTGTTGCTGGAACTGCTGCTCCAACGTGCCAGCATCAAACGGCGAACCGTGGCTGCCATAAACGGGTCCTGGCGACGACAAAGCATGGTGAGCATGATGCGCCTGCTGCTGTTGATGGTGCGACTGCTGCTGCTGTTGCTGCTGTTGGTGATGGCTCTGCTGCATGTGAACCGTGGGGACGGCGTAATGGGGCATTTGTTGCTGGAGCTGCTGCTGCTGCGAGGCGGCCACTGCAGCGACAAATGTGGCGGCACTCATATGGCTGCCACTGTCATCCACCACCTGCTGTTGTCCGTGCTGCTGGCCATGTTGCGTCTGTTGCTGTTGCGCGTGTTGCTGCTGTGCAACGGCTGCGGCAGCAGCTGCTGCTGCGGCTGCCACTTGCTGCTGCTGTTGCGCGTGCTGCTGTTGTTGTTGTTGCGAGTGCTGTTGTTGCACACCGCTCTGCTGTGTTGCCTCCGACATTGGCGTGGCTGATTCCCACACCTTTTTCACACTCGCTATCTTCATGTTCAGATCCGCTGTGGAATTGTTTTGCTGCTGCTGCTGTTGTTGTTGGTGTTGCTGCTGCTGTTGTTGTTGTTGCTTGCTAACCGCATCGAGGTTGTCGACCACTTTGAGCGATGTCGAGTCATCGCCAAAGCTATAGGCCAGTTTCATGTCCTGCTGCTGCTGCTGCTGTTCGTCATCCTTGGCGCCAAAACTCATTTGGGATAGAGCGCTGGAGAGGCTATCGACAGCTGCTGCTGTTGCTGCAGCGCCTCCCAGAGATGGCTGCTGCTGCTGCTTGAGCGTCACAACAGTTACCGCCTGCTGTTGCTGCTGCTTGTACGTGGAGTTCTCAAAGATGATGGTGTTCACGGGCGCATTGGCATCGATCAACAGATTGCCGGCACCGACGACACCCACCACTGTTTTCTCCTCCCCAATAGCGGACAGCTTGGACTTGTCGCCAATGGGTGTTGCTGCTGTTGCTATCGTAGTTGTTGTTATTGCTGCTGCTGCTGCGGCGGCAGCAATTGCTGCTGCTGTATTTGTTGGCGGTGCAATTGTAGTGCACTCGCTGCTGTTCATCTTGCCGGACATTTCGCTGCCAGGCGCAACCAATGAGGGCGGCATACCACCAGACCCAACAGCAGCACCAGCTGTGCTTAGTCCCGGCGGCGGCCTAGCTCCTCCTGCTCCTGCTTGTACATCCTTGTGTGGCTCCTCCAAGGCCACGGCAGTGTTGGTTGTGTTGCTGCCCTTGTCCTTATCGGACGTTGGCTCATCCTTGTCATCCTTGCCTTTGTGCAGGCCCGCACTGAGCGCCATCTGGTTCTGCTTGGTCTTGTCCAGGTCCGCATTACCCGTTTCCGATTCCGAGCTGCGCTGCTGCTTGTTGTACTCCTCGAAACCGAGCCGGCCGTAGGTCCGACCACCGCCAGCAACGTTGCTGTTGCCGCTCTGTTGCTGGCGTCGATAACCGGCTGAGGAGCTGCCGCCGCCACCGCTGGAGAGACCGCCGCGTCCACGTCGCGAAGGTTCACCGCGTGGTGAAAAGCCAGCCTTGTTGACGACTGCGCCTGCACCAGACCCGGCAGCTGCTGCTGTCCCTGCAGACTGGCCGCTGCTGTTGCTACTGTGGTCGGAGCGTGATTGCACCACCTTGGGACTGCGTCGTGACGCCGGACCACCATTACCACCACCACCACCACCGCCACTGCTGCTGTAGCAGTCTTCATCGACGTCCTCGGATTGCTCAGACTGTTCACCACCACTTCCATAGTAGCGACGCCCGCCACTGTTGCGACTGCTCCAATCACTGCTGCTGCGTTGCCCACGATAGTTGCCACCGCCACCAGCGCTTGTCCCGCTGGTCGGATAGCTGCGCCCGGCACCGCCTCTCGTCGTGTGCGGCTCATCGCGTACTCGACCACCGCGTGGACTTGGTCGCTTCACTGACGCTGGCTGCGTTGCGGATGCGGCCATGGCCATGGCTGAGGAGTTGGTGGTGGTGGAGCCTATCGTTAAGTTCCGCAACGACTCCTTGTCGTCGTCAATCTTGGCGCCGGGGAATGCCAAAAGCGGCGGCTTAACTGCCTCCGGATCCGAGCCAAACTCCGTTGACTTCTCCTCCAATTTGTCAGCGGGCTCCACGCTCCGTCTCAGTATTTGTGTGGGCTGCATTAGATCCATGGGCTGCTTCTGGACCATGCCAGCTGGTTTTTCCTCGTTGAGGCTCGGCTGGCGTGCGGGCCGCTGCAGAATCTTGATCTGCACGGCCGAATCATGGCTGTGCGTCGATGAGAAGCTCTCCTCGCGATTCCGATGATACTTTTGCTCGGCATCCGTTTGCTCTGCCCACGAACAGGTGCCACCACCACCAACACCACAACAACTACCACCCAAGCCAACATCATCGCCGGATGAGACGCTCGTCTTGCGATGCGAATTCTCCGAGATGCTGCGCGACTGCAACAATTGCTGCTGTTGCTGCTGGTGCTGCTGTTGCTGCTGTCCACTGCGATAATCTTGGGCGCGATTGTATCTCGATTGTTCGGCACCTGGCGCAGTCGCATCCTGCTCCTCTCTGGCGCTGTCATGACGATTGCGTCCATAATTGCCGCTGCTGCCAACTCGGGCATAGCCACCAGAAATGCTGCGCACACCACTGCCACTGCCACCGCCGCCTCCACCATTAGAGCCGCCGCCGCTGCCCTTTTGCAAATATCGAGAACCACTGGTCTCAAAGGCGCTGCTCGCTGATGCGCTCTTTTCAAGACCGCCGCGTGGCAGTTGTTGTTGCTGCTGCTGCTGCTGTTGTTTTTGTTGCTCCTGCTGCTGTTGCTGTTGACGTAGAAAGCGCGGCGGTAAATTCGATTGGAAATGCGTCATGAAGACGGACTTTTGTCCGTAATCGCCGCCAGCTGTGGACGCGGCAAGGGATGTTGAGACAGAGCCGCTGCTCGAGATGCTGCTGCGCGGGCGTCGCTGCTGCTGTTGTTGTTGTTGCTGTCCAGCAGCGCCACCACCTCCGCCCTCATCCTCACTAACGTTGCCCAGCGGCGCTGGCGATGCCTCATTATTTGAGTTACCCACACATACGATGGCATTGTTGCTGCTGCTGCTGCTATTGCTGCTGTTGCCCTCACTGAGCGCCTTTGCCTTGCTGCTCATCTTCATTTCAAGCTCCTGCAGCTTTTTTGCCGCCGCCTGCTTGCGCTCCATCTGGCGACGCTCCTCCTCCTCTTTGCGCTGTTTCACCCGCTCATAGACGCCGGCATCGAGTGCAATGCCACCGCCAATGCCGATCACATTGCCCGAGCTGCCGCGATGACCGTTCTGCTGTCGCTGCTCTTGCAATTGAATCTGAGTCTGAGCCTGATCCTGTTGTTGTTGTTGTTGCAGACCATGGACGCCATCCAAGTCACGCTCGCTGCTATCCTTACCGCGCTGCCAGGAGCTGCTGCTCGACAATTTGCGCTGCTCATTAACGGATGATAGCTGCTTATTGTTGTTGCTGTGGTGCTGATCGTCCGGGCTGACGTGCTCCTCGTCGTCGGAGAATGTTAATTTCTTGGTATAGTCAATATCATCCTGCTTCGTCCAGCTGTCGTCCTTTGCAATCGCATTGAGACGCTCCAGATCCTCCTCGCGTATAATCGGTCGCTGCATTTGCGCCACTTCCGGCTCCACCACATAGTCCTTGTCCTTGTGCCGAACACCGCTCGATCCGTTCGCCTGCTGTTGCAGCATCTGGTGTTGATGCTGGTGCTGATGCAACAATTGTTGCGGCGGCGTGCTGCCTCCCCCGCTGGCGCCAATGATGGTCGACTGTTGACCTGCCGCCGCTCCCGATAAGACGGATGACGGTCGCTTGGCTATTGCGGCCGCAGTACGAAAGCTGCCTACGAGCACGGCCGGCGATGCGGATCGATTGCCGGCGATGCCATTCTGATAAGCAGTGGGCACCGATGGACAACCGCTCATATCTATTGCGCCGCTTGCAACGGCTGCTGCCATTGTTGGTGCTCCAGCACCGATAACGCCACAGGCGGGCATTGGTGCACCGCTGCGCATGAATGACGGCAGCAGCGATAATATGGGCAGTGGAACTGTGCCACCGGAGCCGCTGCCGCTGCCATTGGACGACACCTGATGGTGGTGGCCCTGGCCCTGTTGGTTCAATGCCAGCTCCATGGCAGCCTTCTCCTGTTGCTGCAGCCAGGCAGCCGGATCGTTTTGTGGACGCAGGCTCATTTCGCTCAATTCGCCGCTGTTGCTGCTGTTGTTGCCGCCAACTCCACCGGCGCCGACGACGTCGTCGCTGCCATCTCTGTAACTGCCGCCGGCATCCGCATTCGGGCGATGCGAGTGGTGTCCATGTGGACCGCCGCCATACTGACGCACATGATGGCCATGATGATCGCGATAATCGCGCTGTTGCTGCTGCTGTTGCTGATATTGATGATTCTGGTGATGATGCTGGGCATGCTGCTGCTGCTGCTGCTGTCCCTGGTAGTGGGCATGCTGATCCTTGGATTTGCCGCTGCCCGTGCCCGCTGAGGATGCAGTACCTCCTCCGCCTCCTCCCACTAGTGTGGGGAACTCGTACTGAAACTGTGGACTTTGATAATGCGGCACCACCTGCTGTTGCTGCTGCTGATGGTGGTGGTGATGGTGGTGCTGTTGATGTGTCTGGCGGTTGCCATAGTGGCCGTTGCCACCTGCACGTTCGTGTCCTGTCGTTATCGCTGACCATGTTTTCGGTGAATTAGCCGAGTGGCTGCCGATGCCGCCGCTGCCGCTTACAGCACCGCCAACTGATCCTGCTATGCCGCTGCCGCTGCTGGCTGAATTGCTACCGCTGTTGGTCGAGTTGTTGATTAGTTTCAAGTTCTTGTTGTTGTTGCCGCTATGGCTGCTGCTGTTGTTGTTTGAGTTGCTATTGTAATTGCTGGCGGTGCTGTTGCTGTGTTGGCCAACAACTGCTGGTGCTCCTCCACTGGTGGTGGTGGTGGTGCTGCTGCCGCTACTGTGACCAGTGGCGATGCTGTTGTGGCTACTGCTATTTGCAACTGAGCCGCCAATTGTCGCAGTGCTGCCTGCTGCTCCTCCTCCTCCTGATGTGCCGCCGCTGCTGCTGCTGTTGCCTGCAAAGCAAACACACACAAAGAAAGTCAGATCAGACATATATATATATATATATATATATAGATATGTATATATGGCGGAAAAGGTAGGATGATCTACACATCTTACCTTCGACAGATGCTTGGAGATTGTTGTTATTATTGTTGTTTAGGGGTGTTGCACTGTTGTTATTGTTGCTAATGTTGCTGGTGCTGCTGCTGTTGCTGCTGCTGTTTGTCTCGGCCTTCAAGGATGGCAGATTGGCTGGTGGACGCCTAGCGGAGGGCACTTTACCCAAGATTTGCATTCCATGCTTACGCGGCACTTGATTCTTTTGGGCTGATGGTTCACTCGATTCGCCCTACGATAAATAGATAAAATATCTAGTTGATTGTGGATGGTGTGTATGTGTGTGTGTGTGTTGGGATTAGTATTGAACTTACACGACTATTCTTGTACATGCGATTTATATCCAACGCTGTGAATTTGGGCTTGGCATTTCGCTCTCCCCTACTTCCCCCCAGTGTACTCATGCTGCCAATAGATCCTCATTAGCGTTAGCTTCCTTTGCCGCCTACTGCCGCCGCGCGTTTCACGCTAATCGCTGTCTGTCTGCCTGCCTCTGGGATGATGCAGTTCTTTGCGAGCTTGTGCCGAGGTTGATCTGTCTGTTAAAGTTGTCTCCTTGGCGCCTTTCCTTTGTGTGTGTTGTTGTTTTTGTTGCTCCTTCTTCTCAGTCTTTTTGTGTGAGCTGTAAAATGTCTAAAAACGAGAGAGCGTGTGTGCGAGCGAGAGAGAAAGAAAGAGAGAGAGACAGAGAGATAACGTGAGTATAGGAGTAAAGTGGATGGGTGGTGAGGGTGGCAACAACATAATCTGCTGACACCGCTGCATTTGTTTGTTGCGATTTTTGTATTGTTTTATTTGTTATGATACGTGGGCTGTCGTCGCCGGGTTGCATGGAAAGAACTGATTCTATGTGTGTGTGTGAGCGTGTGTGAGCGTGCGTGTGTGTATGTGTTTTGCACCTCCATGGGGGCTACACAGCGAACTGCCCCATGCTACCAATGCCTGCGTGTGAGCACCAAAGTCTTTGAAGAACAGAGCGAGGCAAACATAGGAGACAACTCGAAAGGCTCGTTTATAATGTGTGCGAGCGAGACAGAACTTGAGGCCGCTCTCAGTGAAGTGATTCCGAGTGTGCTTGCGCTCAAATGCTTGGCGCCCACCTCGCACTCCTCCCCACCCCCTTGCATACACCCTCGCAATAGCGAGCGACAGTCCGACTCACACACACACACTCCATGCACACAAACACAAAAACAGAACATAAGAAGTATGCGGTGGCGTCTTCGTGTAATAATTGAAGAACAATGGCTGACACACACACACACAGAGAGAAGCAGCCAAAATCAAAACACTGATGCTGCTGCAAATGCAAACTGTTTAAATGGTCAGCAATATGTGCAACATAATTTATATTTGGCACTTTGCTAACAATTTTTAAAATTACCTACAACAACAAAAAATCATTCACACACAAAACAGTCAAGAAGAGTGAAGGGAATGGGGAGAGGGGGGTTATCGACACTCGCAATTTACTTTTGTTATTTTCGTAGTTTAGAATGGGATGCGGTTGATGCGATGTGTTCGCTGTATTGCTATCATAGCTAAATGAGACAGACAAGAAGAGTTTAATAAAAAATAAAAAAATTAAATAAACATGGCATTTGCTGTTGTTCGACGACGATAGGCACTGTAAAATGTGCCGTTTAATAGCACACAACACATACACTTATACACGCACGTACGCTCAGTGGTACACACACACAAACACACACACGCACATTCACAGTGATATGTTTATATATGTATACGCATTCGCAGAACTGTCTTTGATTGTTTGAGTGCGTTATTGGATTGTTTGTCGTTTTGTCTACGTGTGTGTGGATTTTGTCGGAATATTAACACTTTTATAAGTGTAAATTTTAAATTTTAAATTGATTTGAACGTAATCAACCTTTAGTTTTACAAAAACTTTAGTTGCTGCATTACATACACCGCGCGAGAAGTTTGCCGCTGCTTCTTCTTGCTGGTGCTACTCTTTTCGCAGTATATGTAATGTGTGTGTGTGTGTGTGTATGTGTCTGGCGATGGCACAGCGTTGCCACATGCGTTCAATGTATCGAACCAGACTTTCAATATTGTTTTTCGCATGTGTCCGCATGTACATAACATAATCACAAATGCAAGCGAGACATTGGTAAACATGCCAAAATACTTTGTAATGCTTTGATTTCGTTACACTTTTTAAACACGGATAATGCCAAATAAATTTAAAAAAAAAACAACCGATAAACCTGCTGTTTCGCCGCCGCCGCCACCAACGATAATGCAACAGCAGTAGTGGCAACCACTGCGAGTGTGAGCGAGACAATAAGAGCATATGGTCTGCAGAGCAGCAGCAGCAATAACAAAAACATCAAACAAGAAAGTGTATATAGTGCTTACCCTTTTACACTCAGAGCATACACCGCACACACAGTTCGTTGCTCCTTGGCTCCTTTTTTTCTTTTCTTTCTTTTGTAGGTTTTTTTTTTTTTTGCACTCTTCTACGCTTACTCAGCCGTTTGCAAAAAAAAATGAAACCAAATGTTTTTTTTTAGTTGAGATACGGTTTGTGTATGCCTTTTTCTGTTGCTGAGTGCAGACGCGTATACAGCTAATAAATTACTACTTTTATTAAATTTTGACACTTTTGATTTGATTTTATTGTATTTTACTGCCACTATTCAACGCGTTCGGGCCGCTGTTGTTGGCTGTGTTGCGCTGGCTGCCTGTCTGGCTTTGGCTCCTCTCCTACGTTCTCGCTTCTTAGCGCTCTCTGTCTCTCTAACGGCGTTCTCCAATGCTGCGACGGCTGCTGCTGCTGTTGCTGCTCTGGTCTCTTTTTTTGCAAGTGTATAGATGAAAACTGTAATCGAAATCCAAGGTGCTGAAGCTGAAACTAGTTTGAATCACTTTTTCTCCGATTTATTTGTATACAGCAGCACACACTGGCCCAATTTGTTTGCGTTTATAGCACGATGCTGTTAAGCGTTTACTTTATTGTTACTTTTGGTGCGTTCTTTTCACTTAATACGTAATTGTTCCATTAGTTTAAATCGTATGTATTTTTTGCACACAGTGCTGCCAGCTTGCGCTTACGGCGTTGCATTCTAGGGATGGGCGATATGTTTTCTGTCAATTGGGCAGTGTTAAGTGTTGACTAAATGCTGTTAAATGGCAACAAAAAGTGTTGAGTGACTATTGAATTCTGTGAATATCTACCGATACGGCAACGTCACTCTGTCGATTATTTTACCACAATCGCGTCGCATATTTTCAAATTTAGGCGCTACGTACTATCGTCGAATATATTTATTTTAACTTGCATATTGTGAAAAATTATGTTCTACAGATGGTCAAAAATTTCTACGACGACATGGTATATGAAGTATATACCGCAAACCCATATCTCTCAAGTCCCCAGTGTTGCTTGCGGCGTCAATCTCAATACCAGCATCAATTCCGGCTTATCGCAACGTGCGAGCAAGATGGCAAATCGGTTGCCAATATACCGGTGGACTTCTCTCTTTCAGATACTCCCAATATGATACATAATAATAATAATAATATAATATATATTTATATATTCATCTGCACAACACAGCAAATATAAAATTTCAATTCCGTCAGTATTCAATGTACACAAGTTTCTTGTAAAATAGGTAAAGACAATAAAATGATCCCAAGAATACAACTAGCGACTACTTAATATATTCATATACATATATAGGTATATGAGACTTAGGCGTGCGGCTTAAACTGCGGATTGTGGGAGCGTGCCATTTTGGCCTTGAGCCACTCGTCCGCATGCCTCTGCTTGATGTGGACATACATGTTGGAGCGCGACCTGCACTCCTTGGGACAGTGGGGGCAATTGTATAGCTGGAGGCCGGTGTGTATCGCCATGTGCTCCTCGAGGTTGCGCTGCTGCTTGAAGCTCTTCTCGCAGTAAGTGCACTGCAGATTTGTGGTCAGTTTGTGAGCATATTTAACATGGGCGCGCAACGCTGTCCGCGAACTGCACGTCTTAGAGCAATGGGGACAGACGGTATCGGTGCTATCGTGCGTAAATCGATGCAGACGCAGACTGTGCTCGTTCTTCAGCCAGACACCGCAGACAGAGCACTCCATTGCTGGTGCGACGACGCCCTGATGTTCCAGCAAGTGGCGCTCGAACGATGGCTTAAACTTGAACTTCTTGCCACAAATGTCGCAGACATGCGGATGCACATCCTCATGGATCGACTGTATATGCCGACGCAGTCGATGCACATTCGCAAAACTGTACAACAAATTGTAAAGGGAGAGCTGTAATGATTAGTAGATGGATTGATGGATGGTGCGTACCTCTTGTGGCATGTGTGGCAACTGTGCTCCAACTGATCCGTGTCGTGCTTCAGCAAATGATTACCCAAACGCCTCTCGCTGCTGAAGGTGCGCTCGCATTTCGGGCACGGATACTTCAGCACCTTGCCAATCTGGGCGACCTTGTTGTGCACCGTCTCAATGTGCGTGGCCAGATAATCCTGGGAATTTAGCGACTTGTTGCAAATCGAACAACTGCAATTGCCAAATTCCAAATCAAATCAAATTACATTACATATATATATATATATATATATATATATATAATTAATTAGATTAGTTTTTTTTTGTGCAAAAATTAGAAGAAAATATCGGATAACAAAAGGAATATTTTTGGGCAAAAGAAATGGAAAAAGATGAATTTTTTGGCTTTCAAAGAATATTCCGAGTGAAATCAGAATAATCAGTGATAAAATTAATATATATACAATTACAAATATATGGTAGACTGACGTGAATAGCTTGGGATTGATGTGCTTGCGTATATGATCCATCAGTTTGGAGGCGCGATTGAAGACCTTGTTGCAGCACTTGAGATACGCGTCGCGCTGATGCACCTCCAGGAAGTGGACCTTCAACTGGGACAGGTACTTGGTGCTGAAGTCGCACAGATCACAGTCGGCATTCATATAGCTGGCGATGGCCTCCTCGTACCGCTTCGACAGCTGCGCCCGCGAGCAGCCCTTCGGCTTCCGTTCCATGGCCGCCTGCAGTTCGCTCTTCTGTGTATCCGTTGGCGCATTGTTAGTTGTGTTTGTGTTTCTGTTTGTGTTCCGCTGTTTGCGACGCACTCGATTGACGCCGTTGCCGTTGCCATCGCCATCGTTATCGTTATCGCATCCAGTGTCGGTGTCATCCATCAGCTGATTCAACTCCTGGGCGAGGGTTAGCCGGCGCTGCTCATTACGTGCCACAACGCGTCCCTTCCGCTTTGGTTTGAGCTTGTGCTTCAGCTTCACCAGAGGCACTTCATCTGCAATCAGTTCGTGTCATTTTGAATCTCTCTCTGTACTATATGTATACATAAATATATATGTGTGATCAACACCAACAGATGAGTTTCACTATATTATATATGGTAATAAATTACAGCATCGACTTTGGGTTATCCTTGTCAGCATGGGAAAACTATGCCAAACTGAATTCAATTCAGGTGTATATATATATAGATATAATATATATAGATATAATATATATATATATACATAAATCAGAAGTCTCTGGCTTAAGAAAGCGGACAGTGGAATAGGTGCGAGCTGCATAAAATTAAGAAAACTTTAATTTCTGCAATGATTTTGTTTGCATTAGGTAAGATTCGAATATATTCATTAGAATAAAGGCTTAACTGAGCTATCAACTCATATTAAATGGGCAAGGACATCAATATAAAATAAAAAAAAAAGCATTGAGATGCGCTTAGGATTCAAGAAACCCGATAATCGTATGGTGTTATGGGCTTAATGTGATCTCAGCGATTGGTAGCAAAATTAGCTTGTGGAATATCCTTTGCTTAGAACAGCAAATTTTAAGACGGGGACCATCATTTCATTGATTCATAAGAAGTCCAACCGATCAGAGGATGTGAGAAAAAGCGCACAACTTTCTCCGGAATGGATAAAAATCACGATGCCAATGGAAACGTTAGTCGACCAAAATGTAAAGAATTCCATATTAAGTTAGCTCAAAAAAGCAGTCATGCATTGTGCTTGCCACCGAGTTGTTATTTTACTGTACAGGTGTGTCTATTTATGTGCACAACTGGGAATGGGGCAAGTTCCCGTAATTGTTGTATTTGATGTTATGCACTCACCATCATCATCTGAGGAAGTGGGCGGCGTGCTATCGCTGCTCTCATTCATTATGGGCTTCTCATCGACATCGACATCGTCGTCGTTGTCATCATCATCAGCATCGTCAGGATTGAAGGCGTGCAGGGGCAGCAGCTGGTCGGGGTTGTGCAAGTGTTTTGGTGCAGCATGCAGCTGCGGCACCTCCACACTATCCACATTCACATCGAGAACGCTGCCGAGGAGACTGAGATTGTGTATATCGAGGGGCTTCTCGTCCATCTCGTCGGTGACCAGCGGCAGCTCATCAATATTGACATCCACATCGATGCCGCCCGTCCATTTGAGGGCTACGCAGTCGACGTCCACGTTGAGGAACTCCTTTTTAAGTGTTAATTGCTTTTGCTCGACCAGTTGCCAGAAGTTGTTAAAGTCCTCCAGATGTTCGCAGCAATCGTGGCAAATGTTCGTCGAGATGTTGTCATCGGGCATTATCTGCAATCAAGCCAGTAAATTGAGATTAATTTAACTGAATTCATCTTTGGCACATTTTGGCAACAACTCACCTCCAGCTGCAGAAACTTGGCTATTATCTTGAGCAGCGAGGATTCGGCCAGGGTGTCGCTCGTTTCGAACAGATAGACGGCATTGTTTGCGTTTATGCTTTTTAAACACAAGCGACAGATCATAATGCGGCGCTTTCAACATAAATCTAAGCAATTAACTATTATTATCAATTGTTTGATTTTGTTTAGCGATGGCCTCCAACTTTATCAATATATCGACTTATGTACTGATGTTATACGGATGTGCCAATTGACGGCACGCAATTTGTATATTGAATGCTGTTCACTGTTTTAAATAATTGCAAAGTCTGTAAACAACATTTTAATCAAATTTTAAATAGATCTACCCATTGCGATATATAAATGTATGATAATATTTAGATGTATCGATATACCTTGTTTACGAAATATGAACTATGCAGTTAATCGGGCTTAACAATCTATTCGCGAAATTCATATTAAGCATATTTATCGATATGTTATGTTGTCAACATGCAAATCAAACCGAATCGTAGCTCTTGTACGTAGAGCTCTGAATAGGATCCGAATAAACTAGTTATCACTTCAGTAACTTGATTTTCCGCGATAAGAAAGTGCTGTTAAAAAATGCAATGCTTTCTGAGCATGACGTCACACATGATTACAAGTTTACGCTGTGACGTCACAATAAATTATGCTTATCGCAAAAATATGATTTTCAGGTAGGAAAATGTTCGATCGGACACATCTATCGGTTCTTCTACGGCCTTTTTAGATTTCAATAATAACGGTTCCGAGTACCTTGTGCTTGAAAAATATTCCGTACTTGATTCCGGCTTTGAATTTCAATCGGTTAATTTGGGTTACTGGTTCCGGTTCAGGTACGCTTCCCTGGTTGTTGATAGCAAGTTGATCGATTACTCGTTTGTTTGCCATCCGTATCGTCAGTGTAGCTGTAGCTTACACTGTAGTAAGCGGTGCAAAATAAATAAATAATTTAAGTACAAGCAAGTTGTAGTGATCCAGCAGCAAGGCAAGCAAGGTTAAACAGGTAAGCCACAAATCATTACAAACTCGCCAAATTATGACTAAATTAAGTAAGACAACTCCGGCTCCCAGCTACCGGAATGTCGCCAACAATTCCCAACCTACCGCGGGGAGCATCGCAAAAAAAGCCCACAAATTTTCAGTCTTTCTATCTGTCAGTCTGTCTGTCTGTCGCTCTGTATCTGCCGTGTAAGTGTATATACATGCATGTGTATGTGTAATGCAGCTGCAGCGGCTGTTTCTTTTTTGCGCGAGAACCGACTCGGAAATTCACACACACACACACGCACACATGCACGCAGGCGTACGCACTGCACAAATGCATGCATGTATACCGGTATCTATGCATGTGTGTGTGTGTGTGTAAGCTGGCAAAATAACTAGTTTTTATGTGCAAGGAATCATCCACCATATTTGCAGACGTAGCTCATTTGAATTGCTCTCAATTTATTGCTTAAATCATAGTTGCTAAGTGTGTGTGTGTGTGTGAAAGCCAAAGCCAGCCACCACCCACTCTCTCCCGATTTCGTCTGGTCTTATTGGCTTTTTATTTGTTCGTTCGTTGGTTCGTTCAACCGGCTGCCTAGCAAAATGCAGATTCTCGACGGCGAGAGATGCATAGTCGAACTAGTGATGGGCGCGTGTCCTTGCTCTTTCTCTGTTTCTCTCACTTGCTCGCCTTGAGCACGATCAAACAAATTGTGCGAGAAACTGAGAGAGACCGACATGATATGTTTACTGCCAAAGTAAACAGATATTAATATTAAGGCCATTCAATATACAAGTATCGATTGGAATTTCAATCGCTGTTGTGTTTCAAACCGTGTCACGAGCGCAAACACGAGACACGCGCGCAACTCGAATACGAAACTTTGGTTCGTAACTGGACAGGCGAGGGAACGAGCACTGTCGACTCTGTCTGTTGTCCACCAGTGTCGTTGATTCGGCGCATACCTGGCCCAAACATAAAAGAGAGAGAGAGAGACACACACACACTACTTGGGAAGTCGGCAGTTGTTGCAGTTTTCCTTTCGGTTTTTGTGTGTCTACCACGCAGCGAGAAAATTTTTCAATCGCAGTGTTTTTTTTTCGTTTCGTTTTTTTGTTGTTATTTTGTTGTTGTTGACCCGGCCGGTTTATTCACAAGTGCAACACGCATCGCATCTTTTTTTTTATCTGTTGCAGCAATTCTTTTTGCAGAGTTTTTTGTGACGCTAAAACCGCCTGAGAAGCAAGCTTAAATGGTGACCATGGAGAATAGCGAAGAAATATTGCAAATTCTGGAGCGTTTTACACAGCTCAAGCCGAAGGAGATACCCAAGGAGCTGGAGGACTACCTGCAATATGTGGCCAAAACGGGTGAGACCATCTTCAAGTGGTCCAGCCTCAAGTATCTATTCCGCGAGAAGTTGCTCAATGTGATCAAGCTCTTCAACGAGGATTCGCAGCGTCTAGAGGGTAAGCCATTGGTGGAGTGTTCCAACACATACGATCCAATGACTTGAGATGGCTTTTACCCCACAGAGATACCCAATTATCCGAATGTGGATCCTTTCAATTATGAGACCATGAAGTCCTCGCTGCTGGAGCGTCTCGATTCGTTCGATGCGGCTCCATTTACCGTGCAGCGTCTGTGCGAGCTGCTCATCGATCCTCGGAAGCAATATTCTCGCATCGATAAGTATATGCGAGCCCTCGAGAAGAACATACTTGGTATATTTCCATTTATTTATTTTATATACCCATTTGAACATTAATTGACAACAACTTTCTCATTGAATTCAGTGGTCAGCACCATCGACCCGGGACGCAGGCGCACGGAGAGCGAAAACGGCGACTCCCTGGACTCTGTTGGCAATGGGGATCTCTCGCTGGAGGTCAACATTGATATCGAAATGGAGAACGAGAACATGTTTAACAATGGTGACGAACGCAACAGCAATGGCAATGGCAATGGCAACGAGGAGTCCACCAGCGGCGCCCTTAAAGCCAGCTGCCCTCGCTCCGACGGCACACTCCAACCCAAGGCCAAAAAGGTCAAGTATAATTACGATGAGAATGAGCTGGACGAGCAGGATGAACGCGATGAGCGTGATGATGTCGATGGGAACGAAGATGCCATTGAGGGCAAGCCAGAATCAACTAAAGCAGAGGCCGAGGCTCCCGATGCTGCGGTTGTGGACGACGAGCATGATGCTGCAGTTAAGGCAATTGAACGTAAGACTAAGGGGACAGATGCCGCTAAAAAGGCATCCGAAATAGAGGAGCCCGACGAGGGCGACGAGGAGGAGTCGCAGACCAAGAATACACCTAAGGACGACAAGGAGCTTAAGGAACTAAAGAAGACACCAGAGTCAGCCGCAGACATTACAGCTAAGGCCGAGTCCGTTGAGGCGGACAGCGGCGATGTGAAGAGCAAGACCGGCGATGTGAAGAGCAAGACCGGCGATGTGAAGAGCAAGACGGGCGATGCTGCCAAAGAAGCAGCCGATGATACTAAGGCCAAGGCTCCGTTAAACGATGCCGATGACCAAGTCAAACCCGAGGAGTCATCGAAAATCGTGGAGAAGCAGCAGCTGGAGAGCAAAAAAAATTCAGAAAAGCTAACAAAGGAAGCGGACCCAGATAAGAAGTGCGATATAATCGCAGCTAAAGCCGAAACCGAAGCTGCTGATGTAGCTGCAGCATCTGCTACTGATGAAAGCAAGAAGAAGGAGCCAGAAGCTGATAAGTCCAAGGAGGGGTCATCTGAGAAGCCAGAGGAAAATTCAGAAAAACCAACGTCAGCGTCACCAGAGAAATCCGCTGCTGCTGTAGATGTTGTAGAGAAAGCTACAGTCGATAAAGATGATGATGGGCAGCAGGCTGAGGCGCCTGCTGCTGAGGCTGAGGCCAAGACTGAACAACAGTTGGAGGCCAAACAGAAGGCAGCCAATGATGAGAACACTGAAAAGACTGAAACTGAGGCAGTAGGAGCTGCTGCTACAGCTGGTGCTGCACCTGGTGCTGCACCTGCTAATACAGCTGGAGCTGCTACAGCTGGCGCTGCACCTGCTGCTACAGCTGGCGCTGCTGCTGCTGGTGATCCGGCTTCTAAAGCCAAGTCGCCAGCTAAGGATGAAAATAAGGAGGAATCGACAAAGACTTTTGCAGCTGCTGACAAAACTACTCCTGCTGCAACTCCTGCATCAGCTGCAGCTGATGCTGCCGCTACTGATGCTGCCAAAGCTGTCTCCGTTCCCATTGAGACCGATGAGCTGGCCACGTCGCAGCCTCCTACTACTGTTACTCCTGCTGCTGCTGCCGATGCGGCTGCTGCAGAAGTACCGACATCAGATGATGCGGCCACGTTTGCAGATGATGCACCTGGTGATGCTGTCACCACTCCCACATTGACACTGAACGATCAGCCCATGGAGGATACACCAGCCGAGGAGGAGGAGAACGTTGCGGCCGTCTCACCCACCGCAGCCGTCGAGGAGGTGGTCATGGCTGAGAGTGGCGCTGCCGGTACTGGCGGCGATATGGCCACCGATGAGCTGGCCAAGGATGAGCCAGCCGCTATGGAGGTGGACGATACCAGCCAGGAGGTAATGGATCATTAGACCACAACCAGTGGACGCCAATAAAAAGCAACTCATATTAATACTTTCAACTACTACTCCGGATAAATAGCATAACGAGTATTAGGTTATTATTAGGTTATTAAGTACACCTTGTGCCCCTTTTCCTTCACACACACACGCACACACACACACACACGCACACACACACACACACGCACACACACACACGCACACACACGCACACACACGCACACACACACCCACACACACACACACACACACACACACAAACACACACACCCACACACACACACACCCATGCATGCTCCAAACACACACACACACACACACATGCATGCTCCAAACACAACTAATCATTAAAAATCCCAAGTATCCTGAGATAATATAACATGTAACTTCATTAACTAGGGTATTACCGTTAGGCCATAGCTGATATGATATGAAATGATACAAATGATACACATACATACACACATATATATATATTAATATATATGTGTGTATGTGTGTGTGTGTGTATGTCTCTTTGTATTCCAAACACCCAAACACTGTGGGTACACACACAAAGATAGAGATGCGCAACGGGGTATACCCTTTTCGGAGCGGTGCTTCCATCTGAGTTTGTACCCTCGCATAGTTAGTTGTAAGTCCGTTTGGCCGCATCCATCGATACAGAATATTTTATTTACATGTTAATGGATGGATTTACATGTTAATGGATGTGGCACGGTTCGTTCGGCCGCGCCACGCCATTTTGTGTATTTAATGTCTATTCTACATAAAACGCCCATAGAATATTGAATTTTTTTCATGAATACCCTGAACCCATTGAAAATATATTTAATGAAAATAGCAAATGTAAGCTGAAGCTAAATTATATATATATAAACATTTATGTATATTATTATTGATCAGCATCAAAAACCGATTCTATCCACAAATGTCCGTCTGTATACGCTGAATACGCCAAACCCACATTAATCCATAGATATATATATATATATCGATCGATACGTTCCGATACCGATAGCAATAAAAAACATTTCGATATACAATTTTGACCAAGATCGAAATGATATCATATATTAATTTATTACCAAATTACGCACAAGCTCAAGATTTTTTTTTTTGTACCCACGCATACATGTATACAATGGGTGTGAGCGTTTTTTTGTTGTTGTTTTGTTTTTAACATAGTTGGCTTGATTAACTAAGACTTGTAAGAGGTAAAGACTTGGGTTCAGGGCATCTCGTAGTCGGGCACGATATTCGACTATATCATTCTTAATTGTTATTTTTCAATTTTTTGCGATATTGGGCAATTACGTATAGCTCTGAATGTTTCTCAGAAAACAAAATAAACTATCTAAATAAATAAAATCGAAGAACTTTGATTGACTTTCAGAATTGAGAGGGGCCCACTGGCAATGTCCCAGATCCAGATCCAGAATACCAAAACTTTCCCTTGCCACAACTTGGTCAAAACTTGAACTGAGATGCACACGATGCACCATGAACAAAATGCGTCTATATATGGGGATTTATATATAGATATATATATGGATATATATATGTACATGTATAGAAATATATATTTCATGTTCGATTTTACAGTAGTAGGCATAACAAAACAATAAACAAAATATGCATATGGCAAGTTTGGTTAAACATTTTAGGTATTGTGATAAAGCCAATGGATTTTAAGAGCGCGGCTCTGCCGCAACAACACCACAGCCACAACCGACGACGAGTGGATACCGCGATACGCAATCCGGTTCCGGATCCGATCCGTTTGAGGCCTGGCCGAGCCAACGACTTTGTCGAGCGATCGGTTGGTCTCTGTTAACGTTAACGGACACGGTCCCGAACTTGGATGCCTGGATGTCGTCTAGCCCAGGAGTACCTTGCGCATCATGAAGCCGCTGCTGGCGCTGGCGTTGCTGCAGGATGCCCGGGATGGGGCATCCTCGGGCTCAATGCACTTGGATGAGCAGAGGTACTGTAGCAGCGGCACTCGATACTTGCCACAGAAGTCGACGAACTTGATGTGCTCCACGCGATTGTCGAAGAAGACGCCCTTGCAGTTGGGATTCACGCAGCAGTTGGCGCTGTTCAGATACTCGGCCAGGGTGCGCGGCACGTCATAGGGACCCGGTCGCTGTCCACTGGCCTTCACAATGCGGCCAGCCAGCTCTAGGAGCGTCGGCGGCTTCAATGCCATGTCCTGCACGAAGCGCACCACCAGCGGATTATCACGCAGGCTCAGCTAAATGGAAAGATCAGACAAAATGAGTCCAGAGCTAAAAGAGCTATAAAAAAATGAAGTTGCCTGTTGTCTTCACCCACCTCGGTCAGATTCTTCAGGGCGACAATGTCCTTGGGCAAGTGCTTCAGTCTATTCTTGTGCAGCAGCAGCGATTTCAGGTTCTTCAGCCGTGCAATGCTCATCGGCAGATGCTCGATGAGATTGTCGCAAAGGACAAGGGCCTGCAGCTGGCTCAGCGAGCCAACCGCCTCGGGCACCTCGCTGACCAGATTGCCACCCAGCGATAGCACATGCAGACTGTGGGAAAAGTAAGTGAAATCATTATAGGCTAAAGACGATAAGTATCTGTAGCATCTGGAGACAATCCAGTCTGATCTACCTTATGGTAAGACTATATATATAAAACCAATACGTAAATATCCAGTTAAACATTCTATACTTTTAACAAATGCGTGCCTTATCTTTGGTTTTATCTAGAGCAATGAACGATACCGATAAGAACAATCATATTTGAAATATTCCGATTAAATAGTAATGTAAACTAAGGGCGTGCATAAAGTTCAGGGTCTAAATCACGTATTCTAACTGGTTGGAAACAAGCAATTCTCTACTAATTAGATAACATTAAATTAAAGAACCTATCTAACTGCTCTGATAAGACGATATTTTGTTGAAGACCCAAGTAAACAGTTCTAATTGACGTAAAATATTGACCAAGCTCTAAAGCTTTGGCCCTTGGGAGCCCATTGGCTAGCCAAAACTGGGTGTTTCGAATAATTAGCAGAACAAATGAAAATCCCTTGATAAAACGCTTGCGCTGATAAGAACAAAAACTGATATCGTTGTCGGACAAGTAATTACGTTCTGGCAACTCAAGTGGAGACGTTTTTTTTCTTCTAACTGACTAACTAACTAATCATTCGCTTAGTACTATATTATATATATAGTCTTTTATACAATTTAGCATTATCTTCTATATACATATATATATATTTTTTGTTTGCAGTCGAATTGGTCAGAAAGTTTGGGGTTTGTGATAATAAGCAATTTTTCATTTGGTCTTGTTTCGCATATTATTTTGCAATACAAAATTTTCATATCTGTGCATATCTGCTCGTTATAGTCCCAAGTATCAAGTGTCTCTTTCGAACTGAGAGATTTGAGATTTGAGTTTTACAACGCGCTCACCGCGAGCCACTCGAAGCGGCGCTTATCAGTTGATCAAGTTGACTTGTACCCCGACAGATCGCTTGCTCAGCCACTCCCTTTCCTTGTCTGCGCTATGCTTGACAACAACTGCGACTGAGGCTGACGCAGCAGGATGAGTCTGGCGCTGGGGCTGAGATGGAGGCTGAACACGCGCAGCCAGTGGGTATTGGATTATTGGATTGGAAGGGAAGCCGGTGAGTAGCGGCTACACTAAGTTATCACTAAGTAATACATAGCCAGTGTCAAATCGACGGCACACAGAAACTGTGAGCCTGCTGGGTAATATGCTCTCTCTGATTTTTGGCTTGCCTTCGCTGCGATATAGAATAGAGACCTGATCCTTTTATGGGTGCGAAGTGGTACCGATTTGATGCTACTGGCTCCTAAAGGATAATGATTGTGTGTGAAAAGAGCAGCAACAACACTCTATTCTTGCCAGGCTCACTGATTTTGTATACCTCTATTGATTGTTTTGTGTTTAGCGACTAATAATTATAAGGGATGAGGGAATTACCTTTGCATCTTCCAGATATCCTTCGATATGACCGAGATTTTGTTGCCGCCCAAATACAGATATTTGAGCTGGCGCAGTTCGGTGACCTGTTCTGGAAAGTGGATCAGCTGATTGCCGCTCAAATTGAGCTCCTTTAACGTTGAGGTGCCATTGCCCGTTGTCTGCTTGGTGAGCAGCGATTTGGGCAGCGATGAGCTGGTCAGCAGATTGTTTTTGGCAATCAGCGTGACCAGCGGCAGCTGGAAAATCGCTTCCGGCAGCTGGGTGAGCGCATTGGAGCTCAGATCAAGTATCTTGAGATTGCTAAAGAGTTGCAGCATGCGTGGCAGTGTCACAAGCCGATTGTGATTGAGCAGCAGCGTCTCAATGTCACCGCTAGACTTGAGCAGACCCTTCAGCGGCGAACTCAAATGATCCTCCAGTGTGCCCACATCCAGATTCATGCGACCAAAATCTATAGTTTTCTGCTCGCGCGAATCCGTATCCGAGCTGTCCGACGTATAGAGCTCCATCTCTGATCGAATTCACTATCAGTGCCCAAATACGCTCCTTTATAAAGGTATGTGAGTATGTAGTATATGTGTATCTGTGTTCGATTTATTATTTGTCTGTCTATAACCGTCAAGTATAGGTTTTTTTGTTTGAATTGTTTTTCAACTGTCTGCTTCTATAGGCTCCCAGTCCCTGTCTCTGTCTCTGATTCTGTTTCTGATTCTGTCTCTGCTCCACTTGTGTTTGCGCACGATCGCATCACTTTTTCTTTAGCTAGCCGAGCTGCGGCGCAAATCGACGAATCAAAAGAAACAACAACAACAACAAAAATAACAGCAAAAAAAAAAAAAAACGTAATCAAGTGGAGAGTCGGATCGGATGAAGCGCGATTCGTTTGCCACCAGCACCAGAGCCAAGCGATAACTGAACTGGCACCCGCTTCCAGTTCGTCGCCTCGACTGATGCCGATGTTCGTCTTCGTTGCGCACGAGGCGCAAACAGGCGTATTCGTAATACACACACACACACACACACACACATGCACACACGGCTAAGCACGAGGGGGAGCACTGACTGCGGTTTTAGTTTCGGGTCCAACACGCGGCCAAAGGTGAGCGCCAGATGACGTGGGTCACTCGAACAGTTTTCATCTGAACTGAACAAGCGAACCTCTCTGGACAAGGTAAATGGCATTTTGTACCCAGATAAGACGAAATCAAAGTAAAACTTGCGCTTATACAAAAGCTAAATACAAAAGTTTTAACATCTCATCACATCCACTTTTTCTATTTCTCTAAAGTTATTTGAACTATCTATAGGTTTGGGGCTCTAGTCGAAAATGCATTTAATATCGCATTAAAACAAATACTGCTTGATAATTTGGTGCAAGCAGAAGCTATAGTAAATTGAAATCATCTTGTGATATGTTCGAGGATTGTGATTCATAAAATGGAAAGCATGCTTTCATTTATGGTGCTCAAGTTACAAAGCGACCCTCTTGAGCCGATCAACGAGTCGAGGCGATCATTAGTTGATAAGCACACACACACACACACACACACACACACGCATACTAGAGTAAATGTGTATTTTTATTTATTTGTTGTTGCTGTTGTTTTGTACTTAAGTGCTTCTAATCTAAGCAGCGGCACCCCCCCTGCTGGTCTAGTTATTCCCTGGCTAGAGGTAAACTTCTACGTCTGCGTCTGCGGCTGCGTCTGCCACTAAGCAGTTAAAAACATCTGGGGTGCAAAAAGTTGTTTATTATAACGCTATTTGGGCGTTTTGTTGTTGTTGTTGTTACCATTTTGCTGTTGTTGTCTCTGTCGGAGACATTGCTGATAACCGCACAAGCCAAAAGCACACAAAATACGTGCATACGCCATGGACGCGACTTTGGTGGCGGATCAGTTTGCGATTTACACATACTGTTATATACATATTTAAATACAATTATGATTACGATTATCTGATGGAATTGGTGCAATTTATGAGCAGCTGGCACTCAAAGTACCAATAACAGGGCCAGTGGCGGCCGTTTGTCTCTTCCACTGGGGAACTAATTGCGATTGCTGGTTGCGGGGCTCCCTTCATCTGTGTGTGTGTATGCGTGGTCCTTATCACACCTTAATTAGTGAAGGCCACACACAAATATATATATATATATATACATACATTTATAAATAAACAGCAAAGAGCAATTATTAACAAAAGCTGTGAACCTAATTCACTAGAAACAGACGGACAACTGCATACGGATATACCCGTACTCGGCTATAATTGCTGATAAGTAACACATACTTTATGAGGTCGGAGATGTTATAAATAAACTATGGGACAATTAAGTTGTTTTTTCTTGCGAAATTGCTGCAAACGGAAAAAAAACACAATACACACACACACACAAACACATACACACACACAATCAAAGTTTTGAGGCACAAGTTGATAATATATTTTCCAATATTAAATACATACACATCTTGCAAGTGTTTCGCAGCTGGGGTGATTTTGAACCTGGCTCCGTAATCTATTTGGTAAATCAACAGTCTATATTCTGTCTATAAATTGCGATAGCCCCAAAAATTATAATACTTATCAGTTATGTGAAGCAAGAAGTCTCAGCAGTACTAAATTTCAAATAGATAATTCTAGTTTTTCTCTTAATTACAGGTTTCCAAGCTATAAACTGCTTGAAAAATAGAAAATCCTTACAATCGTTAGAATCACAAGGACATACTCCATCAAAGTGCATTCGAAGAATATGGGGTCATCTAAGAACCCGAACAAATGCTCCTATTTCACAAACTAGTCGAAGCCAACATTCTGTTTGGAGCATTAGAGGATAAGTTTTAAAAAGGGGTTGATAAAGTCGTATTACCTGTGGAATAGACCTGTCTCTACTCTCTATGTCCTTCAAATGGCACCTTTAAGCCAAAACATAGGGTGAATTGACTGTATCGAAAGTCGGATGTTTGATTATCACAGCAACGATTAATACTTATGTATCGCTGAATCGATTAATATCGAAGCTCTGGTCGCACATACATATATATATATATATATATATGTTAAGTTGCTCTCAATTCTTAATGCATAATAAAGGTAAGCCTTGATTTGAACCTGCGTTTGACTCCTTATTTATCACCCTTATTTACAACATTAAAAAAAAAAACGTTGTGTCCATACAAACAGCATCACGAGCATTGCACAAACCAAGATACCTTTGGTAGCAGAGTATAAAAAAAAGTAAAAATACCAAAAACGAAAAAAAAAACAACAAAAAAATGGCCACAAAAGGCTAAAATAAATAACCAATCAATTCGGCAGAGCAACACTAATTTCTGCAACTGCCTGCCCTGCAAAGATTTGACCGTTAACCGTGTGGCAAGCGTAAGCCACAAATATGCAGCATCGGCTGGTAGTAGCTGTCAACGGTGCTGCCACGGATGCGGCAACTGAGTTTCTGGCAGCCGTAGACAGAATGTGCAACATTCAGCTGCACGGATAAGAGAGACGGGTTGAATTCCCAATTCTCAATAAATATTCTCCGATTATGAAAATAAAGTTCAAAAATACATTTCGTTTTTCCTCTCTTTATTATGCTCAATTTTCTGTTTCGACTTTTGTGTATATATTTTGTTACGCATGCGATTATATGTATATATATATATTTACTTTCGTGATGTTTTTGGTTTTTGGGCTGTTTTATTAAATGTTTGTTGTTGTTTTTTTTGTTGTTTGTTTTTTGGTTTGTTTTTTGGTTTGTTTAATTTGCCTTTACAAATAATCATCATCGCTCAACGTACATACTTATGTAAATTCTATGTTATTTATTTAATAAATAGTTTCATATATACTCATTAATTTTATGCATACACATACATATCCATATATATATTAATAATTTACACCACAAAAAAAAAAAAAAAAACTGAACTATTATGTTTGTTTGCATTTGTTATTTTTTTTTAATTTTTTTTTTTTAATTATTTGCTTGACGCGCTTTTCGCCTTTTGTGTGACTCTTTGTCTGTTTTGTTGGCTTTTAGTGCTGATCCAAAGATAGTGCTGGGCCCCATTGCTGGATGTGCCTTGGGCGACTGAAGCTAGCTTTTATTTATTTTTATTTAAAGTGGTTTTTTTCTCCGAGTTTTGATAATTATGGTTTTTATGTTTACGTTTCCTTTGGTGGGCGCAAGCGTGCCAGTGGCGCCCCGTCTACCGGATCAAGCCAAAATACAAATACATTTTACATGCAAATTGTTGCCATTTGTTAAGCACTTTGTTGTTGTTGTTGTTCTTGTATTTAACACTATGAATTAATTACAAGTAATTCATAATTAACTCTGTTTATTTCATTTTATTTATTTATTTTGTTCATTAAGCGACTATTTTACATCAAAATGCAAATATAGCATACGTATGTATATATATACGTGTTTGTGTGTGTGTGTGTGTGTGTGTGTGTGAGTGTTTTATGTATGTAAATATGCTTATGCATACTGTATGTGTACTGGGCTTTATAATAATGCTATAGTTATATGTAGTATATGTATATATTATGGTTTTACATTTTCTCATTCTATCAACGTGTATAATGAGTAGTAGCACAATGTTTGGACGAAGATGGTTGTTGAAATAGAAGCGTCTAAGTGTTAATTGTTACGTGTGTGTGTGTGTGTGTGTGTGTGTGTTTGTATAGTTGATATTCTAGTAAGCTAACTTGAAGCTGATTAATCAAGTCGAAAGTGTTATAAAATAAACAAAACAAGCCATTTGCCTAACTCAGGTTATATGGGATAATACGAAATTCGACCGAGCATGTCTCAATTTACATAGTTTTTGACGGATATACTACTAACCAGAGCATATATACTTATATATATATATGGATTTAGTTTTTTTGTTTTACAAAAAAAGCATAGCATTTACTTTCGTATCCTGGGCTCTTCTTCGGTTCCTTTATCTACTCTAATTGCTGCTTGTATTGTCATATAGAGCTATTTGACTAGATTTACGAGGGTACATGAACATCTGGACTATCAGCTATGCCCGACCCTTTAGTATATGGAGTATTATTATGTGTTATTCTGTAATCGATAAATTGTTGCAAACTCGAAAAAAAAAACAACTAAATAATTAATATAAATGAGCTTTTACACTCTGAAAGAGCTCAAGTCTCGAATAAATGCTTGGTACATCTTGCTAAAACCTGCTTCAGTCCATATCTGCTGTATGTGTATATATGCTCTTTGGTGAGTGGCTAGTGCATGTTCCCATTCTTTACATACATAGGTTAATAACTGTATGTGTGGGTATATGTATATGTAAAGGCATATATGATATTTAGTATATATGGGATATAGGGTGGGGATTGGTGGAGGCATTGTAACTGTAGCTATCATAGTGTTCACCAGTTAAGACTGTACGCTGTTCAACTAAGCTAAGGACGTTTTCGCAAAAAGGTCATCGTGTTTATATAGATATATATATACATATATATATATATATATATTTATATTTATATATATATACATATATGTATTTTTTACCCGAACAATCGCAGTGCTCTCCCTGCTCATTATTAACTATTAGTACTAAGCTTTGCAAAAAGGCGTGCAATTTTCTTTCAACTCATTTCATTTTCTCAATTTTTTTTTTGTATTTTTTTTTTCCGGTTTTGTTATTTTGTTTCTTATTAATTATTTTATCTTTTTGGTTTCAGTTTACGTATTGGAACAAAAGGTTTACGCTTGTTATTTGTCATAGCTTCCACATACTGCTTTATTTTCTCTCTTTTCCGATCTGTTATAGCTTTATTCTACTGTACTCACAAAAAGAAAAAAAAACCACAATCGATGGCTAAATTAGAACGTTGTCTAAGCATTATATAAGTATCAGCGTTATATCAACCTAAGACTATACACATATGCACTTTTATTCACATGTATATATATATATACATATATATATATATAGATACATATGGTGTATATATATGTATGTATATACAATTGTATATATACTATATCATTAGAATTCTGACTAATACGCATGCACGTCCTCTCTCGCTCTCTCGCACTCTCTCTCTCTCTCTCTTTCTCCCTTTCTATATCTATCCAGCCTTTCGATAGCTGTCGCTTAAATGTAAATGGGATTCTCCTGGCCAGTTAACAAGCGGAACATTGACGTGGGCATCGTTTTCATGAGTATCTGTAAAGTGAGGAAAGGGCCGATTAGATGTTGGATTCTTGTTAGTAACTGGGAGCTGTGTACGCTCACCTCGCCCACCGATGTGGCCAGCAAATTGACGATCTTCTCGTGCGGCACAGCCACCACGCTCTGGTTATTAATCTCAATGATGCGATGACCGACCCGAACGCCGCCCCGCTCCGCTATACCGCCGCGCAACAGACTGCAGATCTGAAAGCGACACATTGAAAAGGCATCTGATTAAATGTTCTGAATTTAAGATGTGCCTTTGGATCACTCGGTGCGTCATCAAGTTGGTACAAATTCATTCATATTTGTTGATTTTTTATTTTATTATTTTATTTAATTTAGTTATTCGCACTCACCACGCCATTTTGAACGCTGAATCCCAGCTGATATTTGGTTTCTGGCCTCTTGATCTTGACCTCGACGACGGGGGCACAGGGCACAACTGTAAATTTGACAACGGTCTGGTTCTTTGTGTTCTTGATGTACGTCTGACAGGTGGAGAGCGGCAGACCAACGAGGCTTAGTCCATTGATGGCTATCAGCTGATCGCCAATGTTCAATTGGCCGCAACGCGCCGCTGCCCCAGAACTCATGAGATTCGCAATGACGACTGTTGGCAGCATTGAACCCCAGCCGCTCTCGACGATAACAACGCCGAGTATTTCACCCTTGGCCTTGGGCACAACAACCTCCTTTTGCAGCTCCTTCTTGGCAAAGATCTCGAGCTCATCGCCGAATATCTCTTGGCTGTTGAGCACCTCCTGGTAGTCCATCTCCTTGACAAAACGATGATCCTCAATGCCATTGGCCTTCAGGAATTCCATGTAAGCCACCTGAAAGGCCTGGCCTATCGACTGTGCTATAAACTGAGCCTCATCGCTCTCAAACACGTGACATATCATCTTTGGCGTACGATTCGGTTTGGGGGCATCATCAATGTCCTGGGGCACGAAACGACGACGCGCCATCAGCACCACCAGATCACCGATGTCCGCTATATAGGAGATGGTGCGCAGCGCATGATCCATCATTATCTCCTTCAGATCGGTATTCAGCACCATTATCTTCTCCGTCGATATGAACAGATCTACTTCCGTGCTTGGCTGCACATCGCCATCCGGTGCCTGCAAAAGAGCATGCTGGGAGTTAGTACATTTCTTGTATGTAATCGCTTATGTTCATATTTAATTTAGATAACTTCAAGCATATTGCAGGCAACCAAACCAAAAATAAAAAATAACATAAATAAATTGGGATAAATCAGATACAATTTTGGATTAGATTTATTGTATTTTCTAGGTTCTACTTACCAGGGCCTATGGTATACAAATTGTATGTATCAATTGTGTGTTTTGTTCGTTTTTTTTTTTTTTTTTTATTATTATTATTTTTTTTTGTCATGGCGATATGTGGATTCGATTAACGGAGCAGAGCATTTGTTGAGTTTATGTAGATGGCAACAAGTTGATGCATGAAAATATATAAACAAAATTTGCATGAGTTTTCATTGTCAAAAACATATGTGCGAGTATCTAGTAGCGAATAGCTCTAGATTGTGAAAGTTTGGCTGGGAATTCCAAAAATATAATTAACCAAGTATTTAAAATAGGTATTAAATAATTGTTGTTAATTCAAGCATGAAGTTCATTTTGAGTGAAAGAGAAGCAAGAATCCTGTTTGACCCAGAAGCTTCAATTATTTGATATGAAAGTAATTCGCAAAATTAAGCAATTGGCTTAGCTCCATTTAAAGTTAGCTAGTTTAAAGTGAGTGGAATAAATTATGATGATAATTAACTGAGCTAGCGTTATTCAAGACTATTTCAAAGCTGTGTTTTAGCAACAAGTCACAATGCTGAATTCGAGCGCAGCCGACTCTGATGCCAATGGAATATCAGCTCAAAACATGTGGGGGTGGAGAGGCTGTGGATGGACTTGCCTCAACCTTTAAATAATAATGAATGCACCTTATAAATTTGTGACCCAACTCTAAAATTGCGGCAGATAAGGGATTTCGGGATTATTGGTTGAGGAAGTGAGTGTGGCCTGCAAGTTGTTGCCGCTCGTTGAAGAGTATTCAACTTTGGCAGACTTAGATTTGCAATAATCGATATTTATCGATCTTAGCCCCAAAAATACATTCCAAGTTTCAAGTCTCTATCACTAAGGGGTATCGTGTGCTTACGCGGACGGACAGTATGAGAGTATAAAAGTGAATGGAATGGATAAGTATTGCTTAAAACTATTGAAATTTGCATTAAAAGTTTTTGAAGTGAATTAATGACATCAAAATGCGTTTGACATTAGCTAGAGGGGAAGGCAAACATTTATTTATTGAATTACAACGAAAATTGTTCAATTGCAGTTTAATTTCATGTCGTTTGAATATTAACTAAATAATTGAAATAATACTTGATGCATGTTTTTTTTTCTTTTCAATAAATTGCAATCTACAAGTCGAAATCATAAGGCAATTAAGTACTTTAAGCTATACGAATTGAGTGCTAGGCGAATTGTTGTTCAACTTCACCTTGATGCGTGACACGGCTTCCTCAGCTTGCATCATGCGTGTCGATTTGGTGGGTTGACCCTCGCAGACCAGCTGCGTGGATCCCAAGTATTTAGCCCGGAAAAGAACGCCTTCGATGAGCACTGCGCCGCCTGTTTTTTTTGTTGTTTTTTTTCGTTTTGTTCGAATTGGTTTTTATTGTTGGTAAAATAGAGAAAATCGATTAATAACTGAGCAAACGATGGGATCAGCTTGTAAGTGTTTTCGTATATTTCGGGTATATGTATGTGCATGTATAAGTTCTTGTTGTGTGAGTAATGTGTGTGTGTGTGTACAGTTGCAAGCTGCAAGGAGTACCATACATGTGTACCAGAGTGCAGATACTTTAGATGCCAGCATGTATAGTTTGTCAGTATAAACATATACACACATATCCAATAAATTTGGATGGATCACTCATTTATACACATTGATGGTCAACCTCAAACTTAATTGGTTTGTTGTAAGTGTGTCAGTGTGGTACTGATGTTGTTGTTATTATATTGTTACTGTTAGTATTTTGACTTAGTTACTGCTACATATTGAAAATGTATCTTACAAAGTATTTTACACACACACAGACACAGTAAAATGAACGAACGAGGCATGCAATAAACGCAAATTTGTCAATAAAATATGCGAAAGAATATAGAAAATACATATTGGTATAAGTACATATATAATTATATAGATACGATTAGCAAATTGGTTCACATTTACTATTAATGATTTGCCTTCCAAACCATATACGTAAGATTGCATACAGTTTTTCAATCATTTAATATAGTATACGCCTGCAGGAGTACATAAGTCATATATGTATGTATATATACATACATACATATATAAGTATACATATAACAATGTATACATATAAATATCTTTATCGTCCCGTTAAGATTGGTCCTTATACATATATATATATATTTATTTTAACGCAGGTCGATCGGAAGAAAGTTAAACTCTTCCACGTGCCTTGACAAACAAAACAGTTCTTTTGTACATGTATGCATTGTTATATATGTATGTATTTATTATATATGTATGCATTTATTATATATGTATGCATTTATTATATATGTATGCATTTATTATATACATATGTATGTATTTAATATATGCTATGCCTGCCTGTAGGCGTATTTCAGCTTCGGCATGCCAAAGCCAGATTTTGTATCTTTTTGTTTTTTCGGCTTACATTTTCACACTGCAGCTGCGTCTGTTGCTCTTTGCTTACCACTATGCTACAACTAACACTCCCAACAACACTTCGCACGAACCACATTCCATTTTCATGAGGCTGGCAAATAATTTATTATTTGGCCTGGTTGATGTCGGCATAACCTACCGCATGACCCAATGCTAGTTAGAAACGCACTCATCTCGATCAAGACCCATAAAATACCTTCTAGAGTCTACAAGTTACAAAACAAAAGTAAAAAAAATGATAAACATATATGTACTAATTAATTATAATACTAATACTACTAGTCTAGCCTAGGACTTCACTAGGACTAGTACTAATAGGACTACGAAATTAGCTCAAGTGTATGTAAGTTAAAACTCCCTTTTCCATTTCCATTATAATAAAATCGGAAAACGTTCTCACATTAGTAGATTTGTAACGACAGCAAACTCTGAGAGACGGGTATATTCAAAACATTTTTTTTTTTCAATCTTTTGGTCTCCAGGCTTATGGGATGTCAACAGGCAACCAGACGGACAATGCTCTAACTGAATGTACTTCAAATATGGGGATTAGTCTATAAGGAGCAACAGCAGCGACATTAACAAAAACTGCCAAGATTATGATATATATCTTTTAAATTAATGTACATGTCAAGTGGGATTATAGTAATGACACTAAAATTGCAACAATTGAACGAAGGATAAACCCAAAGCATTTACCTTCTTTGCTCTTACTCTTTTTCACTTTTTTCTCGCCGCTGTTGCTGTTGCTGCCTGCCCCGCTGCCGCTGCTGTTGTTGCTGCCGATGGCTTCATTGTTGTTGTTATTGTTGTTGTTGCTGTTGCTGCCATTGCTGGTGCCATTGGTGTTGGTAACCACATTGCCGCTGGCAACACCCACAATGCCATTGATGCCCCCCTCACTTTCCACATCCAATTTATTAACGCCCGGCACAGAGCCCTCCGAACCCTCACCGCCATTGTTGGGAGTGCCCAGAGCCGGCAAAGCAGCGGCAGCTGCCACCACAGCGGAAGCGACCACGTCAGCAGCACTGACAGCTGTCATGCCACAAATATCCAGACTGGCGCTGGGCGCTTTCGATGGCGACTTGTCGCTGTGCTCTGAGGAGCTGCGCGAATGGCTTCTCTGTGCGGCACCAGTACCGCTGACCAAGTCCAGCAGCTTTCCAGCTGCGGAGCCACTCAGGCTCGTCGAGCTCTTGGGCGGAATCGGCGGCGGTGGCAGTTCGGGCGTGGAGCTGAGCAGCGCATTGTAGCCGTTGCGCGTCTTCGTGCTGGACATTTGCTGCTGCTTGGGCGAAATCTTGGACAGCAGCGAAGTGCGTGGCTTACGATCCCAGCTTTTGTTCTCATCGTAGTAGCCCTGATCGTCGAGACGCTGATGGCCCAGCAGACGATCTGTCTCGAGGTCAGTGTCCACATCCTCCTCGTCGGCGCTGTGGTTCTTTGAGTGGTTGTCCGAGCACGACTCGAGCAGTGCCTTCCCAGCACCGCCATCCAAATGCCGTGACAGCCACACGGGCGAGTTCATCACAGGCGACGGTGAGCGCTGCGTCTGTATTGGCTGTGTGCTGCTGCGCTCGGGTATTGGTGGCGGCGGTGGACCACCGCCTACCACCATGCCACCAACAAGGCCGTTGCTGCTGCTGCAGTTGCTGCCTGCGCTCCTCGGCTTGGGGACGCCAATGCAGGCGGTGGGGGAAGTGCGCTGCAGCGTCGAACTAATCGGCGTATGCTTGCTGCCTGCCTGCTGTCGGTCGGCGGACTGCAACAGATCAACATCGCCGCTACAGTTGGGCTTGCGATGCGGCGCCGGCGCTGGCGGCGGTGGGGTCATTTGCGCCATGTCCGGACGGTGGAAAACACCTGCGGCGTAAGTGGCAAAATGTACAAATTTATTTAACATGTTTTGATTAAATTTATAACAATGTTTCGTGCAACAGGCCAACTGCAAGTATGCATTAAACATTCTTAATCCGCATCGACAGCTTAGTTATATATCTCACTTCTGTTATGGCTAAAAGATAAGAACGATCTCACTTAAGTTTCAGGTTACAGGTTTATAGACCCCAACCGTATAAACAAGTTGATTTTGTCACCTTTCAGTCTCCAGCTCTAATAGTCTCTAAGAGAGAAAAGTTAGTACAGATAGACAGACGGACACGGCTATTTCGACTCGGCTGCTGATGTTTGACAAGAATATGTATACATTATTTTTTATCTTTATCTTTGTCGGACACAGTCAAGACACACAAACGAGACACTGGAAACTTTGCAAAATCGATTTGGTGTCTGGACAGTGAAGCAACTAGTGTGTTGCAATAAGCCATTACAATTGACACCATTTCAGGCAATTGCTGAAATGGTTCTGAACTTTACTTACTGATAGAGTAAAGCGAATCCAACTCTGGATCTATGTTTTTGAACACTTTGCTGTTGCTGTTGCTGCTGGGACTCTGTCCGAGCAATTCCCGCGGCTGTGGCTGCTGTTGTTGTTGTTGCTGTTGAAGCTGAAGCTTTAGCAGCACATTGCTTGGGCTCGTATGGCTGAGCTGGTGACCGACTCCGTTGCTGTCCGTTGTGGAGGCAGTCAGATTGTGCATGCTGTTTAGACTGTTGTTTGTTGAGATGCGTTTCATGTCCATTAGCATGGAGATGCCACCACCAATGCTGGTGCTAGCGCTGAGACTACCCTGACCCTGACCCTGACCCTGGCCCTGGCTCTGACTCTGACCCTGGCTCAATCCCTGTAACTGGCTCGGATCGAGCTGAGCTGCAATTTGTTGTAGGTTCTTGTTGTTGTTATTATTCTCGGTGTCGCTGGTGTGACCTGAGGAGAGGCCATCTTCCAGTACGGGCATGGCTGAGGCATAGTACTTGGCGTAATTTGAACAGGAAGTCGACACGCCGCCATTCATCTCGCCGGAGAGGCCTGTTAACGGATAAGATTATTATTATTATATTAATAATAATTATTATTATAATTATTATTGTAAACTACTACTCACTGTCAAGATCACCGCAGTTGGAGTCGTAGTCGGTTGTCTCCGGCGAGTAGCGATAATTATGGCCAGTTAGAGCGCCACCCACGCTTTGGCCAACGCTTTGCCCTAATCCGCTGCCGCTGCCGGTGCTCAGCAGCTGATTGTGATTGAGCCCATCCTGTTCGCCCTCTCGCTCGCCGCTGCTGCGGCTGGCTGAGTCCAAGAAGAAGTCAAAGTCGCGCATCAGCGGACTCTCGCTATAATGGCGCGGCAACTGTGCCGGTCGAGACTGCAGTTGGGCCTCCAGCTGCAACTGCTGTGGCTGAGTGTAAGTGCCATAGACGTGACGCTCCAATGCTGGTGGCTGTTGCAACAGCAGCTGCTGCTGGCGATAGTCCTGCTCGATGGGCTCATCTTCGTCGTCGACCTCATCATTTTCGTCCTCGTCCTCCTCCTCTTCCTCGTCCAATTCTACCTCATCACGTTCTAGGTTGCTGTGGAACTCGTACTGGATGTCCTGCAATGGTAATGGATCATTTAGACAAAAGTATATTTTCTTTTGATAAGACTAATTTTATTCAGACAGGAGGGGGCTCATACGGGCAATGATTCAGATCTAAATACGGCCTAAATAGTTTAACTTTAAAATTAAGAGATTTTGACCATTTTTAAAGAACTATTCAGTTGTTTTCTTAGCGTTTCCTTTCAAAGTAAAGTAAAGTGAAATCCGAAATTGGTTTCAATCGTAAAACTGGCAGAAATTAACATTTTCCTCTAGAATATATATTCTTGAGCAGCATGAGCTGCCAAATCAATGAAGCCATATTATGTCTATCATAGGAATTGTACAGGATGGTCTCTCCTAGTTTTTATAGGAATATGTTTCCTTATACTGAGTATGTTTTACATTTACATCTCTCTATTAAGTAGCACCTGGACACAACTAATACGTTATATACAGCTCAAAGCCCCATCCTCGAGTATAAAATAGTTTATTTACAATGCTGTCGACGTCACTGCCATTTTCCATGATGGGTTGTTCGTCGTTTGATGGACACTTGAAGAATTCCTCTAGCACTTTGCGCGTCTCAGAAAATTCATAGAGGTAATCAAAGGTCGAGGATTTGGTCGGCAGGCTCAATGGGCCTGGAGCTAGGGTCGAAGAGCTGGCAGCAATCGTTGTTGTTGCTGCTGCCGTTGTCGTTGCAACTGCTGCGGTTGCAAACGTTGCTGCTGCTGCACCTGCCAGAGGCGGAGGCGGAGTATCAGCTGCACAGTTCGTCAACTCATTCGACGTGGCCGTTATGATGGCCTCGGGCGTGGTCAGATCGGATATGGTGCCAATTTCCGAGACATCATTGCTAGTATCCTCCGCATTGTTGTCGCTGCAGGCTGGCTTATTATTGTTGTTATTGCTATGGTTACTGCCATTGTTGTAGTGTTGCTGCTGCTGCTGTTGCTGTTGCTGCGTTGGCGAGCCACTGCGTAGCTCCCGCGGTGGCGAAATAATTCGCTGTGGAGTTCAGAATGAATCATTAAATCAGTTTTCAACACCAGACTTGTTGTCTGGACATATTCAAATGTAAAATGGTCCACCATTTGTGACAAGGATTAAATAAATCCAAATATACATATATATATAAATAAAAAAATACAGAACTACCTGTGGAAAGCCGGGACGCACGGGATACGCCGGAGCCTGTTGTGGTTGCGACTGCTGGCATTGGGCAAGTGCGGCAAATGCTGCACGTGCCGCCGTCTTTTGCAACGAGCTAGCCGCAGCCGTATTGCAGCCCAATGGTGGCAGTGCAATCTTTGCGGAAGCCTCAACTGTTGTTGCCAATACTCCTGCTGTTGCTGCTGCAGTGTCAACTGGTGGTTCGCTTTCGTCCTCTGCTGGACTGCTGCTGCTGGCAGCGACGCCAATGCGCCGTGGTGAACCCTCATATTCTGCAATTAAATTGAATTAGAATACTCAATGCAGACACTAAACCAATTGGCACACACCAATGATGCCGTGACGCGACTCTACGGCCAGCGTATAGTTGCGCTCCAGCTGCCAGGTGTCCAGCTTGTGCTCCCGATAGATCGCCACATCATCCAGCAAGCGACGCGTGTGCGGCTCCAGCATTAAATGTGAACGACATTGTGCCTTGTCAGTGGCCGGCTGCTGTTGACTGCACTTGTTCTCATCCGCGGCCAGAGCATTCGCCTGGGTCGTCACACGCAGATCTAAAGAAATGCGAAAGTGTGTTACTTATATGTTAACCAGAAACATAATATCAGATTGCCGCTATTACTTCTTGCTTTTATTTATCGACCTGTCTGACTGATTTGCCATTCGCATACAATCAACTCCTCGATAATCGCTAAGCTGTTATGCAGCAAAATATAACTTGAAACAAAGTGCAGACCGAAATTGCTCATTTTCCAAAAAAAAAATATATTTGAATTGTCAAAGTAAACACTTATTAAGGTTACTTTTATTTACAAAATTGCAATTCGCCCGGTTGTAATGGATTGCGTTGATCGTTTGCCCGATTCTTGGTCAGTCTCCGGTTTTTGGTTAAGCTCGTGGCATGCTTGGAATGCACACAAAATAAAAAATTGGCAGTCATTTTGAAGCCCAGAACATAGCAATATAAACAAGCCTGAACTAATAATAATAATCATTACTACCTTAAGGCTTGATATAAGGCTTAAGTGTTGCATAGCCTTCAAAAGTTGCAAACCTAATAGGCCCACTCTAGGCAAATCAGTGGCGACAAAATAAATATCGACAACTCTGGCGTGTGTGTAAAGCAATAAAAATGTGTATGTATCTGTGCATGTGAACGATCAAGAAAGACTTTTTTCGAAAACTTAAACTATCCCTTATTGATGATTTACTAAATTTGCCTATATTCTTGGTCGACTTACGTTGCCAACTTTCTGCTGGATCTGCTGCTGCATATCCTCCCGTCGATGACTCATTGAGACTGTTATTAATTAGCCGATGAGTTCGATCGTCACCATTGGCGTGACGCTTGCGCTGCTGTTGCACCGCCGATAAATGGCTCAGGAGGTTATCGCTTGCCGGATATACATCCTGCTGCAGCTGCATATGCTGTTGCTGTTGCTGATGCTGTTGCTGTTGTTGTTGCTGTTGCTGTTGTTGTTGCTGTTGTTGTTGCTGTTGCTGTTCTAGCAACATGTGCTCCCGTTCTCGATCTCTGTCCCGCCCTCGCTCCAGATCCCGCTCCCTTTCGCGATCTTCGCGCAGCCGTTGCTTGCGCTGATCACGTGGCTCCCAGTCAGTCACTTGCTGATCCGACGATGACTTGCTGCCATATAGATAATGACTAGCCAATGGTGTCAGACCCTCAGCACACGGATCGCTGCCCACCGTCGACGACTGTTGTTGCGAAGAGTAGTTGTGATTCACAGGACTGCGACCCACGCGCAGCACATGCGGAGCTTGAAGGGATTGGGCTTGGGCTTGGGCCTGGTTATGTCGTTGTGCTATGCTGTACAGCTGGGGTGCCAGCTGTTGGTGATAGGCTCGTCTCGCTGAAGCGTGCATGTGTTGTTGCTCTTGCTGCTGCTGTTGTTGTTGCTGCTGTTGTTGGTGTTGCTGATGTTGCAGCTGTTGCTGCTGCTCATCCGGATACTCTGTTGGTGAGTGAAGCAATGTGCTGGCACTTGCTGTCGCTGAATCCCAATAGTTCTCCTTGATAAACGGATTCTGGCTGCCGTTGCCAAGATTGTTGCTGGTTGTGTTGCTTTTGCCGTTGAGAAGCGCGTAATGTTGCTGATGCTGCTGCTGCTGCTGTTGCTGGTGATGATGATGATGCTGCTGCCTGCCTGCTGATATGGCACTGTTGCGTTTGCGCGGCATATCCATATAGCTGTGGCCACGTGGCCGGTTCTCGCCCGTATGATAGTAAAAGGATGCTGGATACGCCGTCTGTGGCACCGTCTCTTCGAGTAGCTCCAGCTCCTGATGCTGCTGCCGCAATTCGTCGTCGTTGTCCTCGGTCAAGACAATGGCGTCAATATCCGTATCGACGTTGTCTGCGTTCAGTGCTCGTGAAACGTGTGCTGGCGGCGATGGTGGTGTTGGTGGTGACAGCGGTGCGCACAGAAATGGATTTGTGGATATGCGAGGCGTGACTGAGGACAGCGATTCTGAGGAATGTGACGACACCGAATGCGGTGGCGGTGATTGTGTTATAATATTCACACTCTTATAGTAGCTGGGCGTGGCAGTGGATAAGCTGCTGCTGTTCCCAGTTGTCTCTGCAACACCAATTGTTGGTGCTGTGACAATGCTGCTACTGTTCACATTTCCATCATCAATGGCTTCATGATGCTGTCGGCTGCTGTTGCTGTTGCTGCTGTGCGACGGCTGCTCCTGCTGGAATTGCTGCTGTGGATGCTGCTGTTGTTGCTTTTGCTGCTGCTGCTGTTGCTGTTGCTGCTTGGGACGGCACTTGGGAAAAAGCAGATTTATCTGATCGTTAAGCGGTGGTGATGGCGAAAGCACCGCTTGCGATAGGTTCAGTGGCTGCTGCTGTTGCTGATAACTGTTGCTGTTAGTCTTAGAGTTGCTGCTGTCACAATCGTTATCCAAACCGTTGAGCGCGTAATAATTACGCTGCTGAGCGGCTGTTGCTGCTGCTGCTGTTGATGATTGCAGACGTTGGTAGCTGCTGTTGTTGCTGTTGCTGCCGTGTGGCTGCTGCGGCAGCTGCTGCTGTTGCTGCTGCTGCTGATGATGGTGATGATGATTACTGCTACTAGTTGTATGTCCAGCAGCCAATGTCGTCAATGTTGTGCTGACCATTATTGTTGCCAATAAACTGCAAAGAAAGAGACGCATAACAGAATGTAGTAGATGGGAATGGTGCTTTTAATAATGGCGATTATTGTTCAAAAGAGTATGCCGATGAGGCAAACAGCCGACGCGTTTTCCCTTTCCCTTTTCCATTTCTCTTTTTCTTTTCCAGCTGGCAGTTGTTTTAATAAATGCAGGCGCACTGTCAACCTTTGTCATGTTCGGGCGGCAACAGACCGTGACAGTAACGAGTTCTGTCACAAAAACTGCTGCTGTTGCTGTTGCTGCTGTTGCTGTTGCCGTTGTCAAATGATGGCATGGCCATGTTCCTCACTTATTGGCTGCTGAGACAACGCAATTTGTTGTTGTTCACTCATGAAATTAATTGTTTGCGTAGCATATAAAGTGTGCAGTGGACAGTCGCAAAAGCAGCAATACAAAATAAATAAATAAACAAAGTAGCCAATCAATGTCATTGAGTTGACTCTTTATATTCTACATTTTATATTGGGTATCAAAAAAGAACAATTTCCTTGTGTATCGCATGTGACGGACAAGTGACAATCAGTTTAAGGTAAATCATATTTTTTAGCGTTCCTTTCATAATTACTAGAAGTATTTGGTACAGACAGATACTGTGATGCTGTGAAGATCACAATTAGAACCCGTAACAAAACTCAGTGTGGAATGCATATCTTGAACAGTAAACAAAATATTCATATGGATGACAAGCAAAAAAGCATTTGGCGTCAATATTTACCAGCAATGCCAGTATACCAGCTATTAACAGCATTTGGATCATATATGGAAAGGGCATTTATAAAGTATTATAATTCAATTACTTGCAGATTTGAGCATGAGTGGCTTTAAATACAAAATACAGCACAAGAATTGACGAATAAGAAACTCAGCTCACAAGGGACTCCTCCCTCCTTGCTGCTCTTCTGTCATTCGTTCCATTTTAGAGTCCTATGCAGTGAATACGAAACCCTTGTGCATTAGGCTTAGGATATTTTTTCAACAATGTAACCAAAAATTTGCAAAAAGATTAGCAGCAACACGTGACTGCCTGACTAAGATATACCCTATACACAGCACTAACATACAACATTTTCCACCTTCGAATTTAGTTTTGAAATCACTTCTGTGATTCATATCTGATTTGCATGAGTAGATTCGGAGAGCACAAGGATGTCTAAATTATTTGATTAATATTATGCGTATTAATCTAGCACAAGCATTAAGATAATAAATAAATGAATAAGTAAATAATAAGATGTGTTCTTGAGGTTAGATAGTCTCTTGAAGCGGTAAGTTCATACGAGATGAAGGACAGACAAGTGTATATAGACTCTATGGGGGCAGAGTTGTTTCCTTATATCTGGTTGAGTGGTATATATATTAGTACACTTGTATATGTGCATATGTAGCCTTGAGTGAGCCATGACGTTGTTGTTGTTGTTGTCGTTGTTGTTGTTGTGCATCTCGCAACGCTTTGTGCACTCAGATGGAAAATATGTTTTCGTTTCTGGAGCAAGGGAGAGTGAAGGGAGTGTTTGTGTGTGGCGCACGCTTCGTTTGGCTTTAGGTTAGATTAAAGGGAGAATCAGAACGGGGTGTGACGGGGGTTGGCAGGCCCAAAAACCAACACAACAGCTAACAAGGTATAACATCAAGGACAACCAACTGGAATGGGAGCCAAACATTTTGTTAACGGCTCCGACACAAAGCACGGCTAGCTGGGCAAACATTTTCATTGCCTGACATTTATGCGCTCTGGGTGCTCGGTGCTCGGTGTTCGGTGCTTGGTGCCCCGTGTCCATGTCAGTCCCTTACCCCTGGCAGCCCCCCTACTACCAAACGGGTGCTATCTGTGTGGCAGCAGCACTGTAAGCCATCTATCTGCCACTACATTCATCTTCACAATTTCGCATCTAGACGTCGCCTCGCATCGCCTGGCATTTCTCGCATCTACATCAATCTGTCACTTCAAATCCGTTCTTGCCGTTTTCTTTTTTCTCTGTCTGTCATCGCCCAGCAGCTGCCTGTTGCCATTTTGGCCATTTTGCCGGGATGTTTGTCTGTCACTGTCACGTGTCTGTATGTGTGCCTGTTTCCGTTCTTTGTCTATCTTAAGCAGCTCCTGACAGCAACAGTGAACGGATTGTTCACGGGTTGTGTGTATGTGAGTGGGTGTGTGCTTGTGTGCGTGTGTGTGAGTTGCATTGACTCTACTCTGACTTGGCTCAGATCGAAGCAGGATCAGAACACATAAGCGTACCTCCAGATCATCAGCCAATGCTTGTCAAATGCTGTCAACAAGCTTATTTGAGTTGATAAGCTCAGCTTTAAGTGTGGCATGTTGACAGTTACTAAAAATAAAACTCATAAACTGTTTACAACTTGTAGGTGAGATGAAGTATAATCAACTCTTTAGAATAAAATCCAACAGAGCCATTCACCATTCAATATGATTAGTTGCGGAAAATATCTCACAAAATTTATCTGTGTCCTGCTCTTAAGAAAATTCAAAGTTATGACTTTCAATAATAATTGAACAATCTTAAGTGAGTGACTGGGGAAAGTTCTTTGCTCAAAGTTGCTCAACTTTGATTAAAAGTTATATGTAAAATTGTGTAACTTATCTCGGAAGTTTCGCAAAGTACATTCGGCAATTTCTAATATAAATTCAAGAGCTGTAATTACTACTCCAATTGACATAAAGTTAATCTTTACTATTGGACAAATACTGTAAAATATGTGCTTGCAAAAACGTCATCGCCAACTTGTACAGCGAGGTTAGCCTTCAACGCAACTTTGTCTCCAGCATAATGGAGGGAATGGTAACAAGGAGCCTTGCAGGCAAACCTGTCAACGCGGACTATGGCAACTATAAAAAGGATAGAGGAAGGACGATAGCAAAATGTGATTATAATGTTTCTGTTTATAATTACATTTGGTTGCCTTCAACAAATAATAATTAAGATGTATACGTTATATTAAATACAAAAAACATACTTAGACATTCAGAAATGAATAGTTGATACAGCGAAAAAGCTGACTGTCTTTCAAATAGTTTAAGTAGAAAAAAATACGTTTTTCTATTTAACAAACATTACACACAGATAAACACACACATTGAGTAAAAAAAAGACAAGTATTCATTTCCATCGCTGTGCTGCCACCTATATTCCTGGAAGCTGCATAATTAAGTTTTAATTTCAGCACGAGGCAGGTGCAAGCTGCATGTCGTATCGGTGGCTGCCTGTGGGCGTCTCCTTTGGGTTCTATTAACTTAATGCCTCCTTAAGCGACGCAACGCATAACTCTTTAAATGTTTAATGTTAATTTCACTTTGTGCCAATTAAATGCACAGCCAGCCAACTGCAGTGCAATGATGAAACCAAAACAACCCTCAAATGCTTGACTTGCGCAAGGCATTCTACTCGGTTGGAAATTAAATGGACTATTAAGCAAGTATTTGTTATAATTGATTTGAAAATATTGTATACAACTGATACCAATATAGTTGAGGAGCGCTCAGAGTTCGCCGATTGTTTAGGCGCTTGTAACTGTTGGCTCTGGTTAGAGCCTTAATGAGCAATGCTTAAGTAGTTTAATTGATGCGCAACATTTGGCTTAATGTGTGCTCATGGATTAGGTATGAAAGTGGTGTTGGTCTCGGTCGTGCTACGCTGGTAGCCGAGGTAATAAATCAAAATCAATTGTAACAGCCGTCTGAGCCATGCACATGACCCCAAATGGGGCACAACTGTCCGCAACGTCAATTGTCATGGCGGTCGCAGGGGAAGTAGGGGAGTAGGTTGCCATCGTTACGGTCATATTGCGGCAGGACAACAATAGCAGAATGTTGCGGTAGACGGATTTACGGACGGCTGTGATGACATTAATTATGCAAAAAGGAAAAAAGTTTTCAGCGAATGAGCGAGACAAATAGATGAATTTCGATACACTGCGCGAAAGAGATAAATTGTGTACAGACTGCCGGTCAAATGCACGCGAGGGTGGTCCGCTATAAATTAGGGCTTAGAGATGGCAAAGTGGCATGCATACTTTGTGTGGCACGAGCACGCACGACTGAGTATCGAAAACTAAGACTAAATTAAAACCGAAGAGATCGGATATTTTCCAAGAGGTATTTGCTAGAGAAACAACTAAATTATAAAATAACCTAATTAAACTGTTACGACTGCGAGAACAATAAGATATGGCAGCTGCATGCTGATAACTCTTAGCCTTAATATAAAGAGAAGAATAAAATTAGCAACTAGTAAGTCAGGTCAGTGTTTATTTTTAAGATTTAGATTGGACAAAGATTTTGTATTTATACGGATTGGATCGGAGATGCCTGCTGTAGGGCGAATAAAAGTCGAGCTCATCTCTATTTGGCGGCTGACATCGGTGTTTGCATGTCGGACTCTGGAAAAATGAAACATGTAATTTGTTTCAGCCTAAATTGTGGTTTCGCAGATACTGAAAACGCAGCGTGCATGCGAGTGAACAGATCCAATAACAATCCCCCTCTTTGCGTATGTTCATACATATGTGCATAATTACTCATCCATTTGTGTGTGAGCACACAGGCAAACATTATCTTAATGAGTATTAACTTTATTTTATGCTCATAATTTAACAATGGAGTTCTTAGTCGCTTAATGCGCTTCAAAATGTCTGCTTTCATTAAGTTTATCAGGCAGCTGCATTGTCTTATGAATTAAAACTTGCTCATCGTGCTTAGTCGTGTTGACTCGTGCATGAAGAGTGCTGCTCAGGATTGTTGGACTCATCTTTAGCAACGTGTAAGGATTCATTTACAACAATGGATGCTCCCCATTGGGATAGTCAGAGGGTGTGCGGCGTGAGTGGGCGTAAATTGTGGTGAGCTACTCTGTAAGACTTGAGTTGTGAAGATTTGAGTGCATCGCGTGAAAACGCTGAAAATGTAGGCTAAGACCCAATTTGGCAGAAATGAAAGTCAACTGCAATAGACACTAGTCGCAGCACTACTAGAGAATAGGAAAAAAAAAAACAAAATACAAATAAAAAGTTAATGTAAAAGTTAAAGAGACATAATGCAGAGTGAAAGTGAATTAGTTGTGTGTTTTTGTGGCAGTTTGTGTTTGCTGCAGATGTTTCACAACAAACGGTTAAACTGTGTCGCCTGGCCAAATGAAAACCAGCAGGCTTCTAAAAGCATAACAATAACGACAAGACGAAGGCTTAAGCAAAATGCTGCCAACAAAGCACATCCAAGCCAAGAGATAAAAGTGTGCTAAAAAGTGTTAAAACCCTTTCAACATTGTGTGTCGCATGACACAGCAGCAATTTTTTTGTTATATTATTTATTTGAATTTTTTATTTGTAGTTATTTTGGTGCGAATATTAAATGAAATATTTTTTGAAATCGCCCCATTTAAATTTGTTTAAATTGTTAGTTACTTTGACTACTATGACCACAATAACACAGATAATACCATCTCAAATACTATTTAAGACATCTTCATATATTTCGGTCCGAAGAGAGTTAACGATATTTTAGTCCACTCAAAAGAAAAAGTTTCAAACAAATTTTGATAGTTTCGATAAGCAAAATAATCATACAAAAAAGTTGATATTTATCTCAGCATGTTTCATTTTATATGTGAAATGTTACTAAATGAAAGAGAGGAAACGATTTAAGAATTCGGCGAGTGTTGTAACGGAGAGAGTCAGAGTTAGATTTACGGCGCACTCTCAATTGACTTTTCCGGCCTGCTCTCTGGTTCAAGTTCATTAGTAAAATTGATCGAAGAAGAGAAGAGCGTAAAGAGAACATGAACGCAAAAAGTAGTTAATGCATTTTTAAGCATACGCAGCAGAGAGCGTAAGTAAGAAAGACAAAGAGAGCAATGGGAATAAGAAACGATCTAGAAGCAGTAAATGTTACAATTGCGGTAAAGTTGGCCACATTGCTGACGAATGTAGGACCAAGGCGAAAGAAGGATATGAAGCGAAGTGTAAAAACAGAGAGCGATTGCCTGAGCAGTCAGCTTGGTGCTTAGACAGTGACGACACAGCTTATGTGTGTGCAAATCATGAAATGTTTAAATCGTCTGAACACAACCACAGTGACACAGTCACACTTGCTGGCGAAAAGCCACTAGAAGTAGCCGGACGAGGAATCTTTATGATTAAAACGAAATCGTCAGCAAACGTTCTTTATGTACCACAATTACAAAGTAACTTTAATGGTGATCATTGCAGATCATACAAGCAATTTACTTCTGTGTGAAATAACAACAAACAATGAATACAGTGTACCCAAGCGCAAACGGCAAACTTGCAGTGAGGACATTATATTATTAAAATGCTCAAAGAGTTAAATAATATGAAATTGGTGCGTGGAGTGAACTTCAACAGCACAAACGAATTCGACTGTGTAATATGCGTACAGAGTAATTGTTGCGCGATGCCATTTAATATGTCGGTCAGCAAAACTGAGGATGTGCTAAGCCTTATATATATAGTAATGCCAAAAGCATATGTTCAAAAGGAGGATTACGGCACGAGAAGCGGCACAAGCTGAATCTGCCAAGCAGTGACAACGTCATAAAGAGAGCAACTGTGGCAGAAGCATTAGCAAGTCCACAGGCAATCGAATGGCACAGAACCATTGCACAGGAATCTGGAGCATTGATAGTGAATGAAACTTGGGAAGCAGCCGAATTACCATTCAATCATAAGCTGATTGGATGCAGATTTGCCTTTGCACTGAAACGTGACGATACAAAGCAAGGCTAGTGGCAGTAGTGCAATATGCGACCATAAGGATGGTGTTGGCCATAGCAGCTGAACTGGAACTGCATATGCACTAACTTAATGGATCCACGGCATATCTTAAAGGATACTTGCAAGAGGATATTTACATGAAGCAGACCCTCATTCAAAAGTCCCTATATCGGCTAAAGCAAGATAAAAAAACTGAACGAGATGATGACGAAAATGGATTTTCGGCCTGGCTAAGCGAGCTGTGTGTATATACTAGGCATACACAAAGCCACCTATATATATAGAATATATAATGTTCGTCGGATATCGGTGAGCCAACAATGCCAGACATTAAACCAGGCAGCGTACCAGTCACAGATCGGGTCGTTGATGCACCTGTCAGTTACATCAGACAGACCCGTCACTTTACGTTCAGTATGTGAGCGCAATGAACTTAGCTAAGAATACTGTTTACCATGAAGGAAGCAAGCATATACATATATATATATATATATATATATATATATATATATGTATATACGTTATCACTTCCTGCGAGAAGTTTTTAGTATGCTTGTGATTCAGCTGGAATAGTGTTCAACGCTGGAATACTTAATTTTTTTTATAAAGCATTTAGATTTCAAGCACTAATCATTCTATTGAAAGTTTATAAAACATTAATTTGACGAGGTAAGAAGAATAACAGTAAATTAAAGACATTAACATTAAATGTTGCACATTAATTTCATCGTCTATAAGTTCGGAAGTCGCTGATGTGGAGGCGCTTTAATCTTTTGCGTGTTCTGTTTGGCCACTAAGCAGATAATACAAACAATACATTATCTGCTTAGTGGCTTGAGCCAAGTGTGCAAAGTAATGAGTTAACATGACTATGCAATCGGGCATTGATGATGGCAGATAATTTGATCAAGAATTTGAGCAAGTCAAAACATGAAATTTGTTATAGGTTGCTTGGTCTCAAATATGCTGTGTATTCAGGGGGAATGTTAGAAATATGTTAAAGATAATTTGAAGAATAGGAATATGGATACTGCGCTCGATACCCCAACTAACACATCTATGAATAAGCAACATATTGAATAAACCTTCTCTTCTTTGTCAGCCGCCGAACATAAAGCATTACTTTTCCAACATCATTCATATTTTATACAAACATACACATTTAAGTAACTATAGTCTTACCTTAAATATTGTGTAATGCAAAATAAACAACATTTATTTTTAGACATTTTAACTATTTTTGACTATTTTTGCTCTGAGTATGATTTAATTATCCTACAAGTAATTAAATTAAGTGCACGTACGAAATTTAAAGTGGATGAACATTTCGCACATATGTATTTCTAACCCTGCACCCTACTTATATATGCCCTAAACTTTCTCTTATATATATGTATGTATGTGTGTGCTGTATGCAGTCGAAATACGGACTTAACATTGTGCGAGTGGAAACTTTATATACAGCATGTGCTTAAATTGAGCTGCAGCTGCAACCTCACTGTTAATGAACTGACAGCTCCAGTACCCTTAAACTAAAAAATAAAAACTTTCAATCATCTACACACACACACACACACACCCACACACACACACACTTTAGCTGCATTAAAAGTTTGAGAGCTATCAACTTAAACACAAAATGCGCCTTAAGCCAATAAAAACTTTCACCATTAACTGAAACAACATACTCGAGCTCTATAACTGGAAGATGATATATATATTTTTTAGATTTCCAGAACTTCTAATTGGAATTTAATGCCTGACGTGTTCGTACAGATATGGCTAAATCGCGTCGGCTATTGATATGTATACCGCTCTGTGAGATGCTTCTTTCATTCCATTATCAATATATTTATAAATATATATATATATATATATATATAAGCAAACCTGACAGGCACAGAACTTTGTCGTTTCCACAAATATTCTCATTTTATTTCGCTTTAGTTTCTGAACGCAGCAGGACGGTTGTGTTATTGAGATTGCTAATTTTTTTTCGATGGATATTGGAATGGAAAATTCAATGAAATTTCATAATTCGGCATCATTACCACAGCGCCAAGCAGGAGGTGAGTCAGCCAAATAAGAAGGCTGTCAACAAAATATAAATTGCAATAAATTCGATTTAATACTGCCGGCGACAATTTGCTAATTACACATAACATTAATGTTTAAGAAATTTAACGTCCCGTAGAAATACAGAGATATAAATAAATAAATGCGAGATGAAATATAAATGATAAAATCTTTTTCTTAATTATCTGTTGCCAGTTAAATAATAGTTAAAAACAGATTGGGAATATTGGTCTAGATTATGAAGACACCACAAGATCCTACATTCCAAATGTTATGCAATTTTAAGATCAGCGATATATATATATAGACATACTGCAAAAGTCCTTCTTTGATTCTTTGGTATTTGAGTTAAAATTGTATTTGTTAATATGATTTCAAAGTTTTTGCTATTATTTAAGCATATTTATGTCATACTTCACGAGAGGTATAACTTCCATTTTATTGAATACTTCTACCTGCTGAATGACAATGTTGCGATCTTTCGATCCAAATGACAAACATCAAGTTCGGATCTGACATTCCGTAAATGAGATTACTTTGAATGTTTGCCTTTCAAATAAAAGTCACTGGGTTTAAGGACGATCACTGACTTGTCAAACTGCTTTCGCAGCACTGCTTCTTATGCATAATCTGTACAGCTCTTGTTTCCCAAAACGTGACACAAACTAAAACAAAACGTGACTTGTAATTATAGACTTTTCTGCACCCATATGCATGTGTGTACATATTATATATTTTAAGGGGGGCTTATCTGACAAAAAAAAATCGATAACATGAAATTTATCTGTGGGTATAAAGCTTACAGCTTATTTTCTTTTTTTACGACTTGGGTCCAAAAAAAATGACACTTGAAGTCAAATTTGTGACCCATTTTTCAAAATGTGTCGCGTCACATTTAAGTCTGTCGTATTTTATTTATAGGTTGGGAAGTAAGCAGGAGCCTGCTTAGCCAACACTCCGGGCAATAAAAGACGGACAGCAGTTTGGATTTTCCGACTTGTGATGGGCCAAACGAGATGCTTCGGCAGCAATATTCTCAAAAATATCGTTCACGAAGCTTTCGCCTTTGAGGAAATCCCGTTGTCAGGATGGACCTGTTTCACACTTTGTAATTGTGGTTGGCATAGCTTTCCTGCCTCTTGCGCTTCTTCTTCTTCTTGTCATTCTTGGAAATATTCTTTTGAGCCTTGCCAGCATTTCCACTAGTTTCGGCGGCATATTCAATACTTATTCACACACTTCACAAATGTGTATATATATTTATATGTCAAAGATCGATATTTTCATGTGTCTGATTGTTACGTTTTTATTTCTTATATAGTAGTGAAGTTTACTGGTGTACTTGTGGAATGTGTCCTGTTAGAATTTCCAAATCAATGGCATCTTATTGGCACTGTATGGTCGCATTATTATCGCGAGATTTCTTTTATTCAATATTTATCCGTCTGTGCAAATCATTATAGACGATTCGCCGTGTGTATTTAGGATTGGATTACGAACGGATTACGTACTGTCGAGACCGTCTGTTACCATATCAACCAGTTTTAGATTCGCCCTACCAGTTTCCTCAATGGTCAAAGGAATCGAAGGGATTATGAAAGGAGCTATGAAAATATTGAGTATTTGTTTTCCATGCGGCAGCTCTACTATTATTTTGACTGTTCAGTTCTACTCTGAATATTTGTACTTGATTTGAATACAAAATTCTAGATTTGATCTCTCAGTTTGTATACACAAAGAAGAGCTGTCGTTAAATCATTAGAATGGTATTTGAAGCACGTCTCTGCGTGCTTGCCGTATGTTTTAGGCCAATTGTTGTCTGAAAAATGTTTTTCTCGTCATTTTTTTTGCCTTTGTTTTCACCCTCCCCATTCCGAATGCGTTTTTAGCACAAAGTTTACAGCCTAAAGACACGCCCAGTGCCCCATGAATACCATCCACTGGCCAAATTGTGTACATGGGGACTGACTATATGTGTGTATATGTATGTAAATGACGCAATGCATTTGGCTGACTAGCATTAGGCTCTCTTTCTGTTCCACAGTTTGCCTGTCAATTTGGAGCGTTAAAATGTTTCGGGCCAAGCATTGTTGCAGTGAAAGAATTTCTGTTGTTGCTATTGATTATTTGTGGCTACTTTAAGGCACTTGGAGGCTGAATATATATATATTTTGTGGCATATCGCTCATAAATTGCAAGTTTAATCAACTGTTTTGGCAACAAGTAGATAAAACCGGTATTCTGGTCAATTAACCAAAGTGAAGCCTTCTGGAGAGATTTCCGTTTGGGGCGCAGCAGAGCAATTGTATCTTAAACTGAAAGTTAATGAAATGTTAGATGATGCGACGTCCTGAATTGTTATAAATAGCTCAAGTGGTTAGCCAGAAAAAAACAAAACCGCCAACGAGTTGGCAAAGTTGAGAGACAAGTGGAGACGCGTTGGGGTGAGGCAGGACTACTAGTAAATACATCAGCTAGACTTTATTCTATTTCCGTTTCCGGCTGTTGTCGCCAGAAGTTGAGTTGGCTGTTACTCGTTTCTCGTTGTTGTTGCTACAGTTGCTGCTGCTGGGGCTGATGATGACGCTGCTGCTGCTGTTGCTATTGCTGTTGTCAAGCTGCCGAGTAGTAATGTGTTTCCGCCTGCCACAAAATGTGGCAAAGTGTAGGCATATTCGCCGACGTCGACATCGACGTTCGCTGCGCGCGTGCCAAAGCAATGCAAAGCGACAATGAAGCCAAGTAAGTAAAATAGACTGCACGACACGAAAACAAACGAAAGGAAGGAAACAAAGACCAGGCCAAAGCTGGGGTGGGCAACCAACTGGGGCAGGGGCAGGGGCAGTGTCAGTACATGGCAAGTGAGGCAAGAAAATCACACTCGAAATGTCAACGTCACCAACGCTGTTGTATGAGCAACAACAAAAAAAAAAGTCGAGCTACGCAAGTATTAAGCTTCTAACTCAATTTCAATTTATGTGAACGGATTTGTGTGGCAAGCATGATAGCACATGTGAATAATGACATGGAATGGAGGGGGCAACGTGCGTGACCGGGAAAGGAAGTTTGCGGATCATTATATGCGGTTAAAAGCAATTCCACATTTTCTGAGTATACCTCATAAATGGTCACAGAAATACAACATTTTTCCATACTTATCCGTCCCAAACAACTAGTCAACAACTCCACAAAAGAACAGAAAGGAAATTATGTTTTCACTTTAAAAAAAAGAAAGAAGAAAATTATAGGTTTATTGGGCGATCTTTTGAAAAAGGTTACCAGCAATTGCCTTGCAAATTTGATGAGCTAAACCAATAAACTGATTCCAAGTTGCATTTGGCTGTTGAACCATTAGCGAGCACCTTGGTAAATGATTGACGATGGCTGCAAAATTGTTGTAGAACAGACTGCTAACTGCTCTAACGAGCCGTTGCATACTTTATGAGCTGGGATTATTGCCATTAAGGCGGCAACACACACACACACACTCGCACACACAAATTGCAGCAGAACATAAATATGTATATGTATGCATGGTGCCTTTCAGCAGCAACAGTTGGTGTTGTCTAATGCCTTACCCCTATTCTGTCTCTCTCTCTGTCACTTGGTCTTTCTCTCCCTCTGTCACTAGCTTGGGGATGGCTGGCAGCGGCTTCTGGCAGGCGTTTGGGGACAAGCGGCAGACCACAAAACGTTTAGCGCCAAGCCAACAAAAACAACAGCAACAAAGCTAAATTATACTCGCAACAGAGTCAAATGGCAAACGGTCACCTTAATAGGCCCGTGCCCCATACAGTGCCTTCTAAACTTTAATAGCCGTCGATGAGTCATGGGCCTCGCACGCAACTCCTCGGTTTGCTTTGGATTGCTTTGCCTCGCCGCATATATCAAATCACACATCAAATACCAGTCTAGTGACGAACTCATATTCCAACAAAAGTAAATTGACTTTTACAAAACATAATATTCGAAATTATAATTTTTTTTGTTATTCTTAGTTAGAAAGATGCTGAGACTTTTTTCGCAACGAATTGATTTTACAAAATTCTAACTTTTTCTTTTCATTTTATTAAACTGAATACTGTTCGTCAGAATAACTGACATCAGAAATTTTAAGGAATTGAATAAAATGTGACATTTTTAGAGTTTTTTAATGGTATAGGTGTATATTGCTATCATCAGCATTGAAATATTATTGGAGATATGAAAATTTGTTTATAAGTTGTTAAGCAAATATGCAGCACTTGGGAAGAATCCAAAGGTACTCATTCTCCCAGTAGGAAGGCAAAGAATATATAATAATAATATGTTGTACATAACAAGTATGTGGAGGATTATCAGTCGAAGTATCATAGTAAGCAAAGTTGGGATTGTGACACAAGCAAGAACCACCGGGATAATGGGGCGGGTGGGTGGAATATAATTGTGGGGCCAAAGCGAAGGGCTTGGATGCAAGCAACCCCCAAATAAGAGCAGAAGACAACGTTTTGATTATGAGGACGAGGTGGCTGACTGAAGTCAGTTCAATGAACGGCACGAGACGACGAACATTGATGACAACGACTCTGCCTACTTAAGTGCTAAGGCGAGTTTGGAGGGTTGCCTTCTGGCGGAACGAAAGAAAGAAAGGTGGAAAGCGGTGGTGTGGGTGGTGTGGGTGTTGTGGGTGGTGTGGGTGGTGTGTGCTATGTGACCTAATGCACATACATACACATGTGCTTTGTATGTGACAGTTTTGTCACTAATCCAGAATGTATGCCGCCCAGCCCATCTACCCATCTACCCATCTACCCACCACCTAATGCTCCCCAGCTCCTTTGGTGATTGCGCCGTACAACAAATCGATTTTCATTGATTGATTATGCGTCAGGGCCTGTGGCCCGGCCCAGGGGCACATCCCCTGCTGACTTTTTACTCAATGCTCCACTGCCAAATATTGTTCGACAAATACGAGTGGCATAAGCGGGCTGGATGGTTAGGTCCAACAAAGGTCAAAGACTGCTGTAAACAATGGAGAATGCGTGACGCCAATAAATCAATATTAAATAATAAAACAAAAAACAACAACTCAGAGGGTGAAATTTAAATTGCTAACCAAAAATTGAAAGGCACAATTAATGTGCAAATATTTCAATACTTTTCGCATTCATTATGCAAATAAACAAAAGTTTGAAGGGTCGTACGCACCATCTTTCTTAATATTCAATCGGTTTTCAATAAGACAATATTCAAAAATGGCAGAAGGCAAACGGGAAACTCAAATTAATTGATATTTGACTTTTGCGAAACCAATATTTGTACAGTTCAATTTGTTCTATCAAAAACTAAATTGGGAATGCAATTTTAAAATAAATTGATAGGCATAGTCAGCGAACATTTTCGAAACGAAATTATTAAAGGTGAACAGTGAAAAGAGATAGGATGAGGAACAGCTTGAATCTGAGCTACTTTCACTAATTACACTTAGCGAAATTCACTTTTAACTTTAAAAGGAAGGGGTATTTACTAAGAGTCACAAAAATGGGCACTCGGGTCTAGAATGTTATTATAAAAACTGTGTAGTCAAACTTTGGACACTCCAGCACTATACACTGGAACCGAATGCGTCTTCCTCGCTGTGTTGGAAAGTTAGGTAAAATAAAAACTGGCTTAAGCAGCCAACGAACACGTACCGACAAATAAAATCAATAGAGGTATTCGTATCTATTGTATGTGACTCCAATATAAAGCAATTTTTATTTCGCCCCAGCTTAGGCCACAGAGCAGTGTGATATGTTTACCATTTTTGTACATGTATTTGACGCGCTGACTGCACTGTGCATTGAAATTCACTAGCAGACCCCAGCATTTCTCTATCAGTTGAAGAGAAAGGGATCGATTGAAGAGAGAGTGTGTGTGTGCATGTGTGTGTGTGTGTGTGTGTGTGTGGGTGGGAGGGAAAGGGTAAACAGCAAGTGAAATTTCGTGTGCATTGTGCATGCTTAATTGAGTTGTCCTCCTGCGGCTGGTCTCCAAACTATTCCTCTTCCAAATTGAGAGGAGTGGATGTGTGTGTGGTGTGTGTGTGTGTGTGTGTGTGTGTGTGTGGGTCATGGGTCATATGTCAAACTGTTTATTTAAAGGCACTACAATCCTGCATCCCCACTTTGTCCAGCTATCTCAGCTGCACTCTCTGTTGTGGCTTTTGTCCTTGGCACGTATACCGCTTGAGTCGCCGCAGTTGATTTTCACGTCACTCACAAAACATATTTTGTATTCGTCTTTGGTTTTGGTTCTGGCTGTAAATGCTAAATGTGAAAATGTTTTCAATTTCAAACTCGGTGCGTTATGTCCGTTTCGAATATGCAAAAACGAGTTAGCAAATATGATTCACCACTTTGTTTTTAATTTCCCAAATTGCATTTTGTGGCAATATTTGTTGCATGTTCACTGTGTGCTTTCTACACAAAGTGGCTGCCCGCTAACGATGATGATGATGATGATGATGCCAAAGCCCAGCGCTGGTTGTTCTACTCACGACAAAAGCTGTTTATTAACTACAGACTTCAGTCCTTAGCGTTGCCAAAAAAAAAAAAAAAACCCCAACAACATTCCAGCCACATTTTTTCATTTCACTTTTCCATCTCTTTACCTTATAAGCATTTGCAGTGTTGTTTTGTTTCTCTAATCGATTTTTGATGAGATTTTTTTTATTCAATTTCGGGTTGCGATAGTCAAGAAACGTAACAACTCTCACTCTCCTCTCACTCTCCCTCTCACTCTCTCTCACTCTCTCTCTCTCTGTTTCTCAGACTATCTCAGTCTCGTATCTACATATATATGTATCTGCACTTGACTGCCTGGAAAGTGGAATAGCTGAAGATAATGGCGCCAACAAATTTGGCGATTGATATACAGTGTGTGGCCTTTGGTTGGATGGGATATGTGCAGGAGTAGGCAGGGGGAAGGCGGGAGTTGGGGGACCTCGCACTCGTGTACTCTATAAAATAAACTATTTTAATTTCGCTGGCAGTTTGTGTGGTTTTCATTTCCTTGAGCATGTTTATTCATTCAGTTGCTAGTTGGGGAATTTCACGTAGCAAAGGGCTAAGGTTTTACAGCAGTACGCTGCGTATACGTGATATTTGATTTAATTGCCATGCTTATCAATTGAATGCTTATCAAATCAGAAATTCATCTGTCGCACCTATCGCAGTGATGTCTTGCCTCCACTGTTAAATTGGCAATTTCGTTTTCATTCAACATTGACGAAATGCATTTCCTGAAATGAATGGCGACAGACGGAGAGACAGCGCAACGAAGGAAGTGCACACGGCTGACACAGAAGCCAAGTTGACCGTGACAGGGCGAGATTTGTCGGAGTTGAGCACCATCTGCGGCACAGCACCGCAATGCACTGCCACTAAAGGCTGAGTCCGACTCCGAGTCTTACTGGATGCAAGGACGGCTTGTAGCGCAGCACGGTCAATGGGGCAAGCATCCGGTCTGAAGCAGGTTTTTATTTATATGAATTTGAATGTGTATACGTTTGGTCAGTCAATTCGCTTAAGCAGCGCATGGTGCTCAGGTAAAGGGAATGGTCCTGCTGCGCAGACGATGTCTCTCATCGTTTGCTTGGATGCGGACAGCAGCTTATGGCCTGGCCTAAAGCTATATTCCTACAGAAGCGTATCTGGCAGTAACTGCTAACTGATACCTGGCCAAGGCTACTGATTAAGACATCCAGCTTATTCCAGTGAACTGTTGTTGGATCACTTTTAATTATCTGCACGGCATGCAGCTGGTAAACTGAAGGTCGTTTTGCCCATTAAACATGTTGCATGCTCTGCTTCAAATTAAATTCATTTTTCCCGATTTTCTTGCTGATACTTACCGAAGGTACTCGAATTACAACATGAAACAAATCGATAGCGTGGACACCTGCAATAAGAGTGGAAAGAAAGAAGCAAAAGAAAATCATTAGTTAAGTTCTTGACAGTCTGGTTGTTTAGTTCATTAGCCATAGGATGGACAGCGCTCACTCTCTCTCTCCCTCTCCCTCCCTCTCTCTCTCTCTCTCTCGCTCTCTTTCTCTGTATCTGTTCGAACAGTTTTTTTTATTAATGATGCAATTGGCAACTCCAGCTGCTCTACCTGGTTCACTTCACTAATTAAGCACTTTTTAACCGGCAGCTGCTGCTCCCCAATTGGGCAACTGAGAATCAATTTGCAGCAGCTGGACGAACTATGACGGATGCAAAAGAGGAATGAAAATGTGGATGGGAGCTACATTCAACAGTATCAGTTGCAAGATTCAAGAATCAAGCGAAAAGTCATATTGAAAACTGATATGGCAAACCATATATGATTTTCTAAGCTTCCTTACAATCAGTAAACTAATTTGCCATTCGGAAAAAGAAAGCCTATTATCTATATAATTTTGGTACACTTCGAATTAGAGCTCTCTGCCTTCTTGCTTTTGAAGACAATCAATTAACCAACATTGTTTGACCTTTTTGACTCCAATAATTTCTTTAAGTCAGCGCTGTAAAAGTTGGTAGCCATCCGCGGCGAAGCAACAGTTGTGCGGATTTTGTTAAAAGAAGAGAAAACAATTAGAAGAATTTATTGCTCGAGTTTAATGAATTTTTCAGTTGGCTTGCACACCCCCCAAAAGGGTTGTGTCTCGCGGGGAATGGTGGGGGAGTGGCAGGTGTGGATTTTGCCAACGCAGCAATTTTGATGAGCGAATGAGAAACATTGCGGCACAGGTGAATGTTCAGTTTATATAAATCTTTCGTGTGTATGTGTGTTGAGTGGATAAATAACTGTTACCGTCACGTTGTTTAAGGAAGGTTTTCTGCCCGTTTTTTATTTTTATTTTTCAAGCTTTAAGTTCAAGCTGTGCAGATATGCAAGGCATTCGGAAAACGATTGCAGTGTTTTATGAATCGCTTCCATTCGACTTTGCGAAAATTACTGTGCGACTGAGAAGTCAGCAGAGTTGCAATTACAGTTAAGTTCCCTAAAATGGCTTAGAAAATTATACACGAACAATTAAGGGAATATATAAAATCGATTTGATTGTCAAATTCAATTTATACAAAGCAATACAAAAATGTTTGTGAATGTGTCATGAATGTCAAAGTTAATTAAGTATTAATTGGAATGTGTTGCATTTAAAATGATGGCTTTTGTTGTTATTGCAAATCGATATAAATTAATAAACGTGTGACAGGCGCATAAAATAATATAAGCTTTATCTGCACGAGATGCGTCAAGCTCTCATAATCTCTGAGATCTATAAACTGCTGACAAACAAGCATATATATAGATTTTATAGGATCGGATATGCTGCCTGCTGCCTGTTACATGTTTATACCCTGAACCCATTAAGAAGGGGTCGAGCTCACTCGGCTACAGCCTTCTTACTTGCTTTGCATAGCTCCAATAAACCATTTTAACTACTTTGAAATGGGTTCAGGCTATACAAATGTTTCTATTGTGTTTGTAAGTGAAGCATTTAAGCAATCACATCACTCAAAACACTTTTCAACACATTTTAGGATAGCACTTAATGTGTGCAATAAATGATCAACATTTGACTACCAAAATTCATGCAGCTGCCATTGCAACATTTGGCTTGGTTTTTAATTAAATTTCAATGTGCATGCTCTGCATGGTTATGTAATCTTTTGGGCGTGCCTTTTCATCTTGTTTATTATTTTGACAAGGTGTGCAAGGCCAAGTGTTGTGGGGTGTTGAATGAGGTGTTGATGTGTTGAGGGTGTTGAGGGCTGTCGTGTTGTGTGTGCCGAGGCTTCTGGTTTCTGGTTGCCAAACAGATAAGCACGTTTGACTGCATAAATATAGGCTTCGATGCCTGAACAAACTTCGATAGCCAGGCCAGCAACGGCCATGGAGGCGAGTCGATTGGGTGCTCTTTCCTGGTAGCTTGGGAGCAGGGTGGAAGGGGGTTTGGCCAATCGCTTGCAACGACGATTACTCCAGGCTGTCAGCAAGTGCCAGTTGCTTTTGTATCCTCCGTGCTGTTCACAGATGAGCGATTTCGAACGTAGTCTGTCAATTTTTCAAGTTCTACAAATTTGTGCAAATGAATACTTAATGCTGTTGACCAGTGAACGATGGTGGGCGTGGCATGTGGCGTTAAGCCTTAGTCTTGCACTTGGCTGGCAATCAATGGCGATTTGTTGCTGGCCAGCAGTCTCAATGCTGGCAGTGCCAAAGATTCGCCAAGATTTACGAGCCGCAACCCATGAGCCTTGGCAAATTTTCACAAATTGACTTCTGTTGTTGGCCAAGGCGCTGAGCCAGCAAATGCCATGCAACCGACAACGACTTACAACTGCACCAGCTTATCCGGTCCATAAATTAACAACTGTATTATGTCGAACCCAAAAAGCAGCAACTGCACCAGAAGTTGGCCATAATGATGGTCTTGAATATGATGATAACCGGGCAAGCATTGCGGTTTAGAATGCATCCCGCTTTGGGCTGGCTTTTGTGGCTGGCAAATTGCTTCTGCCAGGACATGGCCAAATTAAAATATTGCGCACAAGGACAATACCAACGAAGCGACCAACGAGCGATCCCCAACAAACATGTCATCATCTTGGTACGGGGATTCAAATTCAGGGACTGTGCTTTGTGGTTGGTTGCCTGTTATCAACAGTTATCATGGCATTGGCGCAGCATGAAAATGAAAAATGACACAACGAATTTATCAAACATCCGCTTCCGGCTAACAAGCAATGCAGCAATGGGCGGTCTCAACTACAAACCGGATGGGAAATAAAGTAAAGCTTATGATGTGCATGCCGCATCCAATTTGCTGCACTGCACCAGCTAAGGGATACAGAACCAAACAAAAACAAACAAGCACAAGTCGAATATAAAATACACTTGCTGCCCCAAATCCACCTGTTCACATTCATAAGGCAGCTTAATAGCACTGCAGAGCCGTTGGATTGAATGGGATGAATGAATCAAAATGGTTTGGTTTCGTCACAGACCAATATGCGGTCAGATTCGTCTTTTTCACTGATTTACCCACAGAAGGGTATCAAAGGAAAAAGTAAAAAATTAAATAATCGAAATAAACAAATAAACAAAGCTTTTGCTGCGTTTCATTTATCGATGTGCACCATCATGCTGTAACAGAAAAAGCCTTCATTTTATTGTTGTACTGTTTTAAATTAAACTAGGTTTAAGCACAAAGCAATTTGAAAGCAGCTCCGCACACTTCTAGACTCAAGTCAAAACAATGGAATTGGTGTTCATTTAATTAGCAGCTTGGTGAAAAACACAAGTAAAAAATGGACACTTGCAAATAGCGGCTTCATTCAACCCAGTTGTCAGGAAGCTGCCACAATCCGCATGTGGCATATGGATAAACTCAAGTGCTCTGGTGCGCAATAAACGCATCACAATTGTTGTCGTTGCTAGAGTGCCACTGATAATGATTCATTAGTCCAGGAAACCATCTGACGGAGGAGATCAAACTGCTAAATGGGTATGGTGTGGTATGGTATGGTTTGATCCTCGCTAATCCCATCAACCAACCAGACAATCGACGGGATGAGAGGGTAAAGCACAAGTCGTGTAACAGTGCTGGAAATGGTCAGCTGTTAATTCCAGTATTGAAATAACTATTGACACTTTGCAGCTCTTTTTGATTTCCAAAGAAATAAGTCCTTCTAACAATAATATATTCAGTGGCTCAATTGTTTTAAGCCAATCTTAAATCAAGTATAGCAAACTTAAAGCATTTTTTTTAACCAGTTTCTTAGCTCTTGTACAACATAGAATCCTAGTCTGATAGTGAACATCGTAATTTACAGATCTTTGATTAGATTTGACATTAGAAAACATAAGAAATTGCTAAGTTGGTGTTGGTCAACATATATGCAGGTCCTGCAAAGGAACATGATCTTAAATTGCATTGCAAAACTTTGTTGCAACAAATATTGGTCTACAGCATGTGGTAACTTTCAAGTAAGGTTTACTCTTTTTTCCATAAAAACCAATTAGAAATATTTGCTCTCTCGATAAATACTAATTTTGGCTACTTTTCTTTTGGCTCTTCTATGATGAACTTTGTGAAAACGGAAAATCAAATGAATATTTAACATTTACAATATTTGCTGCTGAATATTCAACAATCAAAAATATCAGTTTGAGATGCCTGTCACAAAGTACAGATTAATCTCACAAAATTAGGCTCAACACAACAAACCCAAACACACATTGAAATCTCAGTTAAAAGTCGAAGAATTCGAGCAGATTTGCGAGGAGAAGCACACTTATGGCTCAGAGGGGATATACCTGGCGTCAGCCGCCGTATCCTAGCGATGATAGTGACAAGCGCTGGATTGCGCCAAGCATGATTATTTTGGGCCAGGATGGGAATGTGGATGCCGCTATCGAACCACTCATGCGTACACTGTACGAGCCCATCGACTCGGGACTGATTGCTGCCGTTTTTGTGCACGAGACGTTGAGGGAGCAACTAATTGAGAAAGTGCGCAACGGCATGACGGTGGTGCATCGCCAGGTGAAGAGTCACGACCTCTACGCTAGGGCATTGCGTCGCATTGAGTGTTTGGGCGCCGAACTGGTGTCAATGATGCAGCCCGACGACATTGGCCTCAAGTACACGATGGTTGAGGGTTCGCCTATCGTTGTTTGCGATTTCAATCAGAGCTACTTCAGTGGCAACCATCCCAGCACTGTGGTGACACTGCACACATTTCGCCACACTGAGGAGCTGGGCGAGCTGGCCGCCAAGGAGAAGCTACCCTTTGTGAGCGCTGCCATCTGGTCCCCCAAAATGGCGGCCGCCTACGAGATGGCTTTGCTGCTCCGCGTGCCCGCCGTCTACATTAACTGCGAGGGCGTCTCCTTGGCCCCCATTGTCACACAGCATCGGAGCCATCTGTCGTGTGCACTGCTCGATGGAGATCATCACTATGAGGTGCTGATGGAGGAAGGTCGCCCCAAGGCCATTGTGTTTCCGGCACCAATTCAACTGCACCCACCACTTAAGCAGACCACACGACCCAGTTAAATGCCCGGTTCCCATTTATTTTGTATTTGTTCATTAAGATATTGTAGAGAAAAAGCCTTGGAGGCAAATCCGTGAAATACATTCCTCATCCCTCATCAAGAACCTATCGAAATACAATCTTGGAATATATTCTTTCTTGTGTTCTATTTGCATGGCGATGGCTGTGAATTACGAATTGAAATTGTCTAGCCATCATCCAAAGCTGGCGTCACTTTCGTATAATTTGTGCAACTTTTTGTTGCAGTCAGTAAATATATGTGTGCAGGTCCTTGTTGCTGATTGTACGATTTGCCGTGCTGTTTCTGAGTTCCTCTAGTTTTTTTTTTGCAACTTTTTGGAGTGCATTTTCCTGTAATCAAGAGCACACTTGAATGCGCCCACACCTCGCCCTCCAGCCTAACGTTTGAACAGCATTTGTGGAGCTGTTTCCTTTCTGTTGTACTTTCCTGCTTTTAAGCATTTCATCAGTTGTTGCAACTGAAACCAAATCCACACCCCTGGCCCTTGACCGGCGCCCACCTTCCTCCATGTTTGAACGTCAAACTTTATGCATTTCGATGTGTGTGTGTGTGTGTGTGTGGGATTGTGTGTGTGTGTGTGCACCTACAAAACCGTTGTATTTTGCCTCTCATTTTAGTGGCATGTGGCAGCATTTGTTGTTGGCCTGGCAACTGCCACCTCGCCAACCGTTTCGCACGTCCCAAAACAACAGCCTGGCACCTTCTTCAACATCCCGTTGCTGAGTGGCTTTTTTCCACCAGTCGTTTGGCGCGTGTTGCACTTGCCTCAAGTTGAGTTGAGTTTAGTTGTCGTTGCTGGCAACAATATATATTATTTATTTGGAGTCTGTTGCGCTGTAGTTGACCCAGTTACCACTCCGTCCATGTACTGACCCAATTTATAAGCTCTGCCCTCGAATGGGCTCGTTATGTATGCAGCAGTCACCTAACTGAAATAATGTTGCAACAAAATCCAGATAACTTAAAATTAGATTGCAACGCCGAGTCCATTTCGCAAACCTTAAGTCTCTTGGTTAACTATCTGAACTTATTCGGTTTTCTTTTCTAGTATTACAATGCAATTTCATAAATTGTTGCACTTCAAGAAATTATCCTTAGACAATAATCAAAGCTTAATCGAACAATATACAAATCGTTGAAGACGAGATTAGTTTGCTTCGAGTTTCGAAGCGAAAGCTTTTCCATAATATTTCTTTTGACCACACCCATAGTTATGTGGTTTAGTGATGAAAGAATGAAAGAATGAAAAAATGTTAAGCTGGCCAGATTTGCCCCAAATTCTTTCGCTATACAGCAAAACATAAATTAGGGAGTAATCCCCAAAACTTCAGAACTGGCCATTTGCTTTCAGTGCACAATAAATATATTACAACGGAGGGTCTTTCCTAGATTATTCATCTTAGCCCGCAAAAACACTCAATTTACAATTCAAATTGTGTAACCAAGCTTAATAAAAGCCATCATTTTTTTTTCTGAAAAATTCCCTCGAATGAATTTAGTGATTTTAAACCTAAAAAGTTAAAAAAAAAAACATTTCTTCTACTCGAAGAAGATCATAACTATACATATATATATATATATATATGTGTATAAATAACTGCTTTTAAACAAAGCAGTTGACCGCTTTATTGTTTAGGTTCCCAACGAAATGTCCGCTCGGAGTGTGCATAAAGTTTGCATTCAATCAGGAGCTCATCTGTTGAAAGCGCTTTGACCAAGGCTTCAACGACAATTACAGAAATTCAGATTATGCTTATTATCATGCCACACACAAAGACAATACAAGTTGACTTCCGTTTGGAAAGGGGGTTTGCTTGTTGGCAGTAGATAGTTAGCTGATTGTTAGAGAGGAAGCAACGCCAACAAGTTGTCTGCATCAGGCCAACTGACGACGTCCGCTTGTTGAGCTGAGCAGATCCTTTGCATGAATTATGTTCCATTGTGGCGGCGTTGACAAAAGCCTGGAAAAAGAAATCAGACACGCACACACACACACACACACTCACACAGAGATGCACTGAAGAAGATATAGGAGTGGAGCTGAACTTATGCAACGGAAAATTTTTTGTCCGCGTAAATGCGACGGCGATTAAAAGCTAAAAGCGGTTAAACCTTAAAGTGAGGCAGTTGCTGCTGATAGCGTTAGCCAACTTCCACTTCAAGCGGAAGTCTGTCCACTGAGTGACTTTGCCACTCAACGAGTGAGTGCCCTGCCCACTTACAGGAATACCTCTTATTGCGTTTTACTTTATTCAGTAATAGAAAAAGTGAATCAAATTTGGGGTTTCTGAATATGATTGTGAAGCGAGGACAACATTAATTTGCACTCGTAGTTTCAGCAAGGTAAGAAAAAAAAATTAAGTAAGAATATATATGTATATATATATTTCACGGGGTCGGGATGCTTTCACAGATATTGGCCCAAGTTCATGATGTTGTTTGGAGGGTACAGCAGCGTTGGTCATTCAGTCCAACTGGTAGTTATTCGCAACGTTTTGCAACTGCGTCCTTTTCATGCTCGCTACTTGTGCTTCAATAGCTTTCTACTCGGTTGACTGCCCAGAGGAGCAGCACTCGTAGTTGTCGATGGTCCACGCGGGGCAGGTGGAAGGTGTTATTGCAGCTGCTGTTTGGGAAACACTACAAGCATAAGGACGTCAACAATGGGCTGCAGTTGCTCATGTTGCTGCTGCTGCCGCTGCCACTGCTGTTGCTGCTGCTATTGTAAAAAATAATTAATTTTGACTGTTTATATTGGCAGATGAGGAAGCTCGAATGTGCCAACCGCAGTTAGCTGAAATCCCCGTTGCCATACAGAGAGAACCCACGGAATATACGCACAGGTATGTTGCACACCATCTATTGATTTGGTCATTGAAATATTGCTAAACTTGATTTGGATCATGGAGCTATGTAAATGTGTGCAACAGACTGAGGGATGAATAATTAGAATTGGTTATAACCCAGTCGCTGTAGCGAAGTAAATTTGCCCTTCCATCAGTTACCCACATTTGCTTTGCATACACAACATTCTTTTCTATCCATTTATAATGATTCCAGGTTAATGCCGTCCCGTGTGCGTCGACCCACGTGCGCTCCACTTGACCCGATTGGCAGTCATATACAATCGGAGCACGCACAAACTAAATGTCCAGTGGGCCAGGATATGAACGATAAAGGACGGGGATAAAATATATTTAATGAGCTACAACTTTGGTGCGGTGTCGAATATATATAATATTTGTATATTTATATATGTATGTGTGCATGTTAAATGGTGATTGTTCAGTTTCAGCTTCAACTATTTGCTAGCAATCAACTGTGTAAAATATGGTTAATTTGCAATACCGTATGATCTCAAAGGCGGTCTTTGGCTGTAGATGCTTTGTGTCTGTACTAATTGTGCCATTAATAACTGAATAATAGTGTGAACAATTTGGTATCATTACATTTGGTAGAAGCCACAACAGAGGAAAGGGAATGTTGACCACGTTAGCTGGTCTGCATGCTATTATTGTTTCCGATGTCAATTATAGACGGAGGGACTCAACTTGTCATTCTCTACGAATATATGGGTGTATTTTGGTCAAAAACTTCAGCAATCAAAAGCCAAGTTTATATAGTTGTGGCAAGAAGTTGCAAGCAAATGATTTGGCCTCAAGTGTTTGTTGGCTGTTGTCGCAGCTGCCTCATTGTTTTGGTCACGCCCATCCGACAGTTTGAGCAGCTTCCTATCTTGGCTGTGTTTGTTTGGTATTATTATTGTACTTGTTGTTGTTGTTGTTGCTGTGTTGGTCGACCAAAGCCAGAGCCTGAATTTGTTTGCTCATTTGACTATGGTCTCTTAGGGTGTTCGGTCTGCTAGGCAGCTCTTTGCCACTCGCCGTTCCTGGCTCACTCAATTTGTTAATTTAGCTTATGGATTTTTCATTGTCGCCTTGATGCTGCTGCTGCTGCTGCTTGACTGTACCACAAATCATGTTTGCTACATGTAGAAGCCACTGCAATAGCGAATGTGCGTTTGCCATTAATTGTATTTTGTATTTTTTTTTTCTTGTTTTGCTCGCTGCACAAGTAGGACAAAAACGTAAATTGTATTTAAAATGCCATAAATTAAAAGACAACAACAACACGATGCCATCGAATCGGATACCTTTCACACAGCGTTCGCATCTTTGCGGGGGCTATTAAGATACATTAAAAATTGTTTAACCCACAGAGCTCAGCGAGTGGAACAGCCAGAGTGCCACACACACACACACACACACACGCTGTAAAAGGACCCGAGCAGAGGTCAAATCCTGACACACACACACACAGAGGCACATATGTGCGCTAAGTGCATTATAATCACGCACGTTTTAAGTGCAACGGTGAATTTATGCTTTTATACCTTTTGATGCCTTGCATACAGAAATTCAAGTAGCAGCCAGTGTTTCCTTGCCTTGCCTTGCCTTGCCTTGCTCTCCACCTGCCACTTAGCCTTCCATGCGTTAGTCGCATTTGTCAGAATTAAATTGGCTTAAGCCACTTGCTTAACTATTTGCGGCAATTTTTCCACGAAGCGAAACTTTTGAAGGAGCCACGCAGTGTAAAACCATAAACTATAATTACAGGTACTCATTACGCATTCCCAGCTGCTCCTTGCAATAACAGAGCGGAAACCAGGAAAGGCCGCAGACAATTGCATTCCATTGCCTGTTGGCAGCAATCTCGAACAATAGATAAGTCTGCAGAAAATACACAACCATAGCATAAAATGCACACACATACGTATATAATGCAGAGTTTTATGCATGATGAAATCATGTTTTGCATATCATGCAAAGGTCGCTTGAAAGGGTCCACAACAATTTTTGCACAGAATAAAAAATGGCAACCACAATAATGACAACAACTTGAAAGGCAGTTTGCAGGGCAAAGAAGAAGCAAGGCCCGTGGCAGGGAAACTGCAGTGAAAATATGCAGATATCCATAATCAATATAGTAAACAGCAGCAGTAAGGGTGCTGTTGTCGAGACAACCAGACTAGCAGATACTCCGTGCCCAAGTTTTTGATCAATTTATTGGGTAAGCAATGTGTGCAAATATTATCTCAAGTATGCAACGTGCAACGGGCAAATGTTGTCGTTGGTGCCTCGTTACCAGCTTAACAGTCAATCAATGCACACCCTACACTCATATTCACACCCTCGCACACACACACACTCATTCACACAAGCAAACACAAGCGACGTATCGCAACAGGCACAGACAAACGGCTGCGACAAAGTTTTGAGTGCCTGACTTGACATAAATTTATGTTTGGTTACTTCAGTTTGCAATGTCCATTTAAACCGTTGACTGTCGCATGCTTCAAGCCTTTTATCTGCAGTTGCATTATTAAGTATACGTATTATTACAAACATTCAACTGTTTCTTATCTGTATCTAAGATTAAGGATAAAGTTACAACATAAATCGATTGATCTAATGATTGATTCTTACGAGGTCTGACCAATAAGTAATGAGACTGATTTTTTAGCCGCGCTTGTGGTAACACTGCGAACCTGAAACTTCGGTCGGTTAATCTCCCATCCCTCCTCTATCGATGCATGTGCTCGCGACTTTCGTACGTTCGATAGTTCTCCAGCTGTGTTGTGTTTTCGACAACGTGTTTGTAAGGCGTGTCACGAATATGGAACGACGTAATATTGAACAGCGGTACGCGATTAAATTTTGCGTTAAACTCGGCGATTCTGTTACGGAAACGTACGGTAAATTGGTCAAAGTGTTCGATGATGAAGCCCTGAGTCGTGCTCAGGTGTTTCGATGGCATAAAGATTTTAAAAATCGTCGTGAGAGCGTCGGGGATGAACCGCGAAGTGGGAGGCCGGTTGAAGCTCGAACTGACAACAATGTTCAGCGTGTGCGCACTCTCGTGCATCAAGATCGGCGGCTAACCATTCGAATGTTGGCTGATGAACTTAATTTGAATGAGAAACCGTCAGAAAAATTTTAACTGATGATTTGTCCATGAAAAAGCTGTGTGCAAAGATGGTACCGAAGAACCTTTCGGCGGAGCAAAAACACGAGCGAATGTCCATTTCACAGGATTGTCTGGAACAGGTTGAAGCTGATCCAACTCTTCTCGATCGTGTAATTACTGGTGATGAAAGTTGGTATTTTCAGTACGATCCCAAAACAAAACGGCAAAGTCAACAGTGGCTGCCTCCTGGTGCAGCCAGACCGAAGAAGGCGAGAATAAGCAAATCAAAAGTGAAAACGATGATGATTTGCTTCTTTGACAGCAAAGGAATCGTGCACAAAGAGTTTGTACCACCTGGGCAGACCGTCAACCAACATTTCTACCTGAAAGTACTCGATCGGCTGCGAAAACGAGTCATTAGAGTCCGTCCAGAGATTGCCAAAACGTGGATCCTTCATCATGACAATGCTCCATGCCATCGTGCCTTCAGTGTGTCGCAGTTTTTGACCTCTAAAAACATCGAATGTTGCTGCAAGCGCCCTATTCGCCGGATATGTCACCCTGTGACTTCTTCTTGTTCCCCCAAACAAAATTGGCCGTGAAAGGAACGCATTTTGAGTCCATAACTGACATCCAGACCGCCGTGACGAGGGTACTAAAGGACATTCCAGTCGAAGCCTTCCAGAAATGTTACGAAAGCTGGAAAAAACGTTGGAACCAGTGTGTAGTTGCGGGAGGGGAGCACTTTGAAGGGGATCACATCAATGTACCTTAATTTTTAAATATACGTATTTTATGGACTTAGTTTCATTACTTATTGGTCAGACCTCGTATATAAGAGAAGCATTTTCTGTGTGCTGAACACACATATGTGAAGTGAATTGAAGTGAGTGAACAAGTATTAAGTATGCCGCTGAAAACTAGTGGAGAGGCAGCCAAAAGGCTGGCAAGGCTCAAAAGAACATCACCAAGAATGACAAGAAGAAGAAGCGCAAGAGGAAGAAAAGCTAAGCCATCTATATTTACAAAGTACTAAAGCAGGTCCATCCTGACACCTGCCGCCTTACCGCCAACAAACGTTCTACCATCACAAGTCGGGAAATCCGCTTTGCCGCCCTGCCGCCTTCCCGCCCTGCCGCCTTACCGCCCTGCCGCTTTGCCACCCTGCCGCCCAGCCGCTTTGCCGCCTTACCGCCCTGCCGCTTTGCCGCCCTGCCACCTTACCGCCCTGCCGCCCTGCCGCTTTGCCGCTTTGCCGCCTTACCGCCCAGCCGCTTTGCCACCCTGCCGCCCTGCCGCTTTGCCGCCTTACCGCCCTGCCGCTTTGCCGCCCTGCCACCTTACCGCCCTGCCGCCCTGCCGCTTTGCCGCTTTGCCGCCCTGCCGCTTTGCCACCCTGCCGCCTTACCGCCCTGCCGCTTTGCCACCCTGCCGCCTTACCGCCCTGCCGCTTTGCCGCCTTACCGCCCAGCCGCTTTGCCACCCTGCCGCCCTGCCGCTTTGCCGCCCTGCCACCTTACCGCCCTGCCGCTTTGCCGCTTTGCCGCCCTGCCGCTTTGCCCCCCTACCGCCCTGCCGCCTTACCGCCCTGCCGCTTTGCAACCCTGCCGCCTTACCGCCCTGCCGCCTTACCGCCCTGCCGCCCAGCCGCCCAGCCGCTTTGCCACCCTGCCGCTCTACCGCCCTACCACCTTACCGCCCTGCCGCTTTGCCGCTTTGCCGCCTTACCGCCCTGCCGCTTTGCCGCCCTGCCGCTTTGCCACCCTGCCGCCCAGCCGCTTTGCCGCCTTACCGCCCTGCCACCTTACCGCCCTGCCGCCCTGCCGCCCTGCCGCTTTGCCGCTTTGCCGCCTTACCGCCCAGCCGCTTTGCCACCCTGCCGCCCTGCCGCTTTGCCGCCTTACCGCCCTGCCGCTTTGCCGCCCTGCCACCTTACCGCCCTGCCACCTTACCGCCCTGCCGCCCTGCCGCTTTGCCGCTTTGCCGCCCTGCCGCTTTGCCGCTTTGCCGCCTTACCGCCCTGCCGCTTTGCCGCCCTGCCACCTTACCGCCCTGCCTTACCGCCCTGCCGCCTTACCGCCCTGCCGCTCTACCGCCCTACCACCTTACCGCCCTGCCGCTTTGCCGCCCTGCCGTCTTACCGCCCTGCCGCTTTGCCACCATGCCACCCTGCCGCCCAGCCGCTTTGCAACCCTACCACCTTACCGCCCTGCCTTACCGCCCTGCCGCTTTGCCGCCCTGCCGCTTTGCCACCCTGCCGCCTTACCGCCCTGCCGCTTTGCCGCCCTACCTAAAAAATCAGTCTCATTACTTATTGGTCAGACCTCGTATTTTATTTAGTTTTGATTACACAATCAATGCCAGCAAATGCATATTAAGAAGGGAGACAGTTCGGGGCAGGGGCAGCTGGTTTTTCGTGCAGTTAATACATAGGATATTGGCTGGCTTCTGCACAATGCTCTGGATTAGGCGCTGTACTTTTGGCATATCGAATGTCCAGACAGGGACTTAGCCAAGCAAAGCATGAGAAAGAGTTGGGAGTCGAGCAAATGGAAGAAACACAGACTTCAAAATAATAGCTGCTCAAATGACATCTGAAAAACCTAACAAGATATTAAATACCCTGACAAAATAACCAAGCAAAACAAATATTTTCTTATAATAAGAAATTGTTTTCTTCAATTTCGCATTTTGCCCAATCACCGAAACAAACTATTTCAGAATGTGATTCAATTGTGCAGGGTATCTCTTAGTCGTGGTTTCTATTGACTAGATTACAATTTAACGGTGTTCTGGGGCTAATGAATAAAATTCTGTGCATTCCTGTGCAGAGTTAGGCATACTGAGACTGTCTAAAGGAGGGTGGCAGGATTGTCATTGCCTTAATCCAGAATACCCATCCCAGCCTGAACTGGCTCATTGCGCTTCGTTCTGGCCATGAAGTAACTTTGGAGCTTGCTTTTGTTGCCATTGCGGTCAGCATTGTTGTCATTGACTTTGTGCAATATTGCCAGATGCCTCGTCGACCTCGGAGATTTGCGATTTGTGCATATGTCAAAGCAATTGAATTTAAAGCCAAATGCCGATGTTCGTCCTCACTGAATTGGACACAGATACTGCATGTAGAGAAACATTTAACAGACAAAATCAGCCCAAAAAGAGCTCTCTTGATTGTGAAATGAAAAAACTATTAATCTGAAGATATGTAGGAGAATTAACATTTCGGATCTTAAGCGGTTTAGTGAGAAGCTGTGGCCTGCGATATGTAATTTAAATTTCAAATTCCTAACTGCAAATTGTGTTCAAACAGACAAACAGACGGAAAATATAATATTATTCTAATCGAAGGGGTCGTACACCAAAAGGTCAGTTCAGTTCATGGTCAAAGTCAAAATTTGATCTTTCGCAGGAGTTGCAAAAACCAGAAAAGTTGCCAGCAATCCTTGTTTTGAATTTTCCAACGTTCACTTACTGTGAAAATTTCAAACTCGAGGTTTGAGCTCTGTAATAATTGCCAATTGTCAGACAGTCCAAAACTATTTTCTTAAGGCATTAGAGGTACATACATGTATGGAAGTCAAGGTTGCAATCAGTCAATCACTCATGCAGTCAATCATTCAGAACGTTTCCCAAACAATGCCAGTCAAGTGGATTGCTTGTTTTATTTGATTAAGCAATAAGTATACGCTATATATATAAGTATACCCACACACTGACACACACACACACACAATGGGACAAGCAAGCAGAGGGTGTGGTTTCGGTTTTTGTGTGGTTTTCGTTCATGCTTCTCAGGCTTAGTGCATTGAAAAACCTTTTAGCCGCATATGTTGCCAACAGCTGTGCGCAATTCCCGCAGCGCCTACACTTGCCACTAGTAGAACAAATTCACTAGACACACACACACACGCAAACCAATGTACACATTGCGAGTGAAAAGCAGTTGTGCAGTAACAAATGTGATTGATGCTCAAAATTGCATGCAAATATAACCGCCCTCTATTTGAAAATCATCATTTCCTCCCCAAACATGTCCACTTTTCGCGCTTGTTATGCAAGCAGCGCATTATGCATGCGTACGCATTCACACACACACACACACACACACACACACATGCACACACACACCCCAACACATACACCCTAAAGCATACAACCCAATGCATACTAATGAAACTCTGTTACATTTTGATAAGCTTCGCATGGGAGTTGCGCTTGCCAATTTTTGGCTCTTCGTTGAGGCCAAATAAGCGCCTTAAAAGTGCACAAGAAACAAGTGAGTGCTGAACTGTGGATGTGTACGTGGATGTGTGTGTGTGTGTGTGCATTGTGACCATCCAACTGATTACAGGCAGTCGTTCGTTAGCCTTGGCGGCTACGGATGCCACAGTCGACAATCCGCAGCCATTGTCAGCAGTCAGCAGTCAGCAGTCAAATGTCAATTGTCAATTGTCAGCTATCACTTGAGCGCCTCATGTGGCCTGCTAATGCGCACTTGCACTGTTGCACTCTAATGAGTGATGCAACTGGAAACTGGCAACCAGTCAGCCTGTTAACTGACTGATATTCGTATGCGTACTGCTTCACAATGCCATCATAGTGTACTAGCTCACTTCAGTAGTTAGCTGCATTTAACCACTCTTCACTCTATTCTATCAATATGTTTAAGTGCCACTTGTTCAAGCTTTCAATTTGAATACAATTTTCCGCGCAAACAGTTGGCAAGTTTAATTCAATTACTCATGAACTGCGATGTTTTTATTTCACTATTTTTCTTTTTTAAGCCAGAAAGGAGCGATCCATTAGTGCGCAGAAATTGCATTAAACTTTTATATTAATACATTTTTTTCCAATTTCACATTCTATTCACTTATTCATGGCTGCGTGAATTTATAAATGGCCTTTGAGACGTGCTGACGTGATGTTAAGAGAAATATTTTAATTGTGAAGGTTGCAGGTTCATTTTAGCTGAAGCAAACGAACTAGAGAGTGTTCAATTGGTTAGACAGGAGGAGTCGTCTAGTGATTGCACTGAAGTCTCCGCCAAAAAGGTTAACTGATATGAGCAAACTGTAAATGAATACTTTTCAGTTTTCTACCCATCTGCTTTAAATTAATTTTGAAATATATACCTTTTGTAAAACTAACCAGTGGAGAAGTGGTTTCCCTTAAATTTGTGTCCTTCCGGAAAAAGGGGTCAGCTATTGATAATTAAAATGCAATCAAAATAACAGTTAGCCCACAAAAGGTTGTGGCAAAAGTATTTAAATAATACTTAGAACTTTTAAATAATTGGTAGCAATCACAGCTACATATGCATTTATTGATATAACTATGGCCTCGGCTCAAATTGCATACCCATTTATAAGGTGAGTCCACACACATCGAAGCCTTAGGATTTCAAATATATTGGGCATGGTTTGCAATATTTGTGCGTGTCTTCTGCTTTCCATATTTCTCTCTAGCAATTAATTTCTAATTTTCATGCAAATCCCCAATGCAATGGGCGCGGGGCTGAGATGTGAGGGCGACAGTAAATTTCAGTTATGTTGCTCTCATAAATACAACATTGTCCAATAATATAATTTTGTTTGGTCATATGTCAATGTCTGTGTGTTTGCCAAATGACCTCGTTACCAGACACACAAAGAGACCCACATGTAAGGTGAAATCAGGGACAAAAAAAAAAAAAGGACAGGACAGGCGACAAAGATGCCTGGCAAACGTGCAGCATATGTTGCATGGATGTGGCATGAAGTTGGACAATGCTATGCGTATAGGGTCCCATGCAGTGAGATTTGAGGACTTGCTGTTGTGGGGGCCCATGGGCCCCGACAGAAGTTGGGGGCTCGCAGTGCGGCAGTCTAATTAATGGGTGTATTGGAGCATGCGGCAGTGGCAGTGGCAACAGCATGGGGGCAACAGTGGGCCATGCAATGCGATTTGGGATATTAAATGTTACGATGCAGGTCAGGCTTGCTAGCTATGAGTTCGTGTGCCAATGGTTGTAAATACACCATGAGTGTGTGTGTGTATGTGCCTATGTGTGTGTGTGTGTGTGTGTGATGATCACATGCTATTAAACCGCAATACAATAGCAATTTTCATACAAATGATTTATGGGTCGGGACATGCAGAGCTGCCGGCTGCCGACAATTGCCGATGACTGCAAATGTCATGAAAAATACATTCGCTATATAGACAGAAACCAAATAGCAAAAAATAAAAACAAAAACGTGGACAAGAGACGCAATGAGAAGCGGTGAGGTAAGGGGGAAAACTGGCAGATTACAACACATGCAAGGAATAAAAATGAGAAAGAAACCCCTACGAAAAATAACTGTATACATAAATATAACTAGTCAGAATGCTCGACTACGATATACCCTGAACCCAGTTATTAAATAAATTCTAGTTTTATTGGCAAATTTCTCTTTAAAAAGTTATGCACTCAATTGTGAGTAGGTCTGCAAGTGCACTCTTTTCTTATAGTAAGCATTGCCACTGAAGAGTACAAAAAAATACGAATGCCGCGCATAAGCATACATGCATACATGCATACATACAGGTAACGGGTCTCTGCAGAATACACACAAAAACGTATTGACATTCGCGTCGATTATCATGCCATCTCTTTCCCACACAAGCGCTCGCATATTTATGCATAGAAATGAGATGAATTTGAGAATCTACTTTCCACTATAACTAAGGTGTTACTTATCCGATCTTGATGGGCAGTTGATCAATAGTATGCATATGCATATTATATATGTACTAGAAGATTCTGTCTTTAAAATTGTAGCATTAATCGCTATCGGAAATCGAAATGTATCGATATTCCTCAATAAAATAAACCTAACTTGATCTTCGACTGGTATTCGAGAACCTATATTCCAAATTTAAAGTCATGGACATGGACATGGCTATATTGACTCGGCTATTGATCCTGATACAGAATACATATACTTTATGGGGTCGGAGATGCTTCCTTCTGCCTGTTACATTCATTTGCACAAAGCCATTATACCCATTTTCCCCATTTTTAATGGGTTCAGAGTATAAAAATGAAGCCAACAAGTTCATTTAATTCATTCGTTCATTCATTCAAAAAATTATTAAAAATAATAACTAAATACAATCAAATCGTCAAAAAAGTGCATCAGGTTTTTTTAACAGAGCCTGACGGCAGAGCCAGTATTCACGCAGGCACACCAAAAAGCCAGATGAAATGTTGAAAAAGAACACATGTCCTGGACCCAGGAGAGGCAAATGTGGTATTTTCCGATGAAACCAATTTTAATTTCGATTATCTAAACGGCTTAAATTATTACTGGAATGATTTCAAGAAGCCTGAGAGTTTTTTTCCTACTCAAAGCTGTGATTCTGCATTCAGTCATCAAAAATTGACCTTGGTTGGTAAAATTGTAGGACGTATGAGCTGGGAAGGCTATATAAAGCTGCTGGATGAAGACCAGATCCAATTGACTTATTCCAGCAGGATAATGTTCCAAGGCATGTGTCGCGTGCCTGTCGCGGATGGATTCGGGATAAGGATTTTAAGCTTATAGAGTGGCCTGACCTGAATCCCTTAGAGAACATGTGGGGGACACCTGTTCCGTCAAGTTTAAGTGGATAATCAACAGTTTGAGATAGTTGAGCAGCTACAAAGGCTGTCGTTAAGGAATGATCTAAAATCCCATTATCTGAGTTCTAAAAAGTTGTTGAATCGATGTCAAAACGAATTTTAGTTATAGGCAAATCTGGAGTCTGAAAACGCTATTAATTTATGAGTTTCATTAATTTATATTAGCACTGCCTTTAATCGAATTTCACAGAGTTTATATCATGGGAACATGTACATATATATACATATATAATATTCTTATAAATTTAAATAGGTATTATTCAATATATATATATCTTTGTAGACATACGATTATTATACAAAAAGTTTTATCAAACGAAAAGAGTAGTTTGCATAGATGTACCGAACAAGTCGAATGTACCTTATGTTGCTCACCAATCGAAGGGTATACAATAACTGTTAAGAGAGAGCGAGAGTGAGAGCGAGAGTGAGAGCGAGAGCGAGAGCGGATGGAGTCAGTTTATGTGCCTGCCAAACGAGGCGTCATTAGGTCGCTTTTACGGTTTGGCTGTCATAAAAATTAATATTTTGCTCCCGTTGGACTATAACAGGCAATAGTTAGCAATTCAAATAGTAAAGTTCTCTCCTCCATGTCACTCACTACTACCCTAACAAACTTGAGCTATGTATGTCATTTCATGTACTTTTGTTACCCTTGCAGAGGGTTTCTTATATATATATATATGTATATGTATATATATATTTGGTTTTTTTGGCATTATGTACTACTGTATATATAGATGATCAAATTTCATTTTTCCTTAATTTTAATTTAGTATATATAAGTTGGGATTAATTGGGGCGAGGGTACTCAAGGTTCACTGCTCCAGAATTTGTTTTTCTCTTTTCGTTTTCTTCATATTATTGATTTGCATTTCTCCTTCTGTGGGTCATTGAGGAAAACGCGATTGGGGGTCGCAAATATAATTTGGCTTGGCCAAAATGTGGCTAATTAATGTCAGCTAACAAATAAGTTGTGCAATTGCGGTTAAAAACGTTTCATTTAATTGCAGCTGTAATGATTTATAATTCATTAAATGAAGCACCAACAAACAGCAAGTAAAATAAAATGCCTGCTCAAAGCAATATGATTAAATTACCTCAACCCTCACTCCATTATCGGTCCACAAAGACGATGTTTTCCTTTTTGATGAGAGCTATGCAAATTGGCTTGAGCATTTGTCACGGTGCGCGGTCTGCGCTAAGCGTTCATTCAATTAGGCACCCAGCACTTGCTGGAACCGCTCAGCCACGCAACTGCTGAGCCACAAAACGGGTATCATTCATGGATGGCACTCCTTTGGCTACAACGTGGCGGCAACGTGAAACATGCATCACAAATGAATAGACAGGGGGCATGAACGTATGTGGCAGGATGCGCTCGTGTTATGTCGGTTATGTGGGTGGGTGACTGAGGCTTGAACTGGAACTGGCACTGGACCTGGCCCCGACGCTGACGCTGACATGCCAAAGCTTAGTTGGTGCCACAAAGTCCCGAAAAACTCATAAAACTTTGCAATTGTTTAAACGTGCCGCATGCGGCGCTTCATACAACATCACCGAAGGTTGGGTTGGGTTTGGTTTTAGGTTTGGGCTATACATTCTGGGCATGCTCCGTTTAGAATCGCTTTAAATGCCAAACACTTTAACTGGCCACACTTCAAGCGTTGCAATTCCAAAACACCAACGCCAACAGCAACAACCACAAATTGTTGCCTATTTTTGTGGGCACTCTAGAAAACGCTAAAGCGGCCCACAATTCCATTACCCCCCTTTTCTGGAGCTGGAGGTGGCAGGGAACGTTGGCCATTTTGCGCTGCTTAATAACTTGCACTTGCTGCAGCAACTTGAGCTGCATTTTTGACCATTATTCAAGCGGCGAAGGCGCTGAAATATGGCAGCAGAAACTTTGCGAAACACTCGAGTACACGTGCTCATGTGCACACGTGCCACACAGACACACACACACACACACACACACATACACACATGTCAACTGATTATGTATGCATGCAATGCATGTTTTCCTGCAGCTTACCCTCCTTGTAGATAATACCCTTCATTCTACCTTCCATGTGCAAATCGGCAAAAAGAGCAACTGCTTGGCATAGAATTTCAAATGATCTAATGAAACAAAAAGCAAACTGCAACAACAAAGCAGCACACATAAAAATGTCCTACGCAATACATTCTCATGTCCTTATGTGCCTGTGTGTGTGTGTGTGTGTTTGTGTGTGTGTGTGTGTGTGTGTGTGTGTGTGTGTGTGTAAAACGAAGTTATTGTGTTTGTGCAAAAACCATGGAAAAGAAAAGAAAAAACACAAACACAACGTTGCCATGCAATAAAAAACAATGTTTATCAAACAGAGCAACACAAACATTTTCTCGACTTTTTAATAGGAAAATATACATTTCATTTTGATTACATATGTACAGTAAATATAAATATGTAACATGTAAATTTACACATATATTGCAAAATATAAATATGTACATAACAATCGATTTATTTTCGGAGTTGCGATCATTTGCAATATTCAACTTAATTTGATTCTATTGAGGAGTGATTATATTGGACTAAATCTGCGAGTCATTCATTAACCTGAACCCATTTAAAGTGAATAAAAAGCAAATCCGACCTCATTAAGTATATACATTTTTGATCGGGATCAAAAACCGACTCAATCCGTCTGTATGAACACGCGGATCTCAGAGAGCGAGAGACTTGAGTGTAATATAAGTTTTCTTGTAGCACGGGCAGAAAAAGTTTCGTCGATAATTACCCCCCTTTCGCGAATATCGATATATATCGATATATTATTTCACTTAGTTATTTTTCCTTTGCATTTGATGCGCCCTTACATTTGAGTGTGCCAAACACATTTAAAGGGCAAACTTTGCAATACAACTGGATAATACAGTTGTGCTCAGAATAATCAATCGATTCTTACTTGTTTCAAATTAATTTAATTAGTCAAATAATAAACTGAATTGAAAGCTCAGTTTACGCCAAGTGACAAATGTGCAAGCAAAACTTATTTGCTGCAGAGTGGAATATGCACAATAGTCATAATAATTTAAGGGCAGACCTGGGACAACAGTTGAGTTAAGACAGACTTGTGTGGTCAGCGTGTGTGGAACTTGAAGTTTAAATGTGTATGTACGTGTGCATACCCCCAAAAATATCGTGTAGCAACAGCTATCAGCGGAAACCAACTAGCAAGATCCAGCAGCTAAAGTGGTTTTCCGTTTGCCATTCACATTGCCTTGTGGCTGTTGTACCGCAACCGCAGTGTCTGCAGTTACCATACTGCAGCAGATACACACACACACACACGCGCACGCACACACACACGACACACACACACGACACACACACACGACACACACACACGACACACACACATACAGTGGCGGACACCTTATTTGGAACAATGTCAAAGAAAAAAAGTAATTGCCTGCCATAAGCTAACCATTCATTATTTTTCAAAAATTCCAAAGACCGATGGTAGGTATATATATTTCCCACCAAAATTAATATATGACCCCAATACACTGGGGTTTCCCCACCCACTAGGTATAGTTATGTAAAAAAGTACCCTAATTTAAGGGGAAATTTTATTTGGAACAGTATAAATAATATAATATATTTGCATTATAAAAACTTAAATAAGGATGTTAATACTTAGTATGATATCCTTTAGCCTTAACAACTTCCCTTAACCTATTATTCATGGAAAATACCATCTTCCTGGTAGCTTCTGAGCTGATTTTGCTCCACTCATCCCGCAGAGCATTTTTGAGGTCTTCTTTGCTGGATATGCTGTGCTTCCGGATGTTATTTGCCAGCACAGCCCACAAATTCTCAATGACATTTAAATCTGGAGACTGGGCCGGCGGAATTATCATGTGGGGGCAGTTCCTCATGAGCCAGGACTGTACTATCTTGGCCTTATGCTTGGGATCGTTGTCCTGGTTGAACCGGAAAGTACGTCGGATTCCTACTTTCTCGGCACTTTGGAGTAAATTTTCCTTTAGTATGTTGAAGTATACATTCTTGTCCATTGTTGTTTCAAAAATCACAAAATTCCCGAATCCGGCTGACGAGATACATACCCAGCCATGTAACTTCCTCCACCATGCTTGACTGTTGCCTTTACGTGTTTGGGATTCAGGTCAGTATTGGACTGTCGCCACACACAATTCCGTCCGTCCGAGTCAAAAATGGTGGATTTGGACTCATATGCAAATATGACTGTGTTCCAGAACTCCAAATCCTTGTCCAAGTGGTTTTTGACGAACTTCATCCAAGTCCCTATATTTTTCACGCTTATAAAGGTCTTCTTCCGTGATACTCGGCCATTTAAGTCATGTTTGCGCAGAAACCTGCACACAGTTTCCACACAGCACTTTTTCCCCATTTCATCCTGCACCTGTTGAGTCAGTTTTGGAGCCGATAGCTTGGGAGATCCCCTTATTTTCCTGATGATCCTTCGCTCTTCCTCTTCGGTGAAATTCTTGTTTGGTGCCATTCTGCCCTTGTTCTCAATCCGATTTGCGCCGAATGATGTTATACGCATTTGAGTTGCCCAGACTGACCATTTCAGCTATTTGGCGATGTGAATATCCGTTTTTGTGGTGTTCCAGGATGAGTTTCCGTAGTTCAATGGTGGTCTATTTGTCCATAGTCCTTTTTGGCTTATTGCACCCGAGATGCAGGATAAAACTAAACAGACTACAAAGGATTGGTCTATTTATACCGAAAATACTCAACTTTAGGTAAAAAATCCGGGTTTTATGGCGTCCCGGTGCCCACAATGTACCAGCTCCAAATGAACTACGCCTGGAAGTAGGCAACATTTATTTATAATTCTTCCTAGCAGGTGGGGAAACCCCAGTGTATTGGGGTCATATATTAATTTTGGTGGGTAATATATATACCTAACATCGGTCTTTGGAATTTTTGAAAAATAATGAATGGTTAGCTTATGGCAGGCAATTACTTTTTTTCTTTGACATTGTTCCAAATAAGGTGTCCGCCACTGTATGTGTGCACACATATGTACATATAGGGGATTTGGTGCTGCATTTTCAATTTGTGCATTGAAAAACCAGTTTTTATGCGCAGCCTTAAGCGTTCGCAGCCACACAAGTTGGTTAGTCGTCTAGCTGAAGGACTCTTCTATGCTCTGCCAGCGTCTAAATTACTTGCTAATTTACTCAATTGTTAGCCACTTAATTAACGCATTGTATACCCTAACATCTTTTCTGCTTGGGTTTAATATGAATTATTTTTAAAATACTTTCGAGTCACGACCCACCTTCGACATGCACGTAACTGGAGCAGAAATTGGCACACCAAGCCGCAACAACAGCCAAAATGAGAGCGCCGCAAATTAGAAAAAAAAAAAAAATAATAATAAATACAACATTAATTTGTATGCCCCCATGGCTGCCGCAAAGGACGCGAAATGCACGAGTTTCCTGAAACGTGAAAGCAACCGGAAAAATTTTACCGACCGAGAGAAAGGCATAGAAGCGTTGTGATTATGGTTGTATGTGTGGATGTGTGGATGTGTGTGTGTGTGTGTGTGTGTGTGTGTGAGTGTATGTGTGTATGTGTGCGTGTATGCTGCAAGCAATGCGTTTCCGGGCGTCGACCAACGGTCGGGGCCAATTGCCACTGACCGAAAAAAAATCGAGAAGGCAACGCGGCTCAAGCGAAAATGCAGCTAAATGACAAAGCGCACTGTGGGGAACTGAAGGGCATGTAGAGAGAGAGAGAGAGAGAGAGAGAGGGAGAGAGAAGGAATGAGCTAAAGCAGGAGAGCGAGTTAAGTGCAAGAGAAAAGAGAAAATAGAAATAATATTGGTTTGACTTCGGTAGCGACCAGCAACGGGGCCCCACTGCGGGGACCTGGTGTGGCACATAAATTTGGTCAGGCACGTGCTGGCAACAAAGCAACAGAGACATGGGGCAAGCCGAAACTGACAGCTCAGCCGGCATGCAGCCAGAGTGCAACCGAGGCAATCGCTGCTACAACCAACACCACCACCGCCAGCAAAGGCCCTTCTCACCTTGTTCCTCTCATGCAACCATGCAACCGTGCAACATGGCAGTCGTCGTCGCATTGCACAAAAGTTTTAGTTACTTATGGCAGCACTAGAATTGGCCCAGGGTTGAGCGACTGCAACTGCCATCCCTGCCAGCTCTGACAGTAGTTGGGGAATAGAACCTTTTGGGCACTATGGCCAATGCGACGATGCACATATGGCAGTAGCGCTTAAGGCCCCAAAGCCCATGCCGCCGAACTGCCAACGGCAAATACATTGTAATTGAGTCAAAAACTCATTGAGCACAGTTAGACAACGGCATGAAAGAGATAAGATGAATTAACGGGATAGAGAGAGGATAAATGAGAGTGGAATTGAAAGCTACTTAAAGGGTTTGAGAGGCAACAATGAAAATAAAATTGAAAATCGTTGACCCTGTGGCTCACAGCTAAACTTGGTCAAAGATTTCCCTTAGCAAAGCCAACGCGTCACTTTTTATTAAGCGGGGAATACCAGAATACCAGAGACACATATGAAATGTGATTTCAGCATTTATTTCCGGCAGATGTGTCAGATACCTGAATCTGAATTTCCTTTAAATATGTTGAAGTATTGTTCTGGATATTTATTTGGGTTTTCTTATCTCTGGATGCATACATCCAATTAATAGTATAGATGGCTTACTTATATCATATCCTTACCGAAATATGTCGATACGCAATAAGCGTGTTCGAAAGAAGGGCTTGGCTGGGTCGATGGTTTACTTGATGACTTACCTGAAAATATAGATCGAGAAAAGTTGCATTAAATAAATGGAATAAGAATGCTAAAGGTGTATTCCTAATGATAATTACATAGGTGTAAGAAATCATTGACAAACACATAACATAAGCAAGGCAGACAAATTTCTATGCAGCAAAATATGGATATAAATGATAAAAAAACGTTGATAGAAAAAGAACATTCAATAATTTACAATATGCCATCAAAATGAACACCGAAATTGAAATATATATATATATGTATGTATATATATAGTATATATAGATATATGCATATTTATATGCATATAAGTGGTCAGCAGGTGATGCTGGGTTGAGCCCGTTGCCGACTTGTCTAAGTACCACTAAGCTTCTAGCGAATCGCGCAAAGTCGCCTGTCAACTAGCAACAATTGCAAAAAGAAGAACAACAATGAGCTATTAATGAGGCTGCTGCAACTAGCCAGCTGAGCCAGTCACGATGCAAATAATAAGAAGATGCCACACAGTTGCATTTCTAATGAACACGTTTGCACGACTCAAATCCGTAGCACAAATTGAGCATCTTCAGTTTGAAGGCCAGTTTTGTTTTCATTTAAGATTTATTTTTATTATTAACTAATTTTAAAAGTTATAGCCAAAAAAAATAAATAAAAATACGAGCAATTCGACAGTGTGAAATCTGCGAACATTTTAAGTGGATGCAAGTGCTGAATATTTTTTCTTTTTGCCAGCGAGCTGGGACTCGATTAATATGATCTTAAGTAGTTCAAAACTAATTTGTATCCATTATGTGGAAAATATGTAGAAGATCAATACAACATTCCGATGACTAATGTTGATAACAGGGAGTGAATATTGTACGATTTCGTCAAGAGCAGAAATAAATAAATACGCACCCGAGCCATGGGCTGCAAATAGAAATGGGTTTTCGCAGCATTTGTCGGGCGGCCTGCAGTAGGCAGATGGTATCACATGCAGCGTCATGAATAAGATAATATCAAGACATGCTATCTGTAAGCGTCAATTCTTACAAATTTTGACTCAAAGAATCTTCAACCGCATAACTACGTGCAGCTCGCTCCTACCACAGACTCATCAGAAATTGTTGACAGTTGACAGAGAATCGAGCAAATGCCTTCGAAGTTCAAAGTCAAGCGCCAGGTTTCTGCTCAATTTTGAATTTGTGCTGCGACATTCTGGCATGCAACATTGTGTTGTGCGCGTTTCTCTAAAATACAGACAAGTATGATTTACCGCCAAACTCAGGACACTCTCGTGGTCTTGGAAATAAGCGCAATGAAGAAAGGAATCGTGGACTGGGCTCTCTGTTGGGGGGCCCAATCGGCTGAGTCTTCAGTACCGCAGCAATCATGTCCCGCTGCACCCGAACAAGCGGCAGCCAGAAAGCGAACGATGTAGCAACCGCAAATTCTCTAGGTTCGGTACGCGAGAGACGCCTGCGACCCACGGGACTAATTTCGAAAATACGTATTGCTGGCCGCAAGATAACATATCAAACCAACTGCTTTAAGTGAAGCGTCAAAACTGGACAATATACCAATACTTTGTGGACTTTTATCCGGAGCTCGATAATACGAGACTGCGCCGCGCCTTTTAAGCGAGCACCGGCAGTTTCATCCGTCACAAAATATTGGTAGTGTCCAGTTTGGACGCTTGACCGCTTGCAAGCAGTTGGTTTGACGTGTTATCTTGCGGCCAACAACACATAACTATCGCAGGTCAACAACAGCCATATCGTCTTATGGCAGCTAGAACCAGTTGCGAATCACAGCTACCACATCATATTGACTGCAGCACCACGTTTATGCAACACTTTTTTTATACTTTGATACCGAAAGTATCGATTCTTCTGAGGCCGATGAGTAGCAGCAAAATGGTGAAACAAAAGATGAAATTAATCACAAATAGCAAATTGAGAAAGTTGTTCAACATAGAGTAAAAATCAAATACATTTTTTTTTTAATAAAAATGTACATTAAATAATTTACAATATGCCATTAAAATGAACATCGAAATTGAAATATATATATAGTTATATACGTATGTATATATACAGTATATGTAGATATGTATATGCATATTTAAATGCATATAAGTGGTCAGCAGGTGATATGCGAAATAACTGAAAATTGATATTAAAAGACATAGAAAAATACAAGCAAAACCACACGCACCCACACACACGCACACACCCACACACACACTTACAATCTGACGTAGCATTACACATATTTGCGGCTGTTTATTTGCATGCCAAAGCGTAAAGTATTGCAAAAAAGTGACTGACACAGATAAATGGAAAAAACAGGAAATTAAAAAGATAGCAAAATACAATTTCCCTTAAATAAAGAAAACTAAAAAAAACCTGAATGTATGTATACATTTATTTATATATATATATATATATATTAATCTCTTTTAGACATATATATTTTTGTTGTTTTTTTTTTAACTGCTGCTAACTCACAAAATGCAGTCCGATAAAGGCTCTTAATCATTGTTTGGTAAAACATTTAATCAATAATTATATGCTGTCACATTCGATCTGTCTTCAGTCACTCCATGTTTGCCACGATAATTACAATCTCAAGTGTGATAACAGAATAATGCTTAATAATAATCATATCCATCGTACTTGTTGACATCTTATTGACAGAAAATCGACGTACTTGAAACTTGTTAATTCTTTTGACTGGTGATGGTATCGTGAATAACTTTCGAAATATATGCAAATTTTTGGCGATAACTGACAAAAGTGTCAACGATAAATTTAACCACACCGGATGCGATTTCAGTAAATCAACAAGCTGCACCAAAAAAAACAAAGCATTCAATCCAAAGATGAATATTTTTCCACAAAATTTGTCTGCTGTGTGATCTTAGCAGATTCAAATTAAAGTATTTTAAATAAATTTAAACTTTATCAAATGATTATGCACCAACGCGCTGTTGACGAGCTTAAAAGTAGACGGAGATGCGAGTGGGTGGGAATCTTTATGCTGGATCTATTCAGTATGTCTAAATTGTACGGACAAAGCCATATAACTACTAAGAGCACTGTTGAACATTAGATGGCACCACGTATACGTATACATATGTCTGTATATATATATATATAGAGAGAGTGAAGCGGACGTGCCATTTGTGCGCCTTCTGTGCATTATGATTATATCTTAATGAATGTTATGAAACACATAAATCAAATTGCGAAAAGGCCTCAAGCAGTTGGACAAAGGCCTAGGACAAAGCCAGGGCAAGACTCCGCTGGCGCCCACAAATAAACAAGAAAGCAAAAACACGCACACCACTAAAATGTGGATATCGAGACAGAGCGACACACACAGAGAGAGAGAGAGAGAGAGAGGGAGAGAGAGAGAGAGAGAGAGAGAGAGAGAGAGAGCGCTTGAGAGACGGGGAATATCCGCACTAATGTTCTTGTTGACGAATGCAAATTCATAAAAAGGCCACTGTCAGACAACTGAGCAAATACAGAACGTCAGAGGCAAGTGTGGGCAAGTGGACACCAATAGAGTCATGTGTGCTGTTAGCTGTTAGCTGAAAGCACTCCAAGCAGCGCTCACCTTTCAACAATTTTAACAGCTTGGCAAATGTTTGGCTTTGCTCGGATTTAATGTTAATGCTAATCCCAAACCTCCTGCAATCCCAACCCAATCTCTAACTTCGCCACCTCGTCGGGGGTGGGGCCTTTGAATAATCGTATTTAGGCCCATCCTACAATTGTACCTGGTCCAATGCGAAAGCAGCCAAACAATGACGACCCAAAAATGTATGGACATCCTCCAATTTATGGAAAACTTTTCCGTTTCCGTTTTTGGGTGCTCAAAATTGCTAAATTAAGAATTTTATTAGAGATGTACGCTTCAATTCAATTAAAATTTTGTTTTTTTTTTTTATAGACAGCGGGAGAGAGATAGAGAAAGAGAGAGAGAGAGAGAGCTAACAGTACCAATTCACACCAGATAATGTCAAGTACCTAACGATAGGGACCTAAATCGAGATCAGCAATGGATTCAACTACTCTGATGCTTGGCTTTAAAATCTTACTTCAGTATGCTGCAATCATTCACTAAACAAATACGATATTGATAGATATATATTCGATCGCTTAATCTTTAAGACGCTCTACCCGACACGCTCTCTCATTCAACGAAAATACGGCTAAACACATATTCTTTTCCGTATTAGCAGCTTAACGGCTAATACTACAAATCGGTCAACGTTGTTGCCGGACAATTCAATTACTGTAAGTAACTATAAGTTAAATCTGTGGACTATTCGAAAACATTTCTATTTCAATTGCAGCACTGAAATTGATTCCACTAAATGGAACCCCATGAGACTATTGACTATTTGAGAGCATTTGTATTTTATACGTTATTTTGCGGCGCCGAGACTAATGCAGTTAATATATATAAATATATATGTATATATATATATATGTTTTTTTTGTATTTTTATTTTATTTTTTTTGTTTTGCTGTTGCTTTATATGACTTGAGTACAACTGCCTGTGCCATTCCACAAAGTCTGTTGGCCGACTTTATCACATTCGGTGTACTTTGTGCAGGCAAAATGGGGCAGCCAGATGCTGTGAGGGGCTCAGACACGGGAGCATTTTAGGTTGAGAGGATTGCAATTGGAAGTGTGTTACATCGTGGATATATGTGCGACTGTGAGTTATTTAAGCGTGTAGAGCTTGGATCGACTCGGCAGGCTACATTGCGTATACACAATGTTGCCTCCAGTCAAACGACGAGTTGCACCTAAAATAGAAACAAATGTCGCCAACAACAACAACAACAGCAACAAGAACAAGTAAAACTTGCTGAACAAGTAAATAAATGAAAACAAAATTAAATAAAAACCAACGTCTGTCCTAGTTGGTGGCTGGAGGGGCATTAGCACAGAGTGGTGTGCACGTGGCTGGCAGGGGAGTGTCATGACGAAATTGCAACAACTTTTAAAACTCATTAAAATTAATGAAAGCCACGCACTTCGCGCTCAAGCGAGTTAAGGAAAGTGGCGAGGAGGTGCGGGGCGAGACGAACCGTTCGCCTCCGCCATGTGCGAGGCGAAAAGTGCACTGAAGCACCTAGAACGGCGGATGCAATGGCGCCTGTAATTATACAAATGAGAAAGCGTACATATTGCAGTCGAGGCAGCACCCCAATGAAATCGCACGAAAGTTCATTAAGGCAAATTAAAAGCAAAGAGCAGCCGGCAAATGGCCAAAAGGCCAAATGGCCAGGCAACCGAGTCGGAAGCATGGCAATAGTTTTGTCGCCAACGGGACAATAATAATGCAAACAGTGAAATCACAGCCACAATACCAGCAGTATACTAAATCAAAGGTAAGCCTAGTGAATAGGCCTTTGAAAGATCATCTGTTCATCAGCTCCCATGGTATATTAGTAATTAACAACAACGCATCAGTACCAAAATTCACAACTTTTTTTTTTTATTTCTGAAATGTGTTTGAAGTCACTATTTTTTTTACCGGAATCGTAGCGGTAGCGTACCATAAAAATCAAAAAACCCGATTACATGCTGTCAATAGAATCGGGACAATGGCGTCACGGTTGCCAAATAGCTTTGACTGATTCCTGTTTGGTTATCTCCTAAATGAAATCCCAATTAAATCGAATTTGCAGCTATTTAATTATTTTCATATTTTTATGAAGTCAGGCTTATTGGTTATGTAAAAGCGAGCGAACGTATATCGAGGTATGCCTGTACAATGTTCATTTCCATGCGCCAACAGAGAAATTTACAAATTTTACCCAAAGTTATTCAAAACAAAATTAAACTGAAGAGGGAGAGAAAAGAAAATATGAAATATGAAATGTGAAATATGAAATATGTATACGGTAAACAGCTACATTTAGCCAAGAGCTAAACGAGTGGCAACACTGTTGTTCCTAATGGGTGGTATTTTGGTAACATAATTACAAGCCAAGTGCATTAGGAACAACATTAACATTAACATCAACATCAACATCCGCATCAAGAAAACCTTTCTCCCACATAATTTCCGGCTTAAGCAGCCGCTCTTTAACTCAGCCACTTTTCTGAAAGAAATGTCAACAAAGCGCATAATTTACAAGGCAATGCTTGCCACAAAGAACGGGAAACGGCAATAACAGCAACTGCAGTTGCAACAACTGCCAACTGGCAACTGGCAACGAACAATGCATTTCGCTTGACTGCTGCTCTTGCTGCTGCTGCTGCTGCTGCTGCTCTGAACAAAGTGCAAATGGCAGGCAACACTTGTTTAGTTATGATAATCAGGGGACACGTCTAAAAAAAGGTACGAACACAATTGCAAAACACAACAGAACAATTAAAAATAAAATGTAAATTGCTCTAGTCGACAGAGCAGATGCCCTGCACATTTGAATACATGGCATGCTTGCAAAGAGTAGTTGCTTCAATATGGACATGCGTTTGGGTCGACAAAATCTATGTTTCTCTATACGATCTTAATGAAAGTTAATATGCATCAATTAACAATTGTGTCTTCTATAGCTATCGGAAATCGATTTGAATCGATAGTCGCGCAACTAGTGCAGATATCAATAAAGTGAAATAAATGTGATACTGTGAATGGGATACGAAAACTTAAAGCTCTATCTGCTATAGACTCTAAGATCGGCCTGTTCATACAGATGGCTAGGCGATGCTATTGATGCTGATCAAGAATATATATATGTATATATATACTTTATCGGATCGGAGATGCTTCCTTCTGCGTGTTACATGCTTTTGCACAATTCCATAGTACCCTCTGCAGCGGAAAATTCCAAAGTTCTGAGTGAAATAAATGTTTTGAGCCTTTCAATTCAAAACTAATTTGTCAAGACAAAGTAAACATAATATTTATGTGAGACAAAGACAAGTCTGATCCAAACAAAGACTTCTTGCTAAGACTCGATAAATAATGTCAAGCATCAAAGACTTAAAATATGAAAAAAGAATGATGATGAATGGAATGCATGCTTCCAATTCAGTTCAAAAATATACATTTTACAACTTTTATACAATTCCTTTAGTAAAACTTTGTCAGCAGGTAACAAGAAGTGGGCTGAATGAGGGGCTTAATTAGTGAATTACTTATAAGCAGAATGTGTGTCCCATGTGTGTTGCACTCACCCAACACTTGTTTGCCTCGAGATCACAAAGGAACCAACAGTGTGGATTGTGTAACTGTATTGGCTGTGGTGTTAATCAGGTACCACTATTCAACGTATTTTTTTTTTTTACCTTGGCTGGGTGTACTGCGGGTTTGATGGCAGCCGGTTTGCTGAAGCCAATTTTTAAAGCATGCTTTTGAACGCAACAAGCATGAAGAACCCACATACACTGTCAAAAAAAAATGCGGCTGCGATGCAGCAGCCAATAAATCTACATGATATGATGGAAAGGAGAATGGCTTCACAAATGCCATTCGGCAAAAGTGAATCTAGCCTACAAAATAAATGTAAAAAAAAACGCTCGTTTCAAGTGATTTTTCTTTTCCAATTCTTTTTCGAGCGTTGGCAACACTGCAAATATGTGTGCTTCAAGGAAAACTAGATTGAAAACTTGTTCAGATGATTTTTAATTCACTCAACTCTTTCGCCTGAGTGTAGTATACACTCGACACTACTGACTAGAGGCTTTTATGTGATGTGCGCATGTGTGTGTGTGTGTGTGTGTAACGCTGTAGAGAAGCCTGGATTTTAGCAAAGTAATTAAGGCGTAAATTGCATCGCATGTTTGACAGAAAACTAGATACTCTGCACGAAGGGCTACTCGATATGTGAAACTTAATTGAGAAGCGAAAAACCTTTCCAATGAACGGTTTAGTTTGATTCAAATCGTTAACTTCAAAGCTCAAGCAAGAGTAGCAACTACAATATTTAAGTGCAATGCAGTTGCAATTTGAAATAACAGGATATTAGCAAGTTGGGGTTGCTCCTAATTTTGTCGGTCCATGCACAAGCAGCCGCACCAACAGATGGCAGTTGCTTGCAACACTGCGCTTTAATTAATGCCAACGCTTGTTAACAACAATAATGACAACAGTAACAAAAGAAAAAAACAAAAACAAAAAAAAACAGTATTCTTTCAAGTGAAAAAAAAAACATGTGCCCACAAATTGTTTAAAGGAAGCCCTCAAACTAGTTTTAACATGTTACGAATGTAACAAGAGGGACAATTGTGAATGTGAATGTAATGAAAAGGGCTGAATCCCTTAAATATGTATTGCGATGAAGGCGGCAATCAATGTGTGTATGTGTGCTATTAAGCCTACTAGATTATTAACCAATGGCACAATTCCGTTGCTTTGGCAACTATTTTACACACATTCCAACAGTTTGAGCAATGCAAAACTTTTGCCACCGTTTGAAGACCCACAAACACACATACAGATACAAATTTCTGCTGAAAATTAATTTAGACATTAAAAATGGATTTTATATGAAAACTTTTCAACTGTGCTATGTTCGAGTATGCGATTCTTGAGTGAGGTTATCATTAATGTATGTATGTATCTTCAACACATTGTGAAGGACAAAAATCGCTGCAATACCTTCAGCCTCCAAGCACATCATAGCGGATTTTGTCGCCTTAGCTAGAAAATATGTGATATCCTAGGGAAATATGCTTATGCTCGGAGGACAAAGAGCTATGGACTCAGGAGGTCGCGGTGCATAAAGCCCCCAAATAATAATAATATGAACAATCATTTTGTCGATTTGCTTTGAGCATCAAACTATCAATTATCGATAGCTGTCGGCCAATCATCGATAAATTTAATTTTTTTTACAGCACAGCAAACTCAAGAGCATAAGCCAATTATGACTTGGACTCCTGTCGCCACAGCTCAGTCAATCAAATCGAAGTGCACTTGATTTTGGTATTGATTTATTCATATGCAATCTCGAACGAACAACGTTCATTAATCATGCCAGCAACTGTTTGGGAGCGGGGGAAGGGAAGGATAAGAGGTAAGTGGTGGGTGGTGGGTGGTGCGAGGTATTTGGCCCATTGAGTGGGAGTCGCGTAATCAGGCGTTGCACAAAACGAATGAATGAATGACAGGCTCTATGGATGGCTTGTGGCAGATGCTGGGTTGAGCCCGTTGCCGACTTGTCTAAGTACCACTAAGCTTCTAGCGAATCGCGCAAAGTCGCCTGTCAACTAGCAACAATTGCAAAAAGAAGAACAACAATGAGCTATTAATGAGGCTGCTGCAACCAGCCAGCTGAGCCAGTCACGATGCAAATAATAAGAAGATGCCACACAGTTGCATTTCTAATGAACACGTTTGCACGACTCAAATCCGTAGCACTAATTGAGCATCTTCAGTTTGAAGGCCAGTTTTGTTTTCATTTAAGATTTATTTTTATTATTAACTAATTTTAAAAGTTATAGCCAAAAAAAACAAATAAAAGTACGAGCAATTCGACAGTGTGAAATCTGCGAACATTTTAAGTGGATGCAAGTGCTGAATATTTTTTCTTTTTGCCAGCGAGCTGGGACTCGATTAATATGATCTTAAGTAGTTCAAAACTAATTTGTATCCATTATGTTGAACATATGTGAAAGATCAATACAACATTCCGATGACTAATGTTGATAACAGGGAATGAATATTGTACGATTTCGTCAAGAGCAGAAATAAATAAATACGCACCCGAGCCATGGGCTGCATTTGTCGGGCGGCCTGCAGTAGGCAGATGGTATCACATGCAGCGTCATGAATAAGATAATATCAAGACATGCTATCTGTAAGCGTCAATTCTTACAAATTTTGACTCAAAGAATCTTCAACCGCATAACTACGTGCAGCTCGCTCCTACCACAGACTCTTCAGAAATTGTTGACAGTTGACAGAGAATCGAGCAAATGCCTTCGAAGTTCAAAGTCAAGCGCCAGGTTTCTGCTCAATTTTGAATTTGTGCTGCAACATTCTGGCATGCAACACTGTGTTGTGCGCGTTTCTCTAAAATATAGACATGTATGATTTGCCGCCAAACTCAGGACACTCTCGTGGTCGTGGAAATAAGCGCAATGAAGAAAGGAATCGTGGACTGGGCTCTCTGTTGGGGGGCCCAATCGGCTGAGTCTTCAGTACCGCAGCAATCATGTCCCGCTGCACCCGAACAAGCGGTACGCGAGAGACGCCTGCGGCCCACGGGACTAATTTCGAAAATACGTATTGCTGGCCGCAAGGTAACATATCAAACCAACTGCTTTAAGTGAAGCGTCAAAACTGGACAATAACCAATACTTTGTGGACTTTTATCCGGAGCTCGATAGTACGAGACTGCGTCGCGCCTTTTGAGCGAGCACCGGCAGTTTCATCCGTCACAAAATATTGGTAGTGTCCAGTTTGGACGCTTGACCGCTTGCAAGCAGTTGGTTTGACGTGTTATCTTGCGGCCAACAACACATAACTATCGCAGGTCAACAACAGCCATATCGTCTTATGGCAGCTAGAACCAGTTGCGAATCACAGCTACCACATCATATTGACTGCAGCACCACGTTTATGCAAGTCTTTGTTATACTTTGATACCGAAAGTATCGATGCTTCTGAGGCTGATGACTATGAGGAGAGCAGCGATGAGTAGCAGCAAAATGGTGAAACAAAAGATGAAATTAATCACAAATAGCAAATTGAGAAAGTTGTTCAACATAGAGTAAAAATCAAATACATTTTTTTTTTAACACACATACATATGTATGTGTAAATGAGGGAAGTTAATGGCGGCATAAGTTAAATTGCAAGGAAGCGGTTTACTAAGAGAAATATCTGCAGCTTTTTTTGTTTACCTAAGCATTATTGAATCATACATAAATTACGTGATTAATTATAAATAACCCATGGCGTTATCATTAATTGTTATTACAAATTATTAATTACGCAATTTGATGTTAAGCTTTCAGAAAGCTCTCCACTCGCCGCTGTGGATTGATTGTGCTTGCGATAATTGCAGGCAATGAGACCAATAATCGATATTAATTAATCGTGTGCAGTCATTCACAAACTGACTGCTACAATATTCCTTAGACTCGCGTAACGTAAAAATTGAACAATATTTCAAAATACACACTGCCATTACACTGCCATGACAAGCGAGTCGAGGTCCAAGCCGAACAAAATTTCCGTTGATGCAGAAGCTACCGGAGCTCGATCATGAATTCTCTGGCCTGGCGGACAACGATCTTGTATTTAAATAAGTGTCGCACGAACTCATCAATATTATTTATTATTTTCATACGATCTATGCATTTATTATATACTCGGCTTATCATTTCAAATATTGGTCTATTGGTCTGTACCGATACGCTGATCTCACGAAACACACTTACAAATAATAAACGCGAACTTAAGTAGGTAAAAACTGGGTACAGGGTCTCTCTTGACTCGCTAAATATTTAAATTTAAATGTATAACCAAATATATACAGATAATATTTATAAATGTTTTAGCGAAACTACTTTTCTTTTACATTATACATATTTGAATTATGTTTGCGAAATTTGCATGCATATGGAATATGTAACCACTTCGAATGGAGTCCTATTAAATCTGAAAACAATTAAAACTTGATTTTTAATCTAATGATTTTTTTTTTTATTAAATTATACATTTTTTGTTAGCCATATACATATACTATTTATATGAAAATTTGTCATTGTATATGTGAAATTGTTCTACAACTCCGATACCATTGCAAAGATAAGAACGTATTTTTACAAGATAATCACATTATAGTAAAATTTCCATAGCTGACAACAATTGTGAAATGATCGTCAAGGATTATTAAGTATTTGCATATGACGTTGATTCCAGCGGTCCATTCCAAAAAACATTTATTAAATGTAATGTTCCATTTAGAGAAAAAAAAATAAAAGAAAAAAAAAATACTCTTTGGAAGGATATAAAAAACATTTGACCTGTAATCCATTACCAACTTTTGTGCATAAAAATTAAGTATTTTATTCGAATTTTGACTCAGATATAAGCCAATAAGTCGCATCTTGACTAACATTGAAGAATCAGATAACAGCAAGTCGCAGTTTTGACTAACATCACTAAGCATATTGCTGATACTACTAAAACAGATTAATATCGATAACATGGTATTCCAGTTATTTGGTTCTGTGTTAGTCCGACAATCTAAGGCACCTCTGCTTCTTATGAGGAATGCACTTTTTTTTAATAAATGCTATGTATTATATATAATTACAGTATATTTTCTATAGAAAATGCCTTGCCTTGTGTGAGGCTATAATGCATTTAAAATACCGATTAGAGACTATGCAAAACACAAATACTAATTTAATCACTATTGACACATATACGACTCGGCGTCGTCATCGGCTTCGCTTGGTTGCGTCGTTGCTGGGTACATATATAGCCAGGAGGTAATGTTTATGGTAACAGAGTTAGACACAGCCTGCCACCCCGTGGGGACAACGCCCCCTTTTATATAAAAATTCAAATTCATGACAACGGCCGCCAAGTGGCTCTGTGTGTGTGTATGTGTGTGTGTGTGTGTGTGTGTTTGTGTGTCAAACAGTGCGCGGCTCATTTCAACGCCAGTCGCTGTGGAGCTAGCGTGGGATGTGGTGTGGGGTAGTGATAGGGCGTGGCATGGTTGCGAAACAACTTTCAACACACAACTTGAGCAAAAGTTTCGTTCTTCGTCCTTAGCCTGCTCTCCCCCTCTCTCTCTCTCACTCTGTGTGCGTCTCTCCCTCTCCCTCTCTCTCTCTCTCTGTCTCTATCCACGTTGCCGTCACAATTTGCGTTTTTCTTTTCTCCTCTTTTTGGCATTACTTTAACTTTGCAGAACACTCCCCCGTCATGAGTCCTACTTAGAGGTACACCTCCTCCTCACGCCATCATCAAACGTCGAGCAAATAAATTCAAGTATGCGCCGTGTGGCCGCCAGTTAAATAAATTTGTGTCGCTGTATCCTGTACAGTGCTACAGAGCCCAACTCCTCAGCTCCGACACGGGCATTGGTATGTCACGTGGCTTAGGTCAGGTCTCAGTCCAACGGTATCCTGTCGTTCCCCAGTCGCCATTGGGGTCGAGTTCTCATTCCTTCTGACTCTGACTCTGTCTCCGTCTCTGTCTCTATCTCAGGTTCCAGGCTAGCTGCACTGCCTTGAATTGATTATAAAATAAAATTTAATTTACACTGGCCACGTCTCGACGGAGGCATCAGCACACAAATGAAGCTATTTAAGCTGGCGCACAATATGCGCAATGGCCAAGTTGGAGTTTTATTAATGCTGCCCCGTCGTGCAGCAGTAGCAGCAGCACCAACAGCTCTTGGCATTACTGCAGCAAGTGGAACAAATGCAAATCAAATACATTAAAGGAAGCATCTTGCTGCATATAACAAGAATTTGTTAGATTGTCGCCCACATCAACAGCAATTAAATGGCATCAAATATTAAATATTTAAAACTAATATTGAATTTGTGGCACGGAGTCATCTATTGTTTTACACATGACATAATCGCCTGGTTGATTGCACAGTCAAAGAAGCTATCACAATATACATATATTGTAATTTGAAGTCAAATAATCGGATTAATTAAGTTCGAACAAATTGATTGGCAGTGCACAATTCATTGGATTAAAATTCGATTTGAAAAACAAATTCCCAAATGTGTTTTATATAAACCAATATAACATGAAAAACATTTTAGAATAAGCTAAATAATTATTGTAATATTCTAGAGCATGCAATCGGTACCTTTAACCGAGATTAACCGCATGAAAATAGAGAAGCCGTGCTGCAACCAAAACTCGATTTGATCCGAAGAAAAAAAAATAGGAATCGAATAAACTGACTTTTTTAATTGAATGAGTATTTGACCAGTTAAAGACTTTAATGGTTAATAGTTAACTACAAATTTGACGATTTAGATGGATTTTCAGTTTCAATCATCATTATGATCATATCTGAGGCAATCGATTTATTTGCAACAAGCGCTGCACTTTGAAATCGCGTAATGGACAAGTGCAATTTTCAATCAGCAACTAATATTTATGGCCCACTGAAAATCGTGTGAATGGAAAAATCAATCTTCCCTCGCTGTGGCATACATTTTTTTTCGCCTCACTCTTTTTCGTTGGTTCAACTGACCCAATTCCGGGTGAACAGTAGGCGGAGCTGTGGTCAGGACTTAAGAAGCCAGCACCCACTGAGCAGTGTCATTTTGAATTTGGATATGCAATCCTTTTCCAACTTGGCCAACTCGATCAATTCAAAATGCGGGCACTTGGCCAAGATGACGCATACGACACCCACTCATCAAGTTTGTAGCTGACTGCTTTTAAATACAAAAATGCGAAAATTAGCTTAAGTCTGTGTTAATTATACATCATATCAATAACACTATGATAGCTAGCCTAGATTTTCATCGGCATAAAGTTGATGGCACAGGAATCCCAAACATGGTAAGCGTTATCCTTTTCGTAGTCAATTCAATGCGATTTCATTGTCCAGTTCGAAGCTGGTTGCTCGATTCTAATGAGTTTTTTTTTTACTGGCAAATAGAACACATTGCGGCAAGTTAAAAGAAATATGCGGTTAGCTGGCTCAGTGTTTGGCGACTTGATTTGTCGCATGCAACTCACGAGTGCGGTGCCGTAACAAAAGAAAATGTTTGGGAAAGTCTGCTTGGCTATTAAGCTTGGCGTTGTGGTTAGGCTTTCACCACGAGGGTCGATAATAATAATGACTCTCAAGGCAGCAAATGAGCAATTTCGAAACCACAATGTCAAATTGTCAAAAGCCCGACAAATGCCACAAAACTCTGACAATTTTCAAGCTAAACTGTGCTCTGAGCGAAGGCGATAAATAGTTATAGAAACTTTGCTGTGGTTAGCTGATCCCGAAAAGATGAACCCCTTCAGCATGGTATGCTTAAGCTGACTTGTCAATCAATTCATTTGGCTCCTCTCTACTCCATAATCTAAATGAATTTCAGACCATACTGTATCCAAGTAAATGAAAATTAAAATAAAAATCGTAGTCTTTGAAATGGGGCACAGCCATCGAGAAGTTCTATAATCATTGTTTTCTTCAACTGCATACATTACATATATATACATATATACATTTACAGCTCGAGACATACAGATGAAGTTGAAGAAAATGTCAACTACTACAATCGAATGTGTTTTATTAATAAATTTGGATGTGCGTTTAATCAGCTCTTTTAATTGGATCAATTAATTGCGAGGGAAGCCATTGGAGTGGAATGGACTCTGATAAACCTCATTTATTTTGTGTACCACACGCACACATTTGGCTAACACATGGCTTATTCAATCGATAAGCGTATATTCAAGGAAATAAAAGAAAAGTGCGCATAAATAGCACAGGAAAATTAACGCGCACAGATCAAAAAAACCTAGAAAACGGGGATACTTTTCATAAATCGCTGCTTTCGACTTTTCTTTTCTTTTCTTTTTTTTCTTTTTTTTTTTGTGTGCTGTTGAAGTCATTTTACTTAATTCGCCCTTTTTATGTTCAGCTCGCAGACGGCGTTAACGCTGCCCAAATGAAGATGGCTAACAAGAAATACTAAAATGGGAGGCGAACAGGACACTCGCAGGACACAAAGGCCTGGCCCTGGTGGCCACATAAAGCGCTCAAAGTTTGCCTTTATTGTTTCTAAAATATGCCAAAGAAAAATAAACAAAAAATAAAAACAACAAAAAGCCGAACAAGATGCGGCGCCAATGCCAGAAAAAGGTGGAGGGTGTGAGGAAGGCTGATATCTTGGTTTACGATATAACTGAGGAGGATGTTGGGGATTGGGGGATGTTAGATGGGTTGGGAGGGGGGGTGCACTCTACAGGCTAAGTTAAAGTTGAGCCAACGCAGCAGCCGGGCAAGATATGAAAACATGAACGAACTGAAAGTCAAGCCGTTTTACCCCGATCCCAACCCCCGCTCCGCCCACGCCCTTTACGCAATTCTATGTAATTTCTCTGTGTGTGTGTGTGTGTGTGTGTGTGTGTATTTGTTTTGTGCCGCAGTCTTATTTTTAGTTTAGCTGTCTCGACTTTTCACTTTTTCCTGCTGTTGCCATTTGTTTGCTTTTCAATGTTAGTTTTTTTTTATTTTTTTAGGGGGTATTCTAATGAAAACATTGCCTGAAAGTGAGAACTAAACATTAGGCAAACAGAAAACCGTCACACACGCACACACACTCGCACACAGTGAAAAAGGGTTTAACTTTTGGCGGCAACGACTCAAAGGCAAACAGAATAGAAGCCGCAGCAGCTGCCAACTTAGCAGGACAATGGCAGGACCACAACAGGACAGACAGCATCACCAGAGCCATCAACAAAAACGAAACTTAGCACGAGAATATGCGTTGTCATATGTTAAACTGGCAACTACAAAGAGAATGAGCCTCAGTCAAAGAAAAGTCTCAAGTTACTGTTAGACATCCTAGCAAAGTAAAAATGCTTTAGTTGAGCGAGCTCATCCAGCTAATAACCTAAAACCAATTCTTGAATACATTTTTTTACAAACATTATAAAATAATAGCGATCATTTACAGTCAAGATGATGGCGTGATCTTGGGCCAGCCACGATGCAAATAATACGAAGATGCCACACAGTTGCATTTGTAATGAACACATTTGCACGACTCAAATCCGTAGCACTAATTGAGAATCTTCAGTGGCTCGGGGGTATGCCGCCGCGGATCCGTATTGTGGTTAGCCAGCCGCATCGCATTGCAGCGATCAGCGTGTCCGGGCGCATTGCCGAGGCGCGCAATGAGAGCCTCGGCGACACCGTCGGCTACATCACACGCACGGAGAGTGAGTATTGATTACCCACAATCGCAATTGTCATCATTTATCTCGCTGAACTCCATCTCTACACAGGCAAATGAAGCAGACAACACGCTGCTGGCATTCACCACCAGTGGCTGCCTGTTGCGCACACTGGCCACGAATGGGCGGGAGTTTTTTGGTAGCACCACGCATCTGGTCATCGATGAGGTGCACGATCGCGACCTCGATACGGATTTTCTGTTGCTGGTCAGCAAGCTGGAGCTGCAGCGCAACAAGTAGCTTAAATTGATTCTAATGTCGGCCAGCAGGAGGTGTATTTTGGTATCATTCGATTGAAGAATTTAATTGTGTAGGATAAATAACTTGACGTTGAGATACTAAGCTTTCTCAAATAATATAAAAAAAGAATAAAATTCGAAGTAAAGAAATTGTTGAACCAATCGTTGAAACAATATTTCATGTTGTGTAAGCATCAGGATAATCGGAATATCGTCGTGGTATACCAGCTAAACCTAAAAAGTGTGGAGGGAAAAAGGTTCAATTTACTCCAATAAATATAATAACAAATTGACTTTCCAGTCATTTATTATTTAAAGTTAGTCCTGTAACTAAGGGGTATCTATAAGTCCTGCTATAATTGCAAATACAGCTCCTATTGATAAGACATAATGCAAATGAGCAACTACATAATATGATACATAATCATGTAAAATAATATCAACTGATGAAATAGCTAAAATAACTCCTGTTACTCCCCCAACAGAAAATAAAAATACAAATCCTAAGGCTCATCAAATTGCTGGAGAGTAAGAAAGTTGAGTTCCACGTAATGCAGCAAGTCAACTAAAAGTTTTAATTCCTGCTGGAACTGCAATAATTATAGTTGCAGATGTAAAGTATGCTCGTGTATCAACGTCTATTCTGTAAGTATATGATGAGTATATGATGAGCTCATACAATAAATCCTAATAATCTTGGCCGACCGCCCTCCCGCCCTCCAAAGGCACCAAAGCCTAAGACACAAGCCGACAACCTACCGCCCGCCCGCCGACGCTCGCCCGACCGACCGCCCGCCCTCCCTCCCGCGTGATCGTGATCGTTCTATTAAAGCTGAAGCTCTATTTTGAAGACCTAGATCTTATAATTGCTCAATATTCAAGTGTTCTTGGAACTTTTAGCCCGATGCGTTGTGAATGAAGAATCCAAATCCAGACTAAATGCAATGTATATGTAATTTAGACTAAGATCTCCGCAGTTTGCTTTATTCAACGTTAATATATAATTCGAATTTATTGATTGGCAGCTGACCAATGTGTTAGGAGTGACAAGAGAAGTTTCATATTCATATATTTTTCAAAGAGCTGTTTTCATTTTGGCTGTTGCCGGCTTCCTGTTGAAAACCAGTGCAAAAACCTGTTAGACACTGGTTGTGGCTGTTAGACAGACAGCTTACCACCACTGCTACCAGCAGGACGACAGCAATCCGGTTTAGTTTTCAGGTGTCGAATGAGTCAGCAAAAGGCAAAGCAATATAGCTACTTCAAGAGGAGCAGCAGTGGCCCAATATCCACCTGACTATTTCAAATGCGGTGGCCTTTACGCCTTTACAAGCACCAACACCACCAACACCACCACCATACACAGCACCACTGCGCCAGCATTTGCTGCTGGTGTTGTTGCCTTCAATGTTAAATGTGTGCTTTCGTGTGTGACGCGTGGTTAAAAATTTGATACCCTTGGGCTTATAGACCAAAACAAAGGACGAGAACAACAAAAGTAACAACAACAACAACAATAACAAATTTAACTATATCCTGCTTTCTCAGCCACTCGTTAAATGAGGCCCAACTTATGACAAAAGGAGGCCTCAAATCGTTTCGGGCTATTGGCTGCTTCGCTACCAGTCAATTGACGAGTCGAGTCGCAGCAATCAATTAATTATATCTAAATATATATATATATATAAGTGTGTGTACATTAATAGTCTAATACACACACACACACACACACACACATTATTTGGCTGGGGCTGGCTTAAGGCCAAACACTAATTGACTTTGGCCAGTTAAATCATGGCTTTGAGCTTTAAACCCATTATTCCCATCGGCTGATCAGTGCAGATAGTGACTGTTCTATATTCTATAATATTATTGGCATCTTTAGGAGCCATCCCAAATAAATGTCCTTTCTTCGTATTTGCTAAATTTCTGATCAAAAATTGTGCGAATGTGCTCGGTGACTAAATGTTCTTAAAATTTAAGTGTTTTGTGTGTATACATTGCAAAATGGCCATCAAAATGGGCAACCAAATTGCCCAAATTGCAAACAAAAACGACTAACAGAGACAGAGCGCACAAGAGTGTGAGCGAGAGGGAGAGAGAGAAAGAGAGAGAGAGAGAGAGGAATGTAGTTGAGCTTACGTAAGGGCCAACATATACGGGTAGTAAACCAGGCCTATCTGCCTCATCCTTAGTCCAGCAAATAAATAATATTTCGTTTCGGCTGGCTGGCAAACTTTTGTGGGCACCCAGGCGACATTGCTGCCACAATGTGCAGGATGTTTCAGCCGGTGAGCAGAGCCGACTCCTCACCACACCTCACCTTTCCCTTCTTCACTTTCTGGTTTGCTTTCTATTTTTTATTTTTTACTTTTTCTTCTTTTTTTGTGAATGGGGGCATTGTTGTTGTTAGCGCGATGAGACGCGACACGATGCGGGGCGAGTCCTGAAGTGGGGGGTGCTCACGGTCCTATGGCCAAAAGCTGTGGCAGGTTTTGCTTAGCGTGTGCAACATAAATTCACTTACCTGTCACACACAAAAACGCACACACACAGTTATAGCTGCAGATTCCGACAAATGCGGCTTAATCGGCCGACGTTCTGTGTAAAATAATCAATTTAATGCGAATGCAGCGAGAGCCACGTTTACACAACGCATAATGCATAAGTGGATGCTCCAGTGCGATAAGAAGCTTATCTATTTATACATATCTATTTACATATTTATTTACTTATATATGTATATACATTTGAGCTACATTTATTTATTTCATCATTTATTACTTAGAACTAAATGCAGGGCACCAACTCGAAGATTCGAACAGCTTGCCATTTATATGCACATATGTATATACATAAATACCGAAAGTAAAAAATTGGAACGTATGCTCTGGGCAACGTATAAGATCGGCAAAATCAATAACTGTAAATCGACAACGAAAAAACACATATCTCTGTATCCATCTCCAAAAATGCGCAAAAGACTATCTCTCGCCCACAATTCTACAGCCAGAGTTATCAAAATGGAAAGGTGGATTACTGGGAACCTGTTCCTAAGATTGCAATTTATTAGCCAGGCTCTTGCCACACCCTTAAATTGCAGTTGCCTATTTCTCAAACAGTTTCAGAGCTCGAGACATCAAATGAATATGCAATGATCAAGGCAGACCCACCCTAAGCTTCACCCTCCCCTCTCTTCGACAATAACTTTGTAAACATCACTTTCGTTTACAGATTAATATGGATGATTGAATGAAAGTCAAATGCACCTTCTGAGTGGCACACTCACAATTGTCACATATAATTCAGTTGTGCGATTAAGTAATTGTGGCATTAAGTATTGTGGCAGAGCTTCAGTGATCTATCAGTGTCTATCATGGGTTTTTCTTACTTTCAACTGTGCTGCCAAAGCGAGTGGCTTGGGAGACCGAAAACATAATCACAAAACAAAACAAATACGGCAGGAACAATGACGCAAACAACAATTGCAATGTGTCAAAAGCAACGTACCAACCATATTGGCTAAGTGCACAAATACACACAAAGACTAGCCAACACACATACACACACACACACACACACACACACACACACACGCACATGGCTATATCCAGTTCTCGCACGCACAGTACAAACAAAGCCCACATATATAAGGGCTTGAGTGACAAGCCCGTCACGAACTGACGCACAGCACTTGCTACACTCAGAAAAAAGCCAATTAAGAAATGCATTTCTAAAATGCAGAAATGCATTCGACAAAAATCATTTCCAAAATTCAATTAAAATTAGCACATTTTACTGGTTCGTCTTTTAGGTTAGAGTTTGGCTGTTCGAGTTCAGCTATGTTGCGGCTTCAAAAGTTTTTCAAATTAAATAATTATATGATTCTATGATTCTATCTAAAATGTTGAAATATATCTCAATTCTGAAAACTCGAATGTTTTTAAATCTTAGAAAAAGCAGCCTGAAAATTAGTATTTATACTGAAATTCTGAAAGAAATGGAATGAAATATGCATTAAAGTAGGGCGAATTTCAAAAATGCAGAGCGATATTTTTCTGAGTGTTAATCTGGTAATGGTAGAGCTTTGGAACAAGGTAGCAAATGGAGGCAACCAGCAATTGTAGCCCCAAACTTACTTTGCATTGCACTTATACAATGGACAAGAGTTGTTGTTGCGGTCAAATGCAGATTGTATTCGAATTAACACGCCTTCCTAATGGATCCATTAGCAGCTGGCACAAAGCACGACACGAATAGTAGTCTTAGGGTTGCTATCGATTACACACCCATGAATACACATTGATAATACAAATATGAAATGCACATCAACTTCAGTTCATACAGTCTTTAATAATAACACATTTATAACTTGATATTTGTATTTGGGCTGTGGCCAATGCCGTGAGTTTCCCAATAGATGAAGCGAAGACTATATTGCGATAGTTAGGTTAGGTAGTTTTATGAGGAGATAGGATTATCTTTAATTCCAACTCTCTCTCTCTCTCTCTCTCTCGCACAGATGCCCTTTTTCATTAGACCTACTGCCAAACCAGATCGGAAAAATTAGACTTAAATTAAGATGAGATTTCCAAAAACTTTGGGAATACCTTTGATTATAATTACTGTGCAAGAAATGCGGCTTAGATTAAATCAAAATAAATAAATGATTTAATAACCAATAAATAAAAGTGCACATTTATCGGAGTGCTCTTTCACTGTGGGAAATCGGCTGCCTCATTTCTCGATAAATACAAGAATAACACAATATCTGTGCGAAACTGATAATTGTTCGATCCCAGACCCTCCCGTCGCGTTCCGACAAAGCCCAAAGATTTCTGATTTTGATTCTGATTCTCAATGTGTATTTATCGAATATTTCCACTATTCAAATAAAATTGGTTTTCGATTTTACAGTTGAATATTGCAAATACGATTATAACTCCTATTCGACCGGGTCAACTTGTAGCGCTTCTCTCTAAGCAACATCTGAAAGTGGTGACAATCTTCCTGAATATTTTATTTTTTTTTTTCAAATTGTCTTCATCGTCGGGGCATGTACGATCTGCTTACGTCGTACTTAAATTATCTTAATATTTTCAGTTCTCGCTCAAAACTCTTCATCAACTAAATTTCCAATGCAAAAAAAAATACCAGCTTAAAAATCGTTAACACTTCTCAAAATAAAATATTTCTATTAATTGAATTCTTATGCGCTTGGCATTTATTGATCGAGTTTGTCGGCATTGTCGGGAATGGTCTTGTTCCCAATCCCACTAGGTTTTTCGAAATTTTCCCACGCCCAACTCTAGTTGGATCCGTTTTATGTAATCACTTTAAACATAAAGAGCATGAAACATGGAGGAAGAGAAGGGAGAGAGGGGAGAGTAAGACAGAGTAAGAAGTAAGCAGAAATGGATGTTAATACACTTCGATAAACACTAAATTATCCGCAATCGGCAGTCGCTGCAACAAAGGCCAAACTGAAGCTGCCTCAACCGCAGCCGCAGCTGCAGCCACAGTCGATGACGACAACATGAGTGTGGGGGGGGGGGGGGGGCAACTGCGAGGGTTGGTCTAAAAGAACTGATGGGGTTGCGGGGGCTTGGGGGGAGAGAAAACAGGCCAATCGGGTGGGTGGCACTTATCTAGTTGATGCTTTGCTGGCGCTGAGGCATTGTCAGCGGCGACGACGACCAATGCATTTGGCGATGATTCACAAAACAATGGATGCAGCCCAGCCGGCGACGTGGTGCTTGTACAAAAAAAAAATCAAAAAGATAATGATGGGTAGCGATAAATAGATGTATAGGCAATGACGTGCTTTCTCTCTTTATAGCTCTCCTCTCCTCCCTCTCTCTATCTTTCTCTCTCTCTCTCTCTCTCTCTCTCTTTGTCTCTCTCACTCTCTCTCAGTGTGTGTGGTGTGCAGAGTGTGCTTGTGTCTAGCGAGCTGACAAAACAAGTCCCTGACCCCAAAAAGTAGGCAACAGAAAGCGGTGGCTGCCTTGTCAGCAATTCAAAATGACGACAAAGAACTACACATACACACCCCCCTTCCCCGCACCCGTCCACACCCGGCACATATCCTCCCCACCACCCAGCAACGCACTAGCAACTGCTATGCTAATAACCAATATTTTAGAGCAAGCCCGCCGTCTGCCTTTGAAATTGTCGGCAGCCACATAGCCAAATAAAACAAGCAAGAATGCTCTAGTCGGGAGCTCGACCACAAGATACCCTGCTAAGTTGAACCTAAATTTATCTAGATAATACCCTAAACACCTCTCCGAAAATGCAATCTTTTCTGGCTTAAACTTAGTTGGCAAGAGCTACACTTTATGTAAGTATGTCCGCGAAAATGTTAATCCTGAAAAGTTAAATATCATACCGATTTGCAAGGCTAAATATTAATCCTTAAATGTTAACCATCATTTTTGACAAGGAGTACAAGCTTGTAATTCGATTTTGCATAATATTAGAACTGCTTCTTAATATCATTTTTAAATCGTGGCATTCATGAATTAGCATAAATATAAATAGGTTTTGGAAAGGATGTTGTCAAAATATGGTTTCTCACTTACCTTCTTCCAAAAGCTCATATGCTCGAGGTTTGATTAAATGCTCACTTTCGGCTGCGTTTATTTAATGAGGAATCGTTAAATTGAATTTTAGTTTTGTTGTGTGTTTGAGTTTTGTGTTGAGATTATTTTTAGAGAGGAATTTGATGAATTTTAGGGTTAAAAAACACACTAGGAATGTATGTGTATTTTTCCCCCAATTTGCTTTCGTGTTTCTTATTTTGTTTTTGGTTTTTTTTTATATTTTTATTATTCGTCTGTGATGCTTGAGTTAAGTTCTTTCTAGTCTGGCAATTTATGCTCTTTTCGTTTATACATCAAAATTAACTGGTAAACATAACGAGGAACGAGGAACGAGCCAACGCATTAAAGGTGGAAACTACGAAAACTAAAACATATGCAAGTTAGAATAGAAATTCAATTATGAAAATTAATATTCAATATTCATTTTGGAATTTTACATTTGATTTGCTTATTATTATTTGCTTAATGCTCATACATTAGTCTTGATCCTGATTGCAGTGTGCAACACGTATGTATGTATGTAGATCAAAAGCATTCGCAAATATTAAATAAATACAAATAAATATATAAAAATGTTTCTCGATTTGGTTTATAGTTTATTTTTAATCGGTGCATGCTTTTTTCCTGTTGAATTCGTTGTGTGAGATGTAGTTTGAAGCAAGCTTGGGTGTTCAGATGAAAATTATTTACATGTTGCCAATTCGGAGACAGGCCAGTAGACAGTAACTGAATGGATTTGAAGATCTTTTAGAACGAAACGTTGACTACGAATGATAAATGAAATAAGTGGATACATTCATGTATGTATAAATTCAGCTACAATTTTATAACTTTGGAAAACTTATACAAAATTGTATGATGCTTGGATTTTGCATATTTCGTTAGCTCTCTCAAACTCCAAACAGAAGTTGACAAAAGTTTTGGCGAAAGAGGTGAATAAAAAAGTTGAAGAAATTCTTAAAATTTACATGTATGTACATAGGTAGATGGGAGAAGGACGAGGAAGCAAGAAATATACATATACATATATACATTGATAGTTGTGTATGTTGTTCAACAAAATTCGCACAAAGAGTATTCCGATTGTCAGTCAGATAAGTAAATGTAAAGTGGCAAACATGGAAAATTACACAAAACAAAAAAAAAAAAACTTATTTTAAGGGTGCTATTCGGGTTGGGGGTGGGGTGGGGTGGTGTGGTTTTGCTTTGGAATTGGGTGACGATAGACTCTATATGGTGGGTGTACGGATGGACCACTACACTAAAAGGCGAAAAGTATTTATTTATAGCGAGAACGAGAACAGGAACGAGAACAGGAACAAGAACGAGAACGAGAACGAGAATGAGAACGAGATCTACTAGAAGGAAGTAGAATATTTAGTGTCTACATATGCATATATGTAGTATCTATCTGTATCTGTAGTGGTTTATATAATTGGAAAAGTCGCTCACTTTTTGCAAATGTAAACGTTGAAGACATTTTGAGAAACGTCATTAAATTACTTGGTGTCTCGGTTGGAACTGGTTCAAGTTGAATTCAGGCTCAAGCCGGAGTTAAGTGCTGTGCTTTGGTTGCTGTTGCAGTTGGCTAGTAATTGTTGTTGGTGGTTGTATTGGTGATGATGGTGGTGGTTGTGGTGGTGGTAGTAGTAGTGGTTGTGGTGGTTGTACTATTGGTAAGCGGTGAGCGGTGAGCGGTGGCTATAGCGGTGAACGGTGGTGGGTGCAACATTAGCGGATCTTATATATATGTATGTACATACATATGCAACTATATCTTCTTATTTTTCTTTTATTATTGTTATTAATATTGTTGTTATACTTTATCGTTGTTCGTATCTTTTCTGCTATTGCTGTTGCAGTTTCGCTTTAATATTTATTGTCACAACTCCAGTTAAAGACGCATCAACATTGTGTGCACCAATTTAAATAATAACGTCTATTGATTGTTGTGTTTTGCAACTTTCAAGAGTTGTTAGAGTGTTTGTCATACAATGAGCGTTAACAATATCGCAATGCGAATTGCATAGCGATTTGCAGGACCATATTTCAATAGTGATACTGAATTTTTCGATTCTCTCCAAAGTATTAGGCCTAACCAGCTGAGGACCTGAAGACAGTCAGCCAAAGGGGTGCAAAAAAAAAAAATTAAATTAAATATAGGACTGAGTGATGGTGTTGTATGTCTGCCTCCTGCACAGGGGCGGTTGCGCGGGTCCGGACGCCAAAACTTGCGAGAGGGGCGCATACGACGTCGGCGGCAGCGGCAAGTGGTTGAAGTTGAAGGCGCAAGGTGGTAAAATTTATAAATAAATGAGAAAAGCCAAAAAAAAAAAAAAAAAAAAAAAAAACAACCCTTGCTGCGAACAGCGGGCAGCAGGAATAAGCGCTGACTCAGACTGACTACGACATCGACTGAGACTGAGACTGCGACTGTGGAAATGGAGGCGATGTACACAATATGAAAGAAGTGCACAAGAAATTAAACGGTTAAACGATAATTGCCAAAAGCACTGTAAGAGCGGAATGGAAAAAACAAAAACCTTGCCGTTTAACGGGACTCTTGATTTGGCATTTACTTTTTACTTCATCAAAGAGCAGGCAACTTTGACACTCCGCTCTTTTTGTCAGTCGTCTTCCACTTCCACTTTCAATTGTCGCCCATTTTCATTTTCTTTGTGTAGCATTCATTTCGGCGCCTTTCTTCAACGATGAAAATCGAACGACTACAACAAATCGACAGCAAATTCAAACTGCAAACAACGCCAACATCGAAATTTGACGCCTCTTGTTTATTCTCTTCCTATTCTTCCTATTTAACTGGTATTTGGCGCGACATTAGTTGGAATCACAGCTTTTGTCCTCCTTGTCACTGCTTAGCTTAACTTAATCATCACTTTGCTTCTTGTTGCTGTTGTTTTTTCTTTTTTTTTACCATGCGCCGTTTACTGTTCTGCTTGAGTTTGTTATTTTACACCGTGCTTGTTTTGTTACTGTTGTTTTTGCTGTTGCTGTTGCCAGCGCGCGTTCCACACACAAGCACACACACACAAACACACAGGCACAGGGAGACAAGACACTTAAAAAAAATAAATGTTTATTTGCGTACTTGTCAAAGGCGGTTTAAGGACCTTTCAGTTATGCGTACGATTCAGGACTAAATCTGCAGGCGATATGCCAATCGGATTTCGATTCCTCCAACTTGCTACCGATGATGGCGCGAGAGACGCACTCGAAAGAGAGTAAAAGAGCGAGATTGAGGGAGAGAGAGTGAAAGAGTGAAAGCACAACACTATGGGAGAGTGTGCAAGAGCACGCGAGAGCGACGCTGCCAGCTGTGAGTTTTCGCTCTTGTTGCTGTTGTTGTTGTTGTTGACGCCTGGCAATGTGCGCAGAGCAGGGCGGCAAAATTTAAACGAAGATACTTGGCAATTAAACTGCTGCTAAAGTTAACTAGCTTGCATGAAATACAGATATTTATATATATATATAACATTACGACAGAAGGCTTTAAATCGAATGATTGAGTGGGCTGAGTGCCGACTGCGCAACTGCCTTCATTTGCATTTTTGGAGCTGAAAACCATGTGACTATTGTATGTGAAAACTAATTCGAAGCTGGCAACATCGACACGCTCAGCAGCGCTGAGGAGAGCGCGAGTCAACAAATTTTTTTGCGCAAAATTTTGACATTTGACGAAGGGCAAAAGAGCGCGAGAGGCGTTCACTGATTTGAAGAGCGTCAATGTTTCACCGAAAATAATAATGTGTGTGTGTGTGTGGGTGCTTGTCTTTGTATGTGTGTGTTTGTGTGTGTAGGCATGCGTGCGTGTATAGTTGCTAGTGCTTGGGGAAAAAGTGCGAGTAATTTCGTATCTGAGTCAAAGACATGTTGCTACGACGAATACGATTGTGCGGTGTGTGTGTGTGTGTGTGAGTGTGTATGATATTAAAGCATACTTATGGGCCTGCATTTGATTATAATTACATTTTCTCTGCATAAGTAGAGACTCGTCTCTCGACTCTCGACAAAATCAAAGCAACTGGCAACTGTCAGTTGGCAATACGCAAGCAATCTTTATATAATAAAGTATGCCACATAAAGTCAATACGAAAGACACGCAAAGACACTCACACACTCTCACACACACATGCAGCAGCACGCGCGCGCTTATGAACAGAAAACACAGCGTGGAATTCAATTTGCTGACTAAATGTCTACACGCTATCATACTCAAAAAACAAAAAATAAATAAATTAAAACAATGGAAAAAAAGCAATAAATATGCACGCGGAATATATCCGATAGGCGTTACTTTTTTGTTTTACTTTGTCGTGATTAAGAAATACCGTTTTGATGTGTGTTTGTGTACGCTGCAATGTGCTCCAAATGCAGAGAACGCACTGAAACTGAAATTGAAACTGAAGTCATGCCTTTGACATTTGCAACGGTTTAACCTGAAAACGTTGAACTGCCGATGACAATATCAGAGAGAGAGAGAGAAATACACAGAGAGAGAGCTCTGGAGAGGGAGGGAAACGCCAACGCCGACACATGCGCCAAAGTAGTCATTGCCACCCTCGTTGCATGTTTTCTCTCGCATTCAGTGCTGTGTTACGGTAATGCTCAATGTTGCCACTAGGGGCGCCAGGTGTACATAGCCATGCTTGTCAAGCTCTTTCCTTCTGTAAAAGCTCTGTAATGAGAAGCTCTTCTTTTAATGCAGGCTAACGTGAAGTAATTCACAATGTGACCACCAGAGTGCTCCCGTCTTAAATAAGCTCTGCAAGCTACTGAAGCTTGCGTAAGTTGCTCATAAAAGTGGGTTGCAGCTTTTACGCTTTATGATCAAGCCTGGTCAGCAAAAAAGTTCAGCTATGGAATATGCGCGATGCTTACCAAAGCTTAAGTATATGCAACAGCCACAAATATATAGTATAATTCTCTTAGGACCCTAGAACTTCAAATAGTTACACAAAAAATATATGTTTAAAATGTGATATATATATTAAATATATGTATGTGCATATCTAAAACTATCTCTGGAACAGAATTTATATATAAATATAAATATAGTCATAAATTCAGTAATCGCTTGTGGCACTACAAATATTTGCAATATATATTCATATAAAATTAGTAGTTTAGTTTAGATACCGACTACGATTATGTACGTTAGTTTAAAATTGAACTTTTGAAACTTTTCGATTGGTATTTTGAAGCTGAACCGTAAGCTTGCAAATGTAGCGAGATGATTTCAACGAGTGCGATAGTCGCACACTCTCAAGCACAAGCTCTCGCAAATTTTGTTTTCACAACATTTTCCCACATACACAGGCACACAGCAGCACACACGCACACACATACACACACACAACATGCAAATGCGTACATGTGATGAAAAAGACAGAAGGAATTTTTAATTTTTCATCCCCCAGCAAAGAGCAATAAAAAAAAGGGACACCAAATGTAACGAGCGAAGCACACGAGATGCGAGCTTCTAAGCCACGAGCAGGCGCAAAAGAGCGACGCAGTCGCCCCATCGGCCACAGACGACGTCGACGGCGACGACGACGCCGCAGCGCTGCCCACTGCCTGCTGCCCGTATTAGCGCAGGCAGAACAACCACCCGCACAAAGAGTGGCACATCGACGACGACGACGACGACTGTGACGAAGGCATCGATCCACCCAGGGACGGGGAGGGTGTCGACACACGAAAACACAACAAACCGTAAACCATTGGATGCCGCGTCGCAGCGGCAGCGACGCCAACGCAGGCTGGCAGGCAAGCAGGCAGGCAGCACACACAGTTCTTGTCATTTGCACTGACAGGATGTGGAAGGGAGGGCAGGTCAGTGGGAGGCAGGCAGGCGGCGGGCAGTCAACTGCTTCGCTTCCCAGCAGCATTTCACTCACCACTACATAAACAAAACTTCGATTTATGATCCAACTGTGTGTGTGTGTGTACGAACTGGACACGACTCCGAATCCGACTCGGACTGTGACTGTGACTCCGAGTGGATACCGCACTGGCAGCGGCTCTGGCTATGTGCGCCTTCTGCGCCCAAGCCTTGTGTGTTTCGCATAGACTTTTTGGGGATGGCGCCATTGCTTTCGTTGTCCTTGTCCCTTGAAGAACATTTCAAAAACAAAGTGAGAACTGTGCAACATCAATTGTAGTCGACTGCCTAATACCCTGTTAATATGTACAAAAAAAAACAAATATCTAAAATAACAGGTGGAAAAAATTTCAGTCATCAATTATAAACCGACTCATTAAAATTGTGAGCGATTTATCGATTTACATTTCGATATATATCGATAACAAGTTTCATATAATGTACAAATAATTATTATTCTACAGCTTTCATAGCCTCCGAGATGATGAAATCTTTATCTTGAAAAGACCGGAATCGTTGTGAAGAAAGTAAAGTTGACGTGTTTGAGAAGGAAATAGAATTTAGTTTTGACTGCTACATATCATTTCGCCAGCTTTCTTCCTAGCATTGCAGTCAACAATGTCCTCGTCCCCTCCTCGTACAATCAGCGTTTTCAACGTTCTCGTTGTCGTCGTCATCTCAATTCGCGTGTAGAAACACACACCTACAAACACCCACTCACACACACACGCGCACACACACTCAATAGCCGCGTTTTCGGCGGGCTCTGCCTGGTAGACGACGACGACGACGGCACTGCCGTGACTTGGACGAGCTTTTAGACTGAGAGAGAGTCCGCGTTTGTATGTGTGCGTGTGTGTGAGTGTGCCTTTGTGGCGTTGTGGCGGCATTGCTCGCTGAAACTTTTTCGCACTCCAATATACAGACACACACACACACACAACAGAGACACATACACACACACGGGCAGCGGCAGAGACTGACGCAGAGGCAGAGGCAGGCAAGCGCGCGCGCAGGCACAGACCACAGACATAGAGACAACATAGAGAAATTGGCAGCCGCAGTGGCAGCGACGCGGCAGCGATGGCTGCGACGAGGACATACACATAAATAAAAAGTCCTTCATTCCGACGCGACCAGCGAGTAACGGCATATGAACGCTGCGGAGAAAACGGCGGATTACCAAACACAATCGAAAGCATACAAAATAATAAGCAGCAAATGCTTAATAGAAAAGAAAACAAAAGTTATATATAATTAACACAAACAACAACACAAATCTATACAAATTTTTCTTGTTTTTTAATAAATTCTTTTGAAGTGAGTGCAAAGTCGTGTGAATAGTTCAATTCCAACAAAAAAAAAAAACAAAAAGAAAAAATGAAAAACGCAGCAGGCAAATGGCAAAAAGTGCAGCGGCGGTGAAGGCGAGGCGAGGTGTCTAGCACCCCCCGCAACCCCCTCCCCACTGAACACACACAATAATCCATTGAGAGCACTGTTTCAAGCGCTGAGTGGGTGTTACACACACACACACACACACACAGGCACGCACAGGCGGACGCATATTAAAAGTGAGCGAGCGACAGGACGGCGAAAAAATAATTCTCGAAAGGCAGACAACAACAACAAAAAATAACAAAGCAGCTGCCCAAGGAAAATTAGAGGAACAACCCACAAAACCCACAATTTTCCACAGTGTTTCATATTGTTGTTGTTCTTGTAGTAGTTGCAAGGCTTTGTATTTACTTAAATTGTGTTTTCTTTTTTTCTTTCCTCTTTTGGTTTAATTTAAACGTGTGGGAGTTTGAGGGCGTGGGCCAAAAAGCTGCAATTTCAAATCGTGAGCTTGCAATAGCTAAAACGGCAACGATTTCGCACGCGCAGGCAACAGTAAAATTGAAAAGAAAATCAGTTGTAATAGAGACAAATTCACAAAAATATATCGAAGGAATTCTTTGCTAAATAGGAAAAAAGAACAGTCAGAGGAACTTTGGCGCACAGCGTTGCCACCCGTTGCAGCAAGTGCTGTCAGGCAACGATAACGAGTAACGGGACCTGACGACGCTTAAACGAGCTTTTCGCTATTTCGTTTTCCTCTTCTCTTCTCTTCTTTTCCTTTTCTTCTTTTTTTTGAGTTGGCTTTCGCGCTTGCCAATTTGCGCTTCCTCTGCTCGGCTGCTCTGCACGCTCGCTCACGTTGCGCTGCCGTTGACGTTGGCGGCGCTGTCGACGCAGCTATCCCCATCGTGTGTGTGTTCTGTGTATGTGGGTGTGTGCGAGTGTGTGTTGCTGCTGAACACGGGTGTAGATAAAACGAAGTAAACGTTTTCTCTCTATTTTTTTTTTGGTGTCTCACCCAAAAGTTAGCAATAATTACTAAAAACAAATAACAATAGCAACAAACAAACTAAATAATCAAACAACAGCATCAACAACAACAGCAACAACAATCAACAGCAGCAGCAGCAGCAGCATCATAGGGACAAGCAGAAAAACAACAAACCAGCAAGCAATGCAACACCAACAACATACGCAGCAACAGCAACAACAACAACAAAAACAACAACAGCGACTGTAGTGTGTGTCTGCGTGTTTGTGTGTGTGTGTGTGCGTGGCTGCGTGTTTGTGTGTGTGTGGGTGTAGTTTGCACGCGCGACGTGTGTGCGTGTGAATAATGAAGAAGAAGCAGAAGCAGAAACAGCAGCAGAGGCAAAGAGAGGCGCCACGAGCAGCATCGCCGGCAGCGTCGGCAGCGACAGCGGCGGTAGCAGAGGCCGAGAGAGGTGTTGTCAGCAGCAGCAGCGGTTGCAGCAGCAGCAATTCGCGACGCAGCAGCAGCAGCAGCAACAACAACAACAACAAATAGCAAAAACTGAGCAGCGTTCGCCAAAACGCATTCAGGACAAATCTAATAACATCTTCATCGTCATCATCATCATCCGCAGCAGTGGCAGCAGCAGCAGCAGCTGCAGCAGCTGCAGCAGCATCTGCAACAATATCGACAACAACAACATCATCATCAACTAGGCGTCGACAAGCCGTGCAACAACTGCAACAACGTCGAACAACGCCAATTAGTGGCGACGGCGGCGGCAGCAGCAGTCGCAGTAGCAGCACCAGCAGCAGTACTTGCAGCAGCAGCAACGACAGCAGCATCAGTAACACCAACAACAACAACAACAACAGCAGCAGCAACAACAAAAACAATAATAACCATAGCATCCGCAAGCTGAGCGCTGAAAACATGTCGAAAACAACAACAGCCGCAGCAACATCTACAGCAACAACAACATCAGCAACAGCAGCAGCAGCAGCAGCAGCGGCGAACAGCATCAATGCAACCGATTTCAGCGCTTTCGATTTTAATGATAGCTCCGATAATTCCGATACGCCTTTGGTGCCACGCGCCCCATTTCTCAGTCGCGCCGCGGCAGCTGCAGCGGCGGCAGCGGCAGCTGCCTTGAGCACCAGCAGTGGCAGCAACAGCAGTGGCAGCGACAACGCGCCCGACGATGATCACCACCCACAAAGCAACAACATTACAAACAGCAGCAACAACAACAACTACAACATAAGCGATGTCAGCCTGATGAACAGCAACAATTTGCGCAACAACAACAGCAGCAACAATAACAACAACAATAACCATAGCAGCAGCAGCAGAAGCAGTCGCAGCAGTTCGCCAAGCAGCGACGATAGCAGCAGCGGCCCAACCGCGGCACAGGCAGCAGCAGCAGCCGCCGCAGCGGCGGCAGCAGCAACAACAGCTGTGGTCGCTGCGGCAGTCAACGCATTGCACAATGGCAAGCAACAACAGCAGCAGCAACAACAGCAGCAACAACAGCAGCAACACCAACAGCAGCAGCAGCAGCAACATCAGCAGCAGCATCAGCAGCAACATCTCTACAATAATAACAACAACAGCAGCAGCAACAACAACAACAACAACGGCAGCAGCAGCAGCAACAAGCGTGAAATAGACGAGGAAGATGAGGAGGAGCCGTTGGATGAGGACGACGATGACTACGATGACGATGAAGATGATGACAATGACGACAATGTCATGGATCAGCACATTAACAGCAGCAGCAGCATCAACAACAGCAGCAACAACAACAACAACAATAACAACCTTATTACAGCGCCAATTGCCGTGTTGCCCACAGATCTGCGGCATGAGCTTGCAACACAGCACGATCATGGGCAGGCGCAGGTGGACTATGACGATCAGGACGAGGATGAGGACGAGGACGACGACGATGATGATGAGGATGATGATCCGGATGCGGATGCGGATGCCGATGCGGATGAGGCCAGCTGTCATCTTGACAGTCGCACAGCTTTGACGCCAGCACAGTTGAGCAGCGCTGCCGCCACCGAGAGCAGCGGCTTGCATATTAGCGCTGTGGCCGCTGCTGCGGCAGCGGCTGCGGCGGCGGCAGCGGCAGCTGCTGCCAAATTGAGTGCGGCAAATGTTGCTGCCTCACAGCTCACAGAGCATCACAGCCAGAATGCAACAGCTTCGGTGCTGGATATGGTCAGCAATGTTGCTGCTGCTGCCGGTGGCAACATTATTGGTCTTGGCGGCAGCAACAGCATTGCTGCGCCGAGCAGCCTCATTGGGGGCAACAGCAACACCAGCTTCTCCACGAACAACAACAGCAACATGGGCAGCACTGTCAACTGCGGCAACAGCGACCAGCAGCTGGTCACGCGACACAGCAGCAATTCCCACTCGCACCAGCAGCAACAGCAATTGCAGCTGCAGCAGCAACACCAGCAGCAACAGCAGCAGCAGCAACAGTCGAGCAGCGCTGGCAGCGGCAGCGGCAGTGGCAGCGCTGCCAGCGAACGCCGGAAGTATCGCCACCAAAACTACAGCAAGAACATCTACATCGGCACCAAGAACGCCGAGAAATGGGAGCACATGCGCACTCGGCTCCAGTTCAAGAACGATGTCGAGTTCGTGGCCTATCTGCTGAATCTGGCCGATAACGATACGGATCGCCTGAATAAGTAAGTTTTAACCTTTGATATCAAATAAGATAACCAGATTCCAAGGAATTCCAAGAGATTCAATTCAAAATCAGTCCCAGTAGAGAGGGAATTATTAGTAAAGTCCCAATGAGTACGCAACCCAGCTAACATATATCGTCTGAGCAGTTGGACATAAGCAAAGGAAGAGCGTATTTCACTTTGCTATTTGTGTGAAGGATGTTCATTACCGGACAGGAAGTCTCAGCATTGATTGTTTCCTAAGCTTATTTTATCGTTGTTGCACTTTTCTGGGATAACAAAATAGGAAAAGTCTTAAATCAAGCTCCTAATTATATATTATGCATGAAATATAAGTGAAAAGAGAAGAGTTGAAAATAAAGGTGCTCCTCTTGGAATTTCTCGAATATTCCAAAATCAGTATGCATATTAAGTAATTTTCCAAGTGCGAATGGAAATTGGAATACAGAAATAGAAATATGCAGGAAGAGTTCTAACATTCGTTGGTAAAAACAGACATATCCAAAGGAAACTATTCCCAAGGCATACTCTAATATTTATTAAAATATTCACTGGTACAAGTACTTCTAGCACAGCCTGTAGTCTTTACGGATGGTCAAAAGTGATTTATATTGATTTGCAAGACTTACAAATATATCAATTGTTATCAACTGCAAAGGTCTGCCTCTAAAGTTGTGCCCATTATTGCTATCGGAAATCGGAAATGTATCGATATTCGTGCAACGGAAACAGTTATCGCTAATAAACTTGATCTGAAATGGCTCTTAAGGTATCTGTTGATCCTGATAAGGATATATATATATATACATATATATACATATATATATTTTATGGGGTCGTCGTTGCTTCCTGCTGCCATTTGCACAATTTTTAATGATCGGACTATAGCTAGCTGAAAGCTAACGCTTCCCATTCACTCGATGTGCTCCACAATTGCAATTCAAGCGAATATCAACAAAGAAATCACAATGCATTATGTGGCACTCTTTCTCTGTTTCTCTCCTTCTCCCCTTCTCTTTCTCTGCCTCTTGCTGCGGCTCAAAAGCGAATGCCCGTATAAAGGCACATAGCTGAAATTGCGGGGAGTTGAGCTCAGTTGAGGCGAATCGAGTCGAGTGAAGAGCAAGAACAAATGCCGCAAAAGGCAGCCACTGAAGATATGGCAACGCTGCGTTGCCCAAGATTGTTGATAGTTTGGGGACGCACACACACACACACACACAGAGGAAAGAGAAGGATGCAACTTTTTGGGCAACACATCAACACACACAGAAACACCGCGGGACCACGTCTGACGCGCTGCAAACTGTGCTTTTAGGGGGCGGGAGTAGAGGACGACCCCAAAATGGGGTGGTTTTGACGGGGCCGTGGTGGGAGGGGCGGCGCCGTGGCATAAAAGCGAGGCATGTTAAAGCGATTCATGCCTGAGTGCATCAGGCAACTCTCGACAACTCAGCTCAATACACACAACAGAAACCACCCAAAGCACAACCCACTGCCCATGACGCCAGTGCACCCAGATGCCAACGACAAAGGCAGCGATGGGGCCCAACTTGTGCGGTTGCATGCAACGCAGCTTTCATGTTGCCCGCCTGACACTGCCGCAGCCAGTGCCAGAGCCGTAGCCGTTGCTGTTGCCGGAGCCCGCTGTGTGCAAGCGCCAACGATGACGTCGGTGCAGCCGCCATTTCAGCGGAAGCGGAAAAGCAAAACACACACGCACACACACACATGCACAGAGAGGGAAACAGAAGCACGCTGTGGCACATACTCAAGCAACATTGTGCAGAATGCGGTTGTCGTTGTTGCAACAACAGCATTCTGCATGCATTTGCATGCCATGCTGCCCAATTGCTGCATATGTATGTGCGAGAGTGTTATGTATGTGTCTGTATATATATATATATATATATATAAATATAAATCTGGCGCTTTCCATGGCGCTGCCAACAGCCCAAGCCACCCAACCAAAAGCGCGGCATGTTTTCCAGAATTAGTATCGCCGTTGCAGTTGCCGTTGCTGTTGCCTCTACCTTGCCACGCCTTGAATGCATCATTGTTATTGTTGTTGCAACGTTGTATGCTAATTGTCGCTTTGTGCTCACACCATTTCCTCCCCCTCCCCTTTCCTCATGCACAATATTTTAAGCCCAAACTTTGATTTCATCTAGACGCCAAATTGTTTGAATTGATTTCATTACCACTGTCAATGTAGTACATATACCCGGACTTATCCGATCCACCCAACATAGATCGCAGGAGATAAGCAGTTTCAGCATTGATTGTTTCCCTCAGCTCATCTGACAACTGCCAGATCTCTGACTGATATATATATATTTTATTCATAATCAATATCAATTGCTGTGCTGATCGAGCCATGTCCGTCTGCCTGTCTGTATTAGCAAGTCGAACTAAAGACTCCAATTTTAAAACCAGCAAGTTATCGTATACCAAACACAGATAAAATTTGTCTCAATTTATCGATAATTTCCGCAATTGGTTAAATAGTTAAAGACTTGAATTCAGGATCTTCAAAAAGAGCTCTCTCAACTACAGTTGCTGATTCGCTGTTGATGACTCAAAAGGATCACTTTTAGCCAATTAGGTTAACTAGGTTAGCTATGCAATTGTTAATTTCTTGCTTGATCCCTTAAATGTTATTGATCGATAAATATAATAAAAAAAGGATCCAAATTCAAGTGATCATCGAAGCTGCTCTGCAAAGGCTCAAACTCAGCCCAGCTTTAGCTACCCTCAATGCAACAAAAAGAAAGATTGAAATGAAAGTTTATCAGCTACATTGTAATTTTAGCATGCTTCCCTTGGGTTCCATTGCACATTTTCCCACAGCTAACACACTCCACAGATTCGTCACACACACACACACACACACAGGGGTAGAGAGAGGAACAGACAAAGTTGTTGTACAACAATTTGCAATAGCTGTGCCTGAATGTTGCCGCTTCCCTGCCATATCTTTTTTTTCTCGTTTATTTCGTGTTGATTTCGATGCTCGCATTTCGCTCATGTCGCCAATTTCTGCGCATTTTCCACATTTCGCTAGAAAGCACAACATTGGGGTGTAACGGAAGGGGTGTTTGTTTGTGTGTGTGTTGTGTGTTGTGTGTTGTGTGTGTGTGTGTAGAGGGAAGAATGTACTTAATGCGCCAACGAGTAACGCACACAAAACGAGCGCCAGGAATTGAATCAGATTCCGAATCAGCCCCCATTGAAACCCATCCTCGCACAGCCCAAAGCCAACCCCCGCGACGCCCTCAAGCAGCACATTAATGGCACTGCGGCGACACATACGTATACCCAGTGAAGGGAACTAGCAGAGAGAAAGCGCCGTAGAGCAATGCAGAAACAGAACCAGAAGCAAAAGCAGAAACAGAAACAGAAATGAGAAATATAAACAGAAAAACAGGCAAACAGCAAATTTCAGCCTGCAACTCAGAGACGATGACGATGCCGTGGCATGAAAGGGGAAGTTGGTTGGGAAATTTGACGGTAGGTGGGCGGAAATGGGGGGCGGGGTGCTTTTTTGGTCTGTGAGTGACAAAGTGGAGCAGCATGAGTGAGCTTGGGAAGGGGAGCCCTGCCTGACTGCCTGACTGCCTGCCGGTTGTTTCTCTGGTGCTGGGCGCTGTTTTCGATATTGTTGTTAAGGTCCTGAGGTGGAGGATTTAATGAAGGATAACACAAATAAACAGACATACATACACACTCACATGCACACGCACGCAACTGTCTGTTGCAGCATGTTCGAACATGTGACCATGTGCAATTTTCAGCGATGGCAACTACAAAAAAATCAACAAAAACAACAACAACAACGAAATCCAACGGTGAATTTCCTTTGCATGAAAAAGTGGACAATAGGTTAATGGCAGGGGCTGTAGCAGGGGTAAACATTAGGGGGTGTTTATGTATGCAAATATGTGGATTCTGTACCCTTGCAGTGACCAACTGCCAGCCAGGCAGACTCAATTTAAAAACGCATAAAAAACGAACCAAAAAAAACTATGCAAAAAACGAGGCAAAAAAACGATGCAAAAAAACGATTCAAAAAAACGATGCAAGCAAAAAGTATGCGCAAAAAAATATGTACATGGGAGTATTTGGGAGAAAGAGCGAACTAGGTGCAACACTGACTGCAACAGCAGCAACTAGTTGCGCAGCTTTGGTGGCACACAAGAATGTATGTATAATAAACACTCGAATTGCTTCCATCGGGCTATTAATAATGCCGACAGCATAGCCAAGCGTAGTATTATAGTCCAGTTGCGTTTCCTATTTGCCATCATCAACTTTGGAACGTATAATTATATTTATATATATTCACAAAGAATCAGTGATATTCCACTAATGATTGCTGTGCTTTTGGTAAATCGATTTCCCTAAAAGATATCCAAAAAGTTATTGCATAAAATGTGCAGATGAATGTCGTTCAGAAGAACACTTATGACACATATGGCTATAAGAAATAAGAAATATAAGTAATACACCTAAATATCGTAAGGGACTGGGCTAATCCAAGTCATGAATTGAGGAACTCTGTATTCATATGGGATATATAGAAATGACAGTGCTAAAAAAACCGCAGTTGATCTGTGTGTCCAAGATAAATATATAAAAATACAATGTGAGGTCGACACAAGTAATAACTAATTCAGATATTTATCTAGATAACAGAGTCAAATGTCTAAGAACTAAGAGCTAAATAAAACACGATTTAATATACCATTTGTTTACAGTGTAAAGCCCAAAAATGGTAGTTGGTTAAGCTCGAATATTTGTTTGCTTGTCATAGTTCTGAAAAATACTCAATTGAAATGCATTTTTATTTATTTTATAGTATTATTTAATTATTTTTATTTTCCTTGGTTGAAATGCTCTCTGTGGTGGGCTTGAGTAGATTATATATATATAAATACAGTGGCACAAAGCTTATTCTGATCAGGGTCAAAGAATAAAAGCAATTGCCTGCCATAAACTAATCATTCATTATTTTTCATAAATTCCAAAGCCTGATGATAGGTACATATATTAACCACCAAAATTAATATATGACCCCAACACACTGGGGTTTCCCCACCTGCTAGGTAGAATTATAAATAAATGTCGCCTACTTCCAGGCGTAGTTTTCATTATGAGCAGGTACATTGTGGACACCTGGGTGCCATAAAACCCGGATTTTGTACCTAAAGTTGAGTATTTTTGGTATAAATAGACCAATCCTTCGTAGTCAGTTTAGTTTTATCCTGCATCTCGGGTGCAATAAGCCAATAAGGACTATGGACAAACAAACTACCATTGCACAATGGAAACTCATCCTGGAACACTTCCAAATAGGATATTCACATAGCCAAATAGCTGAAATGGTCAGTCTGAGCAACTCAACTGTGTATAACATCATTCGGCGCTTCGTCGACGCAAATCGGATTGAGCAATTACTTTTTTTCTTTGACCCTGATCAGAATAAGCTTTGTGCCACTGTATATATATATATAGAGAAGTCATACAGCTGCTGCTGGCAGTGGTCCAGCTCACATTTTGGGCAGTCAGAGTTTTGTACATTGGCCAGCCCCTTTGCCGCAAATCAACGAAATTAATTAAAGGCAAGACAGAGAACGAGGGAGAGAGCGAGGGAGAGAGAGCGAGGGTGAGAGCGAGGGAGATGACTACGATGACTTGTGGGATGTGGTGTGTGTTGGGATTGTGGGGTGAGAATAAGTCAGATCTACGGCTGCTGCTGGACTGCTGCTGGGCTGCGTTGGAGTTGTGACGCCAAGCTATGGCAACGGTTCACCAACGCATTTTGTTGACCCACTTTTTGGCATTTTCGCACCACAAATCAATTCTCTAACTGCGTCTCACATTTTGTTTGTCTCTGTTTGCAGCCTGCCACCGCCGTCGCCGGCACACACGCCCACCAAGGGATTCGATGGCAATTTCAAGCTGGAGCCGAATCTGAGCGTTAAGGATTTTGCGCCAACGTCGGAGAGCATCAACGGCAATGGCAATGGCAGTTTGGAGTCCAGCGGCATGTCTGGCGCCTTGGCCACGCCCACGCAAACGCAACGCAAGCGCTACAAAAAGCGGGTGCAGTTCAGCACAGATTCCCTCAATGGATATTCGGGCGCCAAGGGCAGCAAGGGATCAGCAACTGGCGCAGCTGGAGTGGCATCGGGCGTTGGCGCCGGTGGCTATCATAGCAGCAGCAGCAGTTTCCCCACGACAGCAAAGTCGAAAAAACAGGATGCCAAAGCGGCTGCGGCGGCATTCAAAGCGAACGCTGCGGCTGCGGCGGCGGCGGCAGCAGCAGCAGCGGCAGCGGCATCTGCCTCAACGGCATTGCCCGAGGTGCTCGACTGTCGCATTGCGGAGAAGATCAAGAGTGAACTGGAGGCTAGCAGCAAGGAATCGTTGCCGAGCGCACTCTGCCTCAAGAAGGCTGCAGCAGCAGCGGCGGCGGCAGCAGCCGCAGCAGCAGCGACGCAGGCAAACCACAGCGATGAGGATAACGATGACGAGGAGGAACAGCATCGTCATCATCGTCGTCGTCATCACCATCAGCAACAGCAACAACAGCAGCAGCAGTTGACGGACAATGCTAATCCCACGTCAGCAACAACAACAACAACTGGCTTGGATGCGGATGCAGTGGATGGCAGCGTCGTTGCGAGCAATGGTCCCGGTCTAGGTCATTTCCATGTGCGCTCTTTGAAGGGTCAGGGCGGTAACAAGAAGTCGCAATCAGCCAAAGCAGCCGCCGCCGCAGCCGCAGCAGCGGTTGCAGCTGCAGCAGCTGCGGCGGCAGCCGCAATGATGCCACCGAACAGCTATGACGAGCCCGAGGATGATTTGGCTGCTGGACAGGGTCTTGACGATGACGATGAGGACGATGAGGAGCTGGATGAGGAGGCTCTGGCTCGCGAAATGAAAATGGAGCAGAACTTTGTCGAGGAGGAGGATGAGCATGATATCGCGTTTCGTTCGCAGCAATCGTGCCGCGAGTGCTCCATCTCGCATGACCACAAGCTGTGCCCGTTGCGCAATGCCTGCGGCAATGTGACGGATGCCGTGGATCTGGCCGAGTGGATCGAGCGACGGAATCTGGAGGCGCTGGCCAAGCTGAAGGCGGACGCACAGCGTCAGGCGAAGCATGGCCGGCCACGGCACGATGACGATGAGGATGATATGGAGGACATGGACATGGACATGGACGAGTCATCGCAGCTATCAGAGCTGGAGACAAAGCCGCTGATTACATTTGCGGAGGCATCGGTGCCCGCCGAATTCGAGCTGCACAACGTGGAGCCCAATGTGACCGGCGTCTTTGCCCGCACCGAAGTGCGGGCCTTCACCAAACTGGGTCCCCTCATCGGGCAGCCGGTGCAGACGGGTGAGGTGCGCGAGGGCAGCGACATGAAATGGATATTTGAGATTTGTGAGGCTGGCGCCGACAAATCCTATCTGCTCTGCTGCGATAATCCCAATGCCTCCAATTGGCTGCGCTTCATCCGGCCCGCTCCATGCTACAAGGATCGCAATGTGAATCTCGTGTCCATCGATCGACAGGCATACTTTGTTAGCTGTCGCGATCTGCGCAACGGTATGGAGTTGCTCTATTGGAGCGACGATTGCAACACCATGTGGCGCAAAAAGCACACCGAGAAGATAAGTAAGTTGTGGCAGCAACACACACGCTGGCATGCATGTGGTCATGTAATGACAGAAAAAACCAAAATAATTAATCGCTTTTGAGTTTAATCGAACTATTATTATGTATATATTTTTTTTATATATGTATATATTTGACTGATACTCTATTTTACTGTTTAAAAAACAAATGCAGATTGCGGCGGCTGCAATTTGAAGTTCGAGCATCCGCTTTATTATCGGACGCACTGCTCCGTTTTTCATGATCCATCGATGAGTTTAACCATACGAAAGTATCACTGCAAGGTGTGCGGCGAGGCTGTGCTGGGCAAGGACAATATAATGAAGCATGCGGCCGAGAAGCATGACGGCAAGGGCGCCTACCAGTGCCAATATTGCAACAAGTTCTTCCTGCGACTCAACTATCTGGAGATGCATCGCACCTACGGTTGTGCCTCGAATCCGAATCGATCGCGGCCCGTTTGCGATTTCTGTGGTCGCAAGTTCTGTCAGCCGCAGAAGCTGAAGGCGCACATTAAGCACGTGCATAGCGGTAAGTTACGAATGCCACGCCTCTATCGTAGATCGTAAAACGTAAATCGTAAATCGTATTGTACATACATATTTACGTAAATGTGTACTAACTACTTACATAGCTGTCTGAATATCGTAAGCGTATGCAAGCGTCTAGCGGCAAATATTGAAAGCTCATATATCGTAAATTATACACGCATACATATTGTAAATCGTACACCGTAAACTACTACGCCGTTTAACCGCTTCTCCATATACTAATAAACACCACCCCACCCCAACCCAAACCCAAACCCAACCCAAACCCAAGCCAACCCACCCCTCACCAACAAACCACTAAACAAATACTAACTAACGAATAACGTATGTACTAATATCGCATAAAATAATGCAAATCGCTTAGCCGTAACTACTAACTAATCATTTAAGCACACAAAAACGATCACCAATCATCAATCAACAATCACCAATCACCAATCACCATACAAATAACCACAACGCACGCATCTGTGGATCGCTCATCTTCATGCCTCTTCAGTTATACATATGCCCAATTGGCCGATAACATTTTTATCAACTTGCTTATCATTTGTTTATGAATTAACGAACTTTTCGGTTGAAACATCTAACATAATATGTACATTAAACATTACACTGAAGTGAATCCCCGACTTCAATTGGCGACTAACTAATTCCAGACATCAATCAAGTTCAAAAGTAATTATATCTTCAGCACTTTAAGTGCATAATTAGTACTAGTCTTGGCGATAATGTTCTTAAGTTCTGAACGATAATTACCTAAACAAATCAAAGGATTCCAATTATATAGTTAGGCTGATGTGTTTAAGGAAACTCCCTTTCAGCAAGTTGGCAGCAATTGAATCAGTAATGATTGTTTTCAGTTTTGAAAAATTTGAATATCAAGAGTTTCAATCATTATCGTTTCTAAAATGTTGAATGAATTAACTATTCATTTATTAATTAATACAGATGCAGTAATAATATAATCAAAGCTGACTCCCTAAAAAAACAAAAATGAAGATTCAAATAGTTATCAGATTCTTCAAACGTTTGTTATGGATTTGAGACACATTGGTGATCATTGGTGAACCCTCAACTTTAGAATGCTATTTGATAATAGATTCTTAATTAGTTAAGCCACTCAATAATACCACACACACCACACCACACACACACACTACACACACACACGCATCAGAACACACTCGTAAACTGCATCATTGTATAATCGCTTTTAGTGAATGATTTGCTTTGTGTTTTTGATTTGTGTTTGGTCTTCGATCTTGAGTTCTCCTTAGTGCTGACTAGAGCAGCATTATGTACTATATATGTATACATATATATTTATGATTTTATTATTCGATCTAGTGAGTTATGCTTTTGGTGTGTTTCGGCTTATGTTTTGTTGTCGTTTGTATTCCGTTTGCTGTTGCGTTCGATTCGATTTGACTATGAATTTTCTGTCTCACTAATTTTCTTTCAAAATCACCACAATCCGAAATTTCATTTTCTTCATACAATTTCATTTTAGATATGGCTGAAGTTTTACGAGATTTTCAGTGTAAATTATGTTCAAAACTTCTAGGATCGCGTGCGGCATTGCAGCGCCACTCGAAGGAGGTGCACAGCCGCAACTCCACAGTGGTGAGTTGCCCGCGATGCCAGAAACTCTTCCAGAATCGCAGCAACCTGAAGATTCACATGCTCACGCATTCGGGAGTCAGGCCCTTTAAGTAAGTGCTTTCAAATCCCAATCACAATTCCCATCCCATCTGACAATTCCATACCCATTTCGAATCATTAAAAAAACCTAATGCTTTTTGTAGGTGTGCCGAACCGGAGTGCAATGCTGCCTTCACCACTAAGCAGTGCCTGCAATTCCATTATAAGAAGGTGCACAACTACACCCAGGAGCAGATGCCAAAGATTGAGCGCAGCGTTGCCTACACATTCGATGCCTATTCGGGTGGGATGAAGGTCGACTTTTTGGGTAAGCCAGTGGGTCAGGCGCAGTTGGCAGCAGCTGGCCCTAACGCTGCCCTCTTTCCCTCCCATCCCACAGAGCAAGCACCGCGACGTCGGCGCAAGAGTCTCGAGGATCAGAACCAGAACTCCATGCTCAGCAGCTCGATGCAGAGCGACACCGAGTACAGTGACGACAACATCTTCGAGGCCATCAAGAAGAGCGGCAAATCCATCAAGGATCTGTGTCGCAACGAACCGAATCTATCACTACTCAGCTCCAAGATCTCCAGCATCTTTGGTGAGAAGGGTCCGCCCGTGCCCGTGCCAGTGCCGGTCAGTGCCGTTGGCTCTTCCGTCTGCGGACGTAAACGGAAGCGTAAGAAAGAGTCAACCACATCGCATGCCAGCCAGCATCAGCAGCAGCAGCAGCAACAGCTGCAGCAACAGCAGCAGCAGCAGCAGCAACACGCCCAGCAATGCCACCAACAGCAGCAGCAACAGCAGCAACAACAGCAACAACAGCAGCAGCAGCAACAACAACAGCTCCATAGCGGACATTTGGATCAATCGCCTTCTCATCTATCCCATGCGCATCAGCAGCATCAACAGCAGCAACAGCAGCAGCAGCAACAGCAGCAACAGCAGCAGCAGCCCCAATATCATGCTCACAGCCACACCCATGCGCATGCACACGCCCACCAACAGCAGCAGCAGCAGCAACAGCAACAACAGCAGCAGCATCAGCAGCAGCTGCATGATGCGGACGAGGAGGAGGAGAGTGTACGATTGGAGCAGGTGCGTCGCAAGCAGAATGCGCAGCTCAGCCTCGTCGAATCCTTCCTGACCACAACGGCACAACGTCTGAGCGCCCAGCAACAAGTGCAACAAGTGGTTGCCGCTGCAGCCGCCGTCTCCGCAATGGCCGGCGCTGGGGAAGATCCCGCCAAGCTTGGCCATATGATGGGTCACATGGGTGGCGTTGGTGTTGGCCTGGACGATGAAGATGATGACGATGAGGATGATGATGAGGCGACAGCTCACCATCACCACCATCAGCAGCAGCAGCAGCAGCAGCAACAGCAACATCAACAGCAGCAGCAGCAGCAGCAACAGCACCAGCAGCACCACTCACATCAAACGCATCCGCACCACGCCCACACGCATCCACATCAGCATGGGCAGCAGCCGGGTCCACAAACGCACAGCGAAGCCAGTTATCGCCATTCGAGCGGCATGAATGCAGCCCTCGGTCAAAATCTGGTCGTTAGCAAGGGTAGCAAAAAGTGGATCGGTGCCGATGATCGTCATTTGAGCGATGGCGGCGATGTGGGCAATGATGCCGCTGTCGGTGGTCCAGGCGGTGGTGCTGGTGGCTCGGGTTGCGGCCAGCTATCGAGTGGTGGCAGTGCTGGCCAGGATCTGGGCTTCGCCGTGCCACCGAGCGCTGTGGATGAGCACAGTAAGCTACTTGGCCAGAATCGGGATTTCCTTGCGCGTCTCATGAGCAGCGCCACTGCCAGCCATGCCAGCCATCAACACCAGCATCAGCACAGTGCCCACAGCCGCGAGGAGGACGAGAACAGCTCCTTCCTGGATGTCGTCGAATCGAATAATAATGCAGCAGCTGCTGCTGCTGCAGCTGCCGCGGCCATGTCCCAGTATCATCACAGTGCTGCAACGAATGGTGGCGCAGCTGGTGGTGCGGCTACCGCTGGTGGTGGAGGTGGTGCTGGCGGTCATACGCCGACCAGCTCAGTGCCCTCCGCCGTTGAACCGCCGCAAATGCAAATGAACTCATTAAGCCACTCGCAGTCGTTCATGAGCTCGTTCTACAACAATGCCAATGCAAGACTGAGCGGTGCCGGCGCTGGCGTTGGCGCCAACTCCTCCTCGGCCAGCATGCTGGTGGAGGCCGCCCTCAACTCCGTTGGCAATATGATTGACAGCGAGAGCAATGATCTAAAGGTGAGTTCATTTTTCTTACTCGATGTGCCCAAAAATCACAGCACGAAATGGTCAAACAGAGGCTATATTTCCCATCCCACACATATATATATATATTCTCGATCATCATTAACAACAGCGACGAATTAACTACTTGCGTGTGTCTGTCTGTATGTCTGTCCTTTGCGCTATTGCCAAAGAGACCCAACTTTCAATTTATCGGTGACTTAAGCAATTTCCCTAAGTTCAACTATAACTGATAAACGATAACAATAGTAAGTAGGTAAAGCTCTTCAATTCGATAGAAATATATTTTGGTATATAATATTGATCAATTGTAGACGGTTTTTTGCTTCTTGAAATCTCTGACACTGAAAAAAAACTAGAATGTATGTAACAACTGCGTTCAGGGTATATCGTAGTCGATCTCACTCGACTACAGCATTCTAACTTGTTTTATTAAGTATTTGGACTGGACTTAGTCTTAGATTAGATCTTGGAAAGAAGCCGTAAAAGTAAAGTCCTGGCATGTTGTGCTCCTAAATAGAGATTAGGCTGGGAATTCATTTGTTAACCATCAGTTTAATAATAAAATGTTTTGGATTTGCGATTTGGCAGGTACCCACCGACAACCACATAAATAGCGATAGTCCGATGAGTGCGCATGTGGATGCGGAGGCGCAACGCTTTGGCAGCGGCGGTGGCGGCAGTGGGCCGAATGGCGCCGGCATTGGGGCCATGGACAACCTGGAGAACGAGCTGAAGATGATGAAGAATTTGGGCAGCTTTCCCATGCAGATACCGCCGTTGCCTATGTTCCAGGGCGCTTGTCACATATCGCCCAGTGCGTCAACGCCCACCAATCCGCAGAGCAACCAAAACCAGAACGATGTCGATGTGGATGCCGGCAGCACACCGCGTCCCCAGCATCCGGACTCCGATGGCTTCTCCTCGTCGCATCATCGGACGCCGCCGTCGCCGCCGCCCATATCGCCGGGACGGGATTATGGCGGCATGTTTGGCGCTGGCAACGGCACTGGAGGCCCCGGCTCGAACAGCACACCGGCGGGAAGCTCGAGCGGGGGCGGTGGTGCCCAGTCAGGCGGTAACAATCTATCCGCATCGTCACCACTGCCGGCCCTGCAGCCGCAGCGACGTAATGCGTCCAGCGTGAGCAGCACATATCCCGAGCATGAACTCATCTCGCCCGCCTCCTCGCCGAGTATACCGCGCTACAATTTCAACGGCGACATGATGCGTCACAAGCGCGCCGTCCAGGACCAGGAGCAACAGGAGCGACGCCACAACATCTCGCGGCACAATCAAATGTCCAGCGACGAGGAGAACAGCATCATGCCACAAAATAGGTAAGTCGCCGACTAGAGTCTCTCACTCGTTTGCCACAAGATTCACGACTTCTTCTCTTGCAGCGCTGGACAGGATATGCGCATGAAGTTCCCACAATCGCAGATCGATCTCATGTATTCCAAGTACGAGAGCATGGCTAGCAATCTGAAGTACAACAGTCAAGAGCTGGACTCGCCGGCCGAGTATCGTCAGAGCAGCAACAGCAATGCGGCAAGTGCAGCAGCTGCTGCTGCAGCGGCGGCCAGTGCTGCCAACGATATGTCCGATCTGCAGGGATTGGACATGAGCTCACGCTCGAATGCTTCCAGCAACTATCATCACAATTTCCAGCTGCCAAGTAGCCGTTACCATCATCACATCTATGACATACTATCGGATCGGGAGCAGAGCCAGCAGGCACAGGCGCAACAGCAGACGCCCGCCTCGGTGGTGCACCAGCAGGAGCATGGCAGCCATGGCGGGCACAGCAGTCAGCTGCAGGCCATGCAGCAACATCAGTCGGCTGCCATGCACAACATGCTGACAGAACAGTTGGGAGAGCAGGAGCACGACCAGACCACATCGGTGGATCTGAGCCGCACTGCCAACTATGTGGTGTCATCGCCACCACAACTGCCGTACAATCATCCACATCACGATATGCTGCGGATGGCATCGCTCGATCTAACCCCAAATACGGCCAATATGGCGGTGGGCAACAATCGATCGTTTTTGTCATCACAGATGCAACACCAGAGCCGCGAGAGTCTCGAGCATCATCGACTGCTGTCGACGGTGGAACAGCATCGCATACTGGCTGCCTCGAATGCGGCAGCGGATCAGCATCGTTTGCTCGTCGATCCCACCGCCCATTTGCTGATGGAGCAAAATAATCGACTGCTTGGCACAGCGGATCAGTCACGTCTCCTGGGCGAATCGGCGGCGGCAGCTGCCCAGAATCGTCACATGGCCAGAAGCTTTGGTGCCTACCATCAGGTGGCATCGAGTAACTATCATCCGGGCGTGCGACCGCCGCCAGTTTTGCCATCGGCCAATCATCATGCTTCCAATCCTTCGAATTATCATCCATTTCCCGCCTACTATTAGGTGGCACCATCTGGCGGCCAACACTGTTGACTCTCATAGATCCCAATCTCTGTCCCCAGTTATCAAAGCTATAATATATATATAAATATATATATGATCTAACAACATATTTGCTAGATATACGATTCTTTCTTTCTTCTTTTCTTTTCTTGGACTTTTAATTGAATAATCGATTACCACCAGATGATGCGACTTGGGAGACTTAAGGGAGGACCCCCAGCGAACCGGGACTAAATATGTGCAATTCAATCCGATAAAATCCGATATTGTTTTATTACCACGCGCTCCTCGTACAGAAATTGCCTGGCAAGCAGCTCATGTACGATTACTATCCACGAATCCTTGATTTCATGTATATATATATGCATATACATATATATATATATATATATATAAATAGTTCAATTTCAAATGTATGTTTCAAACGTAAACAATTTTTGGTTCCTCGGTTTTCTTCGCATGTAATTCTACTAACATACCACAAATAATTTATTATAAGCTATAAAGAAAGAAAAGAAAAAAAACAATTAAGATGTCATTACGTTTAGCTTCTTAACTACTACTTGAATTAAATGTGAAAAATTATAAGCATGCATAAGAAAACAAAAAAACAATTAAAAAAAAAAACAAAAAAGGCAAAGAGCGAAAAAATAAATGTGCCAATATGTTTAGGTGTAAATTGTTCTTTTTTTTCACTGCAGCTGGCAAACAACATTTATATATATATACATTCACACATATATTAACATATATACATATGTATGATTCCGTAACAATAATAATATGTATAGATGTACATGTAAAAAAGAAAAAAATTTAAATATTACATATTTGTAGATGGAATACAAAAAAAAACAAAAACCAAAATGGAAATAAAAATATAAATATAAAATATAAATATAAAATATAAATATAAATGTATAATTTTTAACAATTTGCCGCTGAGTTTGTGTAAAATAGAGATTGTATAAAAGCTGGATAAACAAAACAAAAAATTACACAATACACAGAAGAAAAAACATGCAATGCTATTTTTACACCAGGAGAAAAAACTAACCAAGAAGTCAAAAATTATAAACGAGTACAAAGTGTTGAGCAAAAGTTGAGTGAAAGGCCATTACAATAAAAAAAAGAAAATTAAAAAAAAAAACACCCAGAGGCAAATATCCAACATGCCGTTACAAACTCAGCGATAAAGAAAGGAAAAAGAGAAGAAATAATGAAAATACCAATGAACATATAATGAATACCAAGTTATATTATTGCTAGCTAAAACACTCATTATAATAATTGAGATACACACACACACACACACACACACGCACTCATACCTACATAAATGTAACAGTACACATACATACAGAATATTTTGACAGATCAGGAACTTAGCTCAAACTTTGACACTTAGAACTTTTTTCATTGAAATAAATGTTTTGTGCTGGTGTTTTATGCCTTTTGAAAAATGCAAGATTTGGTAAACGCAGGATATATATATATATATATATATATATATATGTGTAGCTATATACATTACATACGTACATGTGTATATATAAACGCGTAACACAGATACATTCCTATGTACATCTGCATGTGTGTATGTACATATATGTGTATACATATACATATACATATATAACATATGCATGCATTAACAGATCCATACATATAGAAAATAAATGAATTGTAAAGGTAAATACATATAATTTCATGTAAATTATTAAATTATAAATATAAAGATAAACAAAAAACATCAGAGAAAAATAACACACACGCGATATATATACAAACACACACACATATACATACATATGTGCATCCCAATGATAATAATAGTGTGCGGGATGATATTTAACAAACATAAATAGTGCTGATGTGAAGAATCGCCAGTAAGCACATTGAAAACGCTGATAAAATTATATTTACATATGGTGTAATAAAATGATCGATTATTAATAAAATGGAAATTATTTGAATGAAAACAAATATATATGTTTATCACAAGTTTCATTTCGCCATAGATAACAGTGTGCAATTTCATTTAAGTCTAAGCAAATACAGACCTAAATCGAACATAACTTTTACTATAGTTTGAAAAGATTTCAATGAACTTTGTCATTTTGTTTTCAAGCCAGAGATGAAACCAAGAAGTCTTCGTTAAAAAATTATCTATATATATATGATATAGTAGGGATGCTGTAGTCGAGTGAAATCGACTACGATATACCCTGAACACAGTTGTTAAATATATTCTAGTTTTATTGGCTAATTTCCCTCAATTGCGAGCAGGTCTGCAAGCATTTCTTATGGCAAGCATTGGAGTTCAATATGAGAATCTACTTTTGACTATAACATCGGTGTTTCTTAACTGGGCATATCCATATTACGTAATAAGAAGATTCTGCCTTTAAAATTGTAGCATTGGATATCGAAATGTATCGATATTCCAGAATCTGAGGCAGTTATCGATAAAAATAAAGCAAACTTGATCTGCACCGGATATACGAGAACCTACTTACTGTATATTCCAAATTTGAAGTCTCTAGCTCTTATAGTCTCAGAGAGACGGACAGACTGACATGGCTATATCGACTCGGCTGCTGACCCTGATCAAGAATATATATACTTTATGGGGTCGGAGATGCTTCCTTCTGCCTGTTACATACACTTGCACAAAACCATTATACACTTTTACCCATTTTCAATGGGTATACAAAATATGACACATCCATTTAACTAAATGGAACAAATGTGCCTTGGCATTAATTTCGAAATTCTTGTTAAACAAAATGCACAAGTTATTTTGCGCATGCAATACACAGTTAAAGTCAAAGCAAGAGGCCGGATAAGCAGATATCGTAGCTGAACTGAAATTATATCAAGAAACCCGTTAGACCGTAGAGAGCGTAAGTCGTATTCAAAAACGATTTCGTGCGATCCCATAGAGCGATAGTTTGCAAACATTTAAGAGAGGGCGATACTGTGCTGTCATGACGCAATAGACAATCGTATGAATGAAATAGCAACAATCACAATCGTTGGGAGCACAGCAAGTACATACTATATATGACGCCGACGTCGGTGGAGATTGTAGCAGCGACGTTAACGTCGCCGGCGCCGTCGCAAAGAGCACACAGCGACAATGTGTCCAAGAGAGCGACGGCGGCGTTATCAGCGTCAGTGTTATCAACTGCGAGCAGCCCCGGCCAGATTTCGCTATCGGTTACCAGTGAGGCGCAGGCCTCGCCGACACAGTCGCGACCACCACCCGAAGTCGGTGTCAGCAAAGTGGGCAGCGACATACTGATGCTCACGCCAGCGGCAATAGCCGAAGCATACAAGAGAGCTGTTGCCGATGAAGAGAAACGGATCAGCGAAAGTAAAGAGAACAAGTCGCGATTCACTCTGCCGAGCATTGAAAGTATTTTAGCAGCGGTCCGCAGCTTTCGTGGCAAACTCTTGCCGATTGTCGGCAATGTTTTGACATTCATTTTGCATTTAGACATGCATGGAGGCGATACCGGCAACAACGTCAACTTTGTTGCAGGACTCATTGACTTTACAGCCGGCTCGTTGGGTAAGTCCAGTGTAGTCCGACAACAATGTTAACCAACCAACACGTATATTCAATTCTGCCCGAAAATTTGAGCAGGCGGCGCCGCTCAGGTTTATGTCTCGCAACCATTGGATACGGTCAAGGTGAAGCTGCAAACATTTCCCGAAAAGTACAAGGGTATGTTGGACTGCTTCATTAACACATATCGAAGGGATGGGGTTATGCATGGCCTATATGCCGGATCGGTGCCGGCTGTCGTTGCGAATGTTGCCGAAAACTCCGTACTCTTTGCCGCCTACGGTGGCTGCCAAAAGTTTGTCTCCTACCTGTTGGGCAAAGAACTGGCCAGCGAACTGACAATCACACAGAATGCATGCGCCGGTTCATTGGCCGCCTTCTTCTCCACGCTCACCCTCTGCCCCACCGAGCTGATCAAATGCAAGCTGCAGGCCCTGCGAGAGATGAAACACTTTGTGGAACCGAGCCAAGCGGCTGATCTACGTACGCCATGGACACTAACACGCCACATTTGGCGCACCGAAGGTGAGTTGTCATTCTCCATTGGGTTTTTTTTTTCATTATGATTCTGTTGTATTTTCCTTAATTGATAAGATTATATGCATATCTCGCTGTTCTTATATTTCTCCGTTACCCCATAATTCAAAATTAAACGCGAGGTCTGCTAATACGCTGTACAACAATAATCAGCGTGTTTACCAGCTGCCCACTTTCGGCGTTGCCACCTAGCGCCAAATGTTTTGAATCAAACGGCTTTTACCCATTTCAAAAGGGGGGAATTGTGCAAATGTCTGCAACAGAAACAGGAAGACACTTTCAATCTCATTTAATGCATTCTCGTTGAAAACATTTGAAAGATAATAGATCTGATTACATGTGCTTTTGTGCAGGTGTTCAAGGGTGTGTAATCTTCGATGATAAAGAGATAGCTGGTTTTTATAAGTACGCTAGCCAAACATTAAGATTAGAATTCTAAAAAATAAATTAAAGTGAACTTAATGATGGTAAACAAATAATAATCTCATAATCATGCTAGGTGCTTAAATCAACAAAATATAATATAATCATTTTATAGTATTAAATCATACTGTGCACTCCCCTCGCTGAGATACATATGTATGCAGTTCATTCAATTTGTATTTATATATGCGTCGGTGGGATCACAATTTATGCGAGTTCTCAATGAATGAAGAATGAAGCGTTAAGCGTTAAGCAGTTGGAGTCACGTTGTATGAATAATATTAGTAGTAGCACTTTTATGATTGTCGTTATCGGACAAGTGGAAATTTTACACAATCTCTGCTTAATTGATTGTCGGAAGGTTTTAATAAAATCCCAAACGATGTCATTGCTGTGAAGCAGTAGTAATGGCCTTACTCACACACACACACACACACACACACATGCATAAATTCTATGTAAATATGCGTTAACGGAGAATGTTGTTGTTGTTATTGTCTCATTCGCACCCCAAGCTGGAACCCCAGCTTACGATAAGCCGCGGAGGAGAGCTAAGCGCTCTCTAAAATCTATAAATAGCTCCAGTGGATGGCCTCACGTGCGGCTTACTGTTATTTTCCACGTCCTCACGCCTTGAAAAGTCAATGTCAGCATACATACATACAAATACACATACAAACATGCATACAAACAAACATACATACATCACCTATACATATATACATATAAATGAATCACTTCTTGCTCTAATTCATTTTGTGCTCTCTCTCTCTGTCTCTGTCTCACTCGCTGTCCGTGTTGCAGGTATACGCGGCTTTTATCGCGGCCTGAGCTCCACCTTCATACGCGAGATGCCCGGCTATTTCTTCTTCTTTGGCAGCTACGAAGGCGCTCGTGAACTGTTCCGTCGGTAAGTTAATTATGGAGTATTGATACACAGTTGTACCACATCCCACTTGCTTACTTTCGGTAGTGAGGGTCAGACGAAGGATGAAATCGGACCGATTCGTACAATGGTCGCTGGTGCAATTGGTGGCGTTTGTCTGTGGACATCAACATTCCCGGCGGATGTCATTAAGAGTCGCATACAAGTGAAGAACCTCAATGAGGGCATGTTGCAAGTCGGTGCGGATATTGTGAGACGGGAAGGCTTTCTTGCTCTATACCGTGGACTGTTGCCATCTGTGCTGCGAACCATCCCAGCCACGGCCACCCTATTTGTTGTTTACGAGTATACCAAGAAAACGCTCCATAGTGCAATGTGACCGGTGACAGTTGAGACAGGCGTGGCCGTGACCGCGGGCGGTCATTACCAATAACTCTCATCATGTTGCTGCTAGTGCTCTATTATATAATTCATTTCGAACATCCCGTGCTCTTGTTATCATTATTATTAGAATTACGACTACGATTACTATTACTTTTTACTATTATATTACAACCATAATGTATAGTATAGTTAATGTGGAGCTACCCGCCAGACTCAGATGCTGCTCCTTTTAGATGTTGGCCGCCTGCCGAAAGCGTCGCTTCAGAAAGTCCTGTCGGTCTGCCGACGTTTCCAGTTCGCGCCATTCGTTCCAATAGATCTGTGTAGATGATGGCAGTGTACAAAAACAAAAAAACCAAAAATATTTGAATTAGTCAAGCATTTCATATTTCAATCGCAAACAACCAATCCTATTTTTTTTTTTATGTGACAATAACAATGAATATTTTCAAGCAAGCTTTAAGCTTGAAAATGACTGAAGCCGAGAATTTTAAGTTGTTTAAATAGTTATCGCCAATACGTTGAATATACAAATATAATTAAACGTTTAACTATCGATTTTATGTTTTAGGCAGTGGTCAACAGATACTTGTAAAGAACATACAGATGAGTGAACATTTACAACTATATTATGCGTTCTGAAAATGCATATATCCATATCCAAAATTGGGCTGACTACAAATCTTGAAAGCTGACTCACAAGCGGAATATGCCATGCTAACTCGGATCGATCCCAATTACATATGCTTAAATGATCAGTTTAATATCCAAAGAATACCCAATCAGCTACTCACCACAATGGGCTTGTGTCCCAACTGTTGCAGTTGCTTCAACTTCATGGCAAACTGTCCCGTGTGGCGTTCGCTGTCGCGTATAACATTATTCCAGCCAGCGACCACAATGATCAGTGTGTCCACGTGGGGCGCCTCCTTGCTGGCGAGCAGATGCTGGCGCGTCAGCAAGACGCCACTGTAATCCTCTGGACAGCCGCTGGCATTGAAGGGCAAAGTGCGTCGCTGCTGTCGATCATAGCAGACGACCAGATCGCAACGATCGTAGTGGGGCAGTATATGCTTCATGGTGACTGTGGTGCGCAGCAGACTGCCCACCGCATCACGGACCTCAACGAGAATGCGATCCGTGCTGGTGAGCTTGAAGCGTCCTTCCGTACGCTCTGGTATATATTGCGTATATAGTTTGCCCATCTGCTGACGCTGTCGCTCGGTGAGCAATGGCCCCGCATATTCAGAACCCAGCAGCTGGGCAAAGCTGTCCAGATGGAAATAGTCACGACCAGGCAGTTTGCCACTGGGGTGGGCATGACTCAGGAAGCGCGGCTCTAGGGCGACGCCCAGCAGCTCGACATCATAAATGCCGCGCATGGTGAGGAACTGTAGGCAGTTGGTGTAGCAGCGTGGATAGCGCACAATCTCATCGATGCGGCTGCGCAATATCTCCGGCAGACGCTGGCAAAGGCGTCGTTCTACACCGCTGGCGGTATTCAGATTGAACAGCGCAATGACCAGACAGATGCGCTCCAGATCCTTCAGTCTGGTCGCATTCAATTCGCGCTCGAAGCGCAATAGAATGCGTTCCACGAGCTCATCGTTGCAGGTCTGCAAATCGCTGCCAAGCAGCGCCATGTGCAGGCAGCTCAACAGCGAGACGCGCTCTACCTGCGGTTTCAGCTTGATCAGTAATTGATTTAGTGCCGGCACCTGTGGCAGTTTGCTGCTGTAGCGCAACACTTTGAGCATGGCGACCAGTGTGATATCCTCAACGTTGTCCAGTTGCGCCTCTAGGCGCGTGTAAAGCTGCTGAATCAGCTGGGGATTGCGTATGGGCGTCTGTGTCTTGAAGAAGCCCATTGCCATTACGCCCAGCTCTTGGAGCGTCATTTGCTGTACACACTGCGCCAGATTCTGCTCAAAGTCGAACATCTCGAAGATGGGCCGACGCAGCAGGTTGCACAGGAACATTGACTGCACCAGCTGTTCCGGCGGCAGCTTTCGCACTTTGCGTCCAAGCTTGCGCAGCGCCTGCCACACAAATTCGCCAATGCGTGCCAGGCCCAGCTGGTACCACCCATCGCTTACCAGCAGCAGCTGTGCAGTGGGCCAGTGCTCGATGCGGCGACAACACTCAATGTCCAGCGTATTCCACAGCTCCATATAGTTGGCCACCTTCGTGGATTCCGGCGTCGGCAGCTGTTGCAGACAGCGCATTGTGCCAAGCAGCTGTTCGTCGCTCAGCTTGTGCAGCTGCTCGCAGTAGGCGCGTATAAAATCAGTGAATCGCTGCTCGCTGATCTGTGTGCCCAGAAGGGCGCAGTGCTCGACCAGCGATAGCAAATCCGCGTACAATTCATCCGGTCTGGCATTCTGGGCCGGCTCCAGCACACGTTGAGGTGTGGCTGCATTGGCTGCAATTGCGGATTTTTGGAAATCACTGGTGCGCACAATCTGATACGGCTTTAGGGATGTGGAGAGGATATTGTGCGCGAATTGATTCTCAAAGTCGAAGAATACTTTCGCCTGCAGCGCTGACGAGCTGCGTATCTGGCGGCGCAGCAGCAGTCGAAGCGGTCTCTGCCCCATCGTGAGGCCACGTTGCAGACATCTCGATGTTGTCGTTAGCATTTTAGCAGCAGTTTAATTCATAAATTATCAATATTATGGGTTATATTGGCGTTATGTCAGGTCAACAAAAGCAAGCGCACAAAAGTGCCGCAGATCAGCTGTTGCCAGTGCTGCCAGACGTATGTAATGTTAAAAGCATGTGTTCAGGGGCTGAGAGTTGCTTTTCGATATTTGATCATCGGAATATACTTGTTATAAGAATCTAACGGTTTTTTAATTTCTTTTCATTAAGTTAGAATATGTCTTAAAGAAAAGTATCTTACTTGCTTTGTTTCATACCAATTTATATTCATATCAATTGAATGACTCTTGTTTCGTCTTTGTTTTCTATGTAGCACATCTACGTAGACGTAATATGCCGTTATGCATACATACATAACTTAAACGACTGACCGTGAATAATAATACAGTAATGAAAACATGTTTTTGTCGCTGGCTGTTGTCGTCTTGTCTCTCTTTTGGAATTAAGTTACTAGCATGGATACATACAAAAATGGCGTACAGAGATAAAAAATACACAAAAGCATTGGAAGAGAGTGTAAAATGTAAACTTTATCTAAACAATGCTAAATAATGGGAAATTTACCTTAAGAATGAGCAACTGAACAAGCTGTTTTTATAGTTTGAAATTTTCACTCATTTCTCGCATTAACTTAAATATATATATTTTAATAAATGCATACATCAAACGAAATAATAATAGATGTCTTTTGATTCATTATCCGATTTTAAACAAACAGAATTTAATTTAATGTTATATTGAAATTGACTGTATGTATTCGCATAATATGTTTTAATTAATTGCCAGAAATTCAAGCATATATAATTATTTATATGTATTGTAGGTATATATGTTTAAACCAAGCATAGAGAGTGTTGAATGAGGTGGCATAATGATGATGATGGCGATGAAGTCGCTGTCAACTTTCCCAGTATTCGCATCTTGCCATTAGCATAACAATTAAATGCTGAATGCTTTTGACAAAATGCAATTGAAACACCGCAAGCTTAATTAATTATAATCAATAGTTATGTAAGATCAGTTAGAAGATACGTACAGCAATTAACTCAAGCATAAACACATCTTTTCTAACCAGCCTCCAGCGCAAACCCGATTCAAACTTCTAAAGTTTTCTATGTATCGAATTTGAGTTCAAAGTCGCTTTCATCACGAACTTTCGTTTGACGAAATGCATAGCACAAACAGTTTTCGGATTCGGTTTCGATTTTTGTTGCTGCGGCTGCGTCTGCCGCTTTTTGCTAGCGGCTACAAAAATGTGTATGCGGCCGACTGTGACACATTTTATTTCAATAATAATGAAAACAAAAGTTTGAAACAAACGATGAAAAAACACAAACAAGCAAGAGCAGCCATCTTCTTCATGCCGACGATTGTATACCCTTGAACACATTGAAAACATAATTGTCAATTTAAAGATTGCTCGATTTGTGTGAGCCACATTAATCTGAAAAACTTTTAGTTGTATTAAGTTTGGTATAAGTCCAACTCATCTGTATTCGCCGAGCTCGTCGTCGTGTTGTTGTGCAGTCTCCTAAAGCGTTACATATTTGCTAAGAAGATCATAATAACCTACAGAAGCGTATAAAAACTACCGCTAGCTGCGCACAAACGAGGGCATAGGCAGAGGCCGAGAGACGCGGCGTACGCATGAGGAATGCTGGGGCAGATAGATCGATACGGTGAAAGGGGTAAACGATTACGACAAGTTGCTCCTCATAATGACATCGATAGTTTACAGTTGCTCGCACTACCCTTTCCACGGAATCAAGCCACGTTGTGCATATGTGTGCTCTGCAACAAAGTTCACTCTCAGTATTCATTGTGTATCAATCTTTAATCAATATCTATATCTATATCTATCTATATCTATTTATTTTGAGCATATCTTATATTATTATCATGTGTTTTTATACACTTTAAAACGCAAATAGCACAACAAATATATATTATACCCATATTTAATGAACATTTTGTAATGAAAAACTATGCCCGAATTACGAAATTCCTTGAGAGGTATTTAACCGGAACCGGTAACCGAAATTAACCGATTGAAATTGGGAACAAAACCCATAATTCGATTCGGGTTGTTCACTTTCATTCCAATCATTAATTAGGAAAATGTTATGTGGAAAATTATACTTTCCAAAATTTTTGAAATAAATAATTTGAATTGATACAAATATAAATATTAACTTGTTACCTCAACGACTCAGTAGCAGCTGTATTCAAATAAGTAAAGTTAAGTTATATATATATATAAATGCATTTCTGTAAACAATTTTAATTAAAAGTTAGGGCATAAAATGAGCGACGTGTCGATATCGTTTTGGATCTAACCGTTTGAGCTGCGCTGTCGCCACCGATGCTGGTGGTATATATTTTGACAAAAGAAAGATTTCGGTTTAAATCAATATTGGCAATGCGCGCGGCCATAAAGTAACAGCGCGAGCGCAGTGAACCAGACCCAAAAGGCCAGCAAACCAACAGCAAGAGCAACAGTGCCAAGTATTTAGCAGAAGATGCCGAAAGTGATTCCAGGTTTACTGCTAGCATTAGTGCTGCCGATGGTGGTGTCGGCTTTTGGCAACGAGTACGTGCACATTAAGGTGCATGTGCCCAAGGATCAGGCGCCGAGCATTGCCATCGATGCGGAACCCGTGCCGCCGCACAAGGTCATTCATCACTTTCACCATGGAATACCGCATCAGAGACCACGGGTACGTGCCCCACCCAAGCCGCAGAGCAGCCCGGTGCTGGAGAGCGTCATACTGTCCGATCTGGATAAGCCGCTGCACTCGAGCGAGCATGCGGACTATCTGAACCATGCCAAGGAGATCGCTGAGCATCTTAGCGAATCATATGCGGCGAAGCACATACCGCCACCGCCCAAGAAGAAGGTGAACACCTACACGATCATCGAAGAAAAACAGCGGCCAAACAGTTACGAGTACTCGCCTCCATCGGAACATAGCGTGGAGACGTATCGTGTGATTAGTAGCAGGCCGAAGTCCCATTATCACAAGCACCAGCAGCATAACGATGACGATGACAACGAAGTGGGTTACGACTATCAGCCACCAGCACGCTATCATCGCCATAAATCCTCCTCCTCATCGTACCTGAGCGGTGGCTATGCGGAGCCAGCGCCGGTCGAAGAACCTTTAGATTTAGATATGGACTACGCATATGGGGCACCATCCTACGCCAGCATCAAGTCCGCCCGAGCGCCTGCTTATACGCTGGAAGCACCTGAGGAGACATCTGTCGACACTCATTATTCGTACGATTTCCGGCCATCACCGGAACTGCATTCAGCACCGGATCCATACGAGGGAGAAGTCGATGCATACGCAGCGCCAGCGCTATCTCAATCTCGTCGGCATCGCCCTGGCCCAGTGGAATGGGGTAGCGCATCATATAGTGGGGCTAGCGAATCATTTAGTGGCCTTAACAGCTATCACGCTGGGCATGTGCAAGGTGCGGAAGGGGCCAGCAGTGGATATCAGTATCCCGGACCCTATCTCTAGACAAAAACATCAAATTTAATGCTAATTTATTGTTTGTTTTGTTTTTCTTTTTTTTTATATATATATATATGTAAATAAGTCGATTAAAGTTGAAAGTTAAAAAATACACTCAACGATGTTTCGCGAATATTTTGATTTAAATTGGAACCATCTGAGGATAAAGATCTTCTAAATTCGGAATACTGTTTAAAGTGCTATTATATATATTTTATTTTAATTTAGTTGTTGACAGTTGTCAGTTGACAGACTAGGAAGCTACACTTATACATATATAAAAGTTGGATACAAAAAATAATATATATATTTGAATTTGTACTCAAATATCCAAAAGACATCTCAGACGGATTAAAGTGTAGGCTAGACGCAGATTCAAACCGAAAAATGTTGACATACTATCTATCTATCTATATATATGTCTGTATATGTACATTATGTTCTACATTTCTTATACATATACATGTGTAATATATTAATAGCATTAAAACTATCTAAGCTGAAATCAGTTGTATCCGACGTCATAGGAGACGTCATTAATATAGCATTGGCAGCTGTGGGAATTTATTTAAATTAAAAAATACTTTATAACTCGCACCTATACCCATACCCATACCTTTACCCATACCCATACCTATACCTATATCTATACCTATATAAGTATATTCCTATACCTATACCTCTGCACAAGCATTGTGACAATAAAGTTAATGTCCTTGTCGTAATCGTCGCCCGTCATCTGCGTGTGTAGTGAAGCATGAGGTCAGGATAACTAACTGCGTAAAGGGTGTCCGATAGCATCATCGATTGGACTCTGAGTGGCGGAGTTGTGGTCAAACAGCGATGAGTTACTGCGTTGACCAGGTGCTGCACTATCATCTGCGCTTCTATCAGCTGCTCGGCTTGCACGGTCTGCCGTTGTCGGGTGACGTGTATCTGGAACGGAACTCGAGGGTATTGCGAATCTGGGATGGCTGCCTGTTGGTGAGCTTCAGTGGAGTTGCACTCCTGTGTCTGATCAGCGACGATGACTACCTTTACCCGAATGATGCCTTTGGCTATTTCAATGATGCCTTGAAGTATGTATTTGCTGAACTGGCCATACTGAGCATCTATGTGGAGACGACGTGGCAACGTCCCCATCAGGCACGCTTCTGGAAACTGTACACAGAACTTGCCACAACAACAACGGCAACGCCAACACCTCCATTGGGCAATTTGGGAATACTGATAAAACAGCATCGTCGGTACCTTATAGCATTCTATGGCACTTTGCTGACAGAGATGCTGCTGCTGGGCATGTTTACCTTTCTGCAGGATTTCACCCATAATCTTCTGCTGCATTGGGTCACCTTTCAGCCGTTTGTGTTTGTGGTGCACTTGCGGAACACACAGTTTGTCCTGCACCTGGAGCTGGTCCGTCAGCAAATCCGCCAGTTGGAGTCAGAGCTGGCGCTGTTGGTCGAGTACTCAGGCTTTGCCAGCGCTGCGGCTAGTTTTCCCGGTTTCGAGGATTATCTAAGAAGACAACTGCGCGAGAAGCAGTTAATCTATGAGCGCATCTACGATCTGTGCTCCAGCTTCAGGAGATCTTTTAGCTACTCCATGCTCACCGTTCTGCTCATGATCTATATACGCATTGCAGTCGATTGCTATTTTATGTTCTACACGGTTTACAATAATATTAACAGTATTGGTAAGTCTCTCTCTTTCTCTCTCTCACTCTCTCATACACACACATTCCGAGCATCCATCTCTGTCTCCACAGACTGTTTTCTAATACTGCCAGCGGTCCTGCACGTAGTTGTCCTGATTTACGCATCCCAGAGTTGCATGCAGATGGTGCCTCGGATTGCCTATCAGCTGCACAATATCGTGGCCAACTCTCCAGACCTATCCCTTCAGGTGAAAATAGATAATCCAAAAAGACAAAGTCGCCTTTTAACCGTCCCGATTCCTCACCCCAAACAGATTCAAAACTTTTCACTGCAGATGCTTCATCAACCGGTGCGCATTGATTGCCTTGGCATTATTATATTGGACTGTCATCTGTTGACACGGGTAAGTGGAAGCTACTCCATTCCAGTTGGCAACTGTAATCTGGAACACATCCACATCCAACAATTCCAGACTGCGTGCGCCGTCTGCACATACATGCTCTTTACCACACAACTTATGCCCAAATTGAGTGGTCCCACTGCATAACATGATTCAACACAAGGGATTTTGATACGATTGAGAAGGAGAAGCACAAGCGACATTGATCAATGTGGTATATTATATTAAAGCTGTATATGTATATAAGTATCGTATATTCATTAAAATTATATCAATGATGCCTTCAAATGGTAGGGTATAAGCATCGATCTGATGGCGTGGCGGGTCGAGGCGGGGTGTGCGGATTAACGGGCGAAGCGTCGTTTTCTATTTACAGGTGCGTTCGGGTTGGACGGGCTCTCTTTGGAGGGGAGCGCAGTTAACTACAAACTAAACATGATTCATCCCAAAGCCTACCAAACATCCACCCATTATCCCAACAGCTGGCGATAGTTGGAAATCATCTGGCTTAAAGTACGATTGCAGTTATGTGCGTATCCTATACAAACATAATTATATAAATGTGTATCATTATATATATATATATATATATATATATATTAATATATATATATATATATATATATTTATATTAATATGCGTGTGTATGGTGTTTTCTCAAAAATCTAATCGTACTCATGACTTGACTCTCGTTTCGCAATCAGATTCTCGCGCTCATCATCGTTACCCTCAATGATGGTAATGCTGTTGGAATTGGCCGAGCGATTCAGTGGCTTAATGCGATGCACCGACGCTGTAAGGCCGGATTCAGTGAACACCTCCACTTCGTCGTCCTCATCATCGTCGGGCACTGTGAAGTATGGGTGCGATGGGACTGGACGGAATTTATAGCCTGTCAGCACAAAGAACACATATGTGGCCATCTCCCGGAACATCTCATCCAGCCAGGCGTACTGAAAGACAACGGTCATCTGCAGCAAGTCGACAATGATGCGCGTAAAGTAAATGTAGCAGACAATCATGATATAAAACTGGCGGAAGAGCTTTAGTTTTCGCAGATTAATTGCTGCCTTGCCATCTGTTGCAGACGCCTCATGCAGATGGCGGATCGACCACACAATTGGGAAGAGAATGGCACCACAACAAAGGAGATCCACGAAGAAGAATATGTTATGCCAGGTGCGGAATTCGGCGTCGCTCTGATCCGATTCGTCTGTAATGATTTGAGCCACATTTGCCAGAACCTAAACAAGGTTTACATACAATTTAGAAAATCTTGGGCTAAGTGTTTTATAAATTTGATGGCCAACCTGGAGCGGAATGACAATCATGAAGATCTTCTTGTCCTTATCGGATAGTATATGCTTAATGAATGTCCAGCCGGTGCCGATAAGCACAATTGTTATAAAAAGTACGGCGCCCTTCAGCAGGTGTGCGATATAGTAGAGTATGGCCCAGGTTTCCACATGCTCGCCACGTTTTTCGATGAAATGATAATTAATGGAATGGAACATAAGGGAAAGCGACTTGAGGAACACGAGAACAGCCATCAGGTAGTGTATCTTGTAGACGGTGTGCCTGGACACAAAAACAGAAGAAAATATATATTTTGAAAAGGAAATGGGTCTTGTTGGTCCAATGGCCGAACTTACTTGCTCTTTTTTAGTATGAACACCCAGAACAGGCCGGACAAGAAGAATAGCAGACTCATCATAAAGTACAGAGCTGGCAGCGGCATTTCACCTGCTGACAAATAGTTGCCGTTGTTATTCTCCTCAATGTCCACCTGAATTGAAAATTAGAGAAAATATTTCACTGTGAGCGCAATACCTGCAAAACTTTAAAACTCACATTAAACGACAATATCTTGGGGCGATTGTAGTTTGGACAGGCGTGGAAGTATAAATTGTATAGGCCCTCGTCGTGCTGGTTGGCCACAAACATGGAGAACGTAAAATTGTAATAGTTGGTGCCGTCGCTCGTTGTTTTAATTAGCGGCAGCGTAAAATTCTTGCACAGTTCCTCCTGCGATTGTCTGTACGAGTTGGAATCGTAAAAGTTTGGCACCACTCCCGGATCATTTTCGACGGGCAGCGATGGTTGTAGTTCAGCATCGTCATGTTTCTTGTTGTCATTGTTGTTGTTGTTGCTGGACGAGGCAGATGCTGCAGCCACAATGGCACTATCATCAGCAACTGAGCTGGCACCGGCCTGAACTGCAAGTGGCGGCAGTGCAGCAACTGGCGAAACACTTGCTACTTCCATCTTTGGCTGAGCAACAGCAGCATTGGGCTCCTTAACGACTGCAGTCTCTGCATTCTGTTCCTTAATGCCCGAGTCCAACTTGGAAGATGTTTCAATTTTGCCCGCAACAATTTGTGACGACAACATGGGCTCCTCAGCCGAATGATCACCCATATCATCGCCAAGTTCGTCTGAGCCCACTGGCAACACGGCACGACGACGACGCTGTTGCATGAATAGCGCCGTATCACTGACCTTTGCGATATGTGAGTTGCGCTTGCGACGGTACATCACATCCTTGTAGACATGCTTGTTAACCCATTCCGGTGAACACTGCACACGCACTCTGCAAAAAAAAAAAAAAAAACAATAATTAGCCAGTCCAGTTCGATGATAGCGATTACAAACTGACTTTAACTCCTTTAGATCCAGCACAAAGAATAGAATTGGTCCACTTTTCTGATTGGAAGGTGGCTCCTCCAGTATGCACTTATTCTGATGCGAGTCCAGATAGGGATTTAGCTGATCAATGGTTGTCTTGTCCAGCGAAAGACCAAACTGCAATCACCATTCAAAAATTATGAATTAAAAACAATTCTATTAAACTGCAATTGCATTGAACACACCAAATCCGTCGACTGCTCATCGTCAATTGTTAGCATGCTCAGCTGGACGTCCAAATGTCCATTTGTATAGAAACCGAATGTGCTTAGAGCAATATACGGGCGCATATCATTCTGCAAGTATTATAAACAAATACACACATACACGTTACTTATACATATACATACACATAGACGTAGAAACGGACGTATGTATTTAAGGGAACTCGTATTGCAACCAGATCATGCGATGCCGGCTGCTATATGCGCAACTTACTCGAACTTCTAAGTGATGTTTGCGCGTGAGGACCGCATTGGGTGCCGTCAGCAGTGTGGCGATTAAAGCCACAAATATTGATTTAATATTTAATATGTGCGATGGCGCTAGCACACGCATTTTGATTCCTCTTGTTTATTTTGCGACCCCTTTCGTCGTCTGTGTGGCACTTTTTTTGCAGGTATCAAAATGCTATATGAATGAAACGCCAAGGAATGGAAGTCAGAAACTAATGTTGCTTTGATTTTAGTTAACGGAATTTGATTCGCTGCGACTGCCGTTGCTATCGCAATTCAATTGTTCAATTGTTCACACTTCAATGGTATCTTTTGCTTTGAGTTTGTCGTTTTCCTGCACACAGTAAAATTCGTAGCTGTTTCATTAGTACCATCTAGCGATGTGCAAAATATTTATCGATAGGCCGATATCCTTATTTGTGTGAATACGTGCGTGAAATTGTATCCAATTGGAGTTTGATTCAGTTTATCCAACTTGATGTTTAGCTCGAAATTTTATTATAGGTAGGATAATTTAAATAGTTGCTATTATTACTATTAATATTATTGTTATTATTATGAAATGGAAATGAACAACAATTGTGCTACGAGTCGGCTTGTGGTTATGGGGCAGTTCCGGCCAGCCAGTGATCCATTAGGGGTGGGTCTACCCATGCCCGTCGACCGTACAATAACACAACACCACACAAATCTACACATCACTAACAAACAGCTGATTTAACGGACAGTGGCAATCATAAATATTCAAAACACAAAAAAAACTTTAGTTGCGACGTCCAACGGCTGTTATTGCCGTAGCGCTCCCGCCCTTCCTGTAGGGCGAAATCCTAGATCACAGTTGATCCTAACAACATTTTGGGTCCCCTCCCCTCTATTCATAAAATCTGGCTTTAAGTCTTCTGCATGAACTAAGCACTAAAATATAAATAATTTAGGCCTGTTATATTATGTAAGCAAAATAATGGAGCTCCCAGGGACAGTTGTGAGGGTATCTTCTCACAAAAATAAATGTCGACGAATGCCTGGATAAAAAATATATCTTTAGCGATCTTCACATAGAAAAAATATCGTGTTGTGTTGGTGACAAGTATAAATAATGAATAAGGAATTTAAGTAGCAAAATAACAAATATTAATGAGAATTAGATACTAAGGAAAAAACAACAAATATAAACTTACCAATAATAACCAATAAATTTATAAAAATTATGATTACAAAAAAATATATAAATTTTTAACAACAAAAATATTGAAGAAGTATAAATTGGCTTTAACACGGGTTGCCCATCACTGGTAGCAGCTGCTCATCACTGGTAGCAGCTAAGCATCACTGGTAGAAGCTGCGCATCACTGGTGGAAGCTGCGCATTACTGATGTAAGGTCGATCAGCTGAGAGGGTTGAGCACTAGGCTTGCACACTGCTGATTCTAGGAAGCTTCCACGCATTCAAAAATAAGAATTGGACCAGTTCTTTCTACTCTCTTAAAGTTAAAGCCTGGGGGCTGCCACCTTGTCGACTGTTGGCATCTCCAGCTATCGATGCTATCGACCCCGCCGCAACATGTTTTAAATAAATGGACAAAAATAATATCAATCGATAGGCAAGAGAACTTTTGAGATCGACGCCAACTTATTTTGGCGCTTAACATTCAGACTATCTATTTGCACAATTGTATAATTTAAAATGAATTATCAAGCAAAAAGTTTGTTTGTATCAAACAAAGAAATGTTTCTTTCTGATAGCAACACCAATAGCGATGCGGATAGTCTGTTCAACGATGTGCAGGAGACTCTGCCACCGCTCACATATGACGAATTGCCGCTGCTGGCGGCAGATTGCTCGATGTACGCCGTTGCCCATTCAAATGGGAATTTGCAGCCGGCGCGTAACATGAACGAGGTGTGCTTCTTGCCGCACATACTGGAGAGCATGCGTCGTCTGCGTCTCGTGCAACTGGTGCGCTTGCAGAGCTATGCATGGCCACATTTGGGACAGGGAGCAGGATATGGCGCTATGATTGTGAGTGCGCCGAAAAGTGGGCGGACGTTGAGCTATGTGCCGCCCCTCTGCCAGGTGGTGTGCTGCGAACTTCAGGAGCAACGTTGTCGCCCACATCACTGGAATCTGAATGGGCCCATTGCGCTGGTGCTCGCCGCTGATTTGAAGCGAATCCGGCAAATTGGTGCGTTGTGCAATGCGATGCTGCGCAAGGCCAAAAACGAGGAATGGCTGACGTTGGTGCTAACGGTGTCATCGGCACGCTCCGTGGAGTTCTTTCAGCGACTGCTCAACGGCGTCGGTTGTCTGCTTGCGACGCCAGCTCAGTTTTTGTGGCTATGCGAGAATAATATCAAATTGCCATCTTTAAGATTTGTCGCCTATGATGATGTGGATTTAATGCCGGGTGAGCAGTTGCAGCAGGCTCATAAGAAGCTGCTTTTTCTAGTCAAGCAGCAAGCTCCGCAGCTGGTGATCACCACGCAATCCTATAAACCACAATTGCTGCGTATGTTGCACAAATTTAATGCACATCGTTTGCTACTCTTTGGCGATTTGCTCGAAGCGGCTGTTTATGGAGGCGTTTGCATGCGCATTGATTTTCTCATGCAGGAGAATAAGCAGCAGAAGCTGTTGCATCTGCTCGAGCAGCGACCACCTCATCTCCTACGCACCGTTATCACTTGCCAAACAGATGCGGATATATGTGAGCTGGTGGAGATGCTCGAATCACGTGGCTATCGCTGTCTGCCTTACTATCAGACAGCTGATTTAACTGTGCGAGAGCATCTGCATCGCTGGATGCAACAGACACGCGGTGAGCTGCTGCTTTGCACCGATCACTGTCCCGAGCTGGATATACGGCATGCGCAGACCCTGCTCCACTACAGCTTGAGCGATACATGGAGTGAATTCAAATTCAGGCATCTCACGCTCGCCGACAATCTACGCAATCACTTCAAGGACAGCCAACTAGAAGTGGAGTCAAAGCAAGACGCTGAGCAGCACTTGAAGCAGGAATCTCTACTTTCACTGGTTTTTCTGGACGAGAGCAACAAAAATCAGTTGCCTCGTCTCGTGAACTTTCTGCAAAAGCATCAGCCGGTGGATGAGCGCGTGTTGCAAATGGCACGTCAAATACGCGATGAGCAGGAGCGCTCCAAGTGCAATGAGCCGGCGCTGTGTGATCTGCTGCTCAGTTTGGGCGATTGCATTGATACGCAATGCGAGCAGCGTCATCAGCTGTTGCCGAGGGATCGTCAACTCTGCGCCCAGTTGCCCGCCAGTGGCGATGTGAAACTGAAACTAATATGTGTCTATTCGCCAGCGCATTATTGCGTACGTGTGCTGGAGCACTTGCCGCCAGGTGGCAGCTGGCAGCCTTTGCCGTGTCGGGCATTGCTCGAGCTGCGGCTGCAGCTGTTGCTGTCGCAGGAGTGTGTGCGTTATTGGCCACCAGTGGCCAGAGAAATATGCGTTTATCGCAATGCTAATGGTGGCTACGAACGTGTGCGAGTTTTGAGCGTTGCGCCCATTACCCAAGTGAATCTCTCGCGCACCGATGTCGCTGTGGAGGTGCAAGCGATGGATGTGAATACGCGCCAGTTTAAGGCAACCAGCGGCGAGTTGTACATCTGCCCCGAACAACTGCGCGATAAGCCAGCTTTAACGATTGATCTACGCATCCTTGGCCTGGTGCCTTTTACCGGTGAACGCAGCTGGAATGCGGAGGATGGCCAGCAGTGTAGCAAGTGGTTAGGTGCTGTTGGAAAGCCCAATTTCCTGCAAGCCAACATTGTTGTGGCATTGAGGCACACGCTCTTCGTGAAGGACTTGGCTGTGACGAGCTATTTGCCCAGCTTGAAGATGCATGTGCGCCGCTTGACGATGTGTGCTGAGCTCAAGAGCCAACAATTGGCCAAGAAATGTGAGCTGTCAATTGCAAGACTCATGGAATTCTTGGAAAGGGATAAAGACTCGCTGGCAGTTGTCGAAGCGGAGCTGCCTGTGCCACCAAGCACCTTGGTTAAATTGGACAACGAGAAACCACTCACGGGCCCCTTTGTCAAAATGGCAATGCAACTGGGCAAAGAGAATCGATTGCGCCAGGAGCAGGAGCAATTGAAGCAGGATAAGCTGGAGTCAAAGCCTGCTAAGCCAGAGTCGGTGGACAGCGTTGAAGCCCTGTCCAGTTGCCTAACCAACTGCATGCTGTTGGAGCAAGCCGGGGAGCAACAGCAGCAGCCACAAAGCGATGTGCTCCAAACTCTTCTCAATCAACTCTTGTTGCCGGAAATGGAGCTGCCAGAGCCAGAACAACAACCTGTCACCGCGCCTGTTCAGCACAAACTGGAGAAACACATGGCTCATGGAGAAAGGCATGATATTCAATATCAGATTCCCGAAAATATTCGACGGCCCGAGGTGATTTACTATCAGACGCGTTGCACGCTGGAGTTGCAGGTTATATTGCCTGAGGAGAACATGCAATATCAGGCAGCACTACACAAGAGTACTTGCATTGCATTCTGCACAATTGGAGAGCCCATTTATCAGTTTATAGTGAATACGCATTGTCCATATGAGCAGCTGAGTCATCATACACAGGGACGCACTGTCTATTTGAGCGTACTCAAAACACTGGCTGTCATTTATCCACTTGATTTTGGTTTCTATCGATTTATGCACGCACATCATGAGAAACTGGATCTTCTGGAAGAGGAGCATCGTGCCCGAGTCGCTGCCTTTCAAACTTATCTGCTGCACGAGGGCTACATTCAGGGTACAGTGACCGAGCGTGCATACAGCTCGGATGAACTCAGCAGCGAAGATGAGGCAGAGGATCCACCAGATGATGATGATGACAAGGAGCGTGTGGAACGCGCTAGTGAGAAAACTGAATTCGGTGAATTGGGTTTCGATTAGTTCTCATTTCTTATCCCTCTAAAGTAGGCGTTACTTTGATTGTGGTTTCATTATGTTAAAATAAAGTTAAATTTGATTACATTTTTAATGGATGTTTGCCATAAGGGAATTAATTTACCTATTATTTGTACAACTTTAAGCAGACTGACTTGAGAGAACTTTTCAATTTTGATATATTATGTTTTTCATTTATTCTCCTTTTTTTCTGTTTATTACTGTAAGCGGTGTCTAAATCATGTGGATTTCATACACATCTTATTTCATTATCAGATGTCTTTAGATTGTGAGATGATCCCGTTGAATCCCAAATCGGCATGTATGCGCATATGTGTGACCGTCGAGAAACAATGAATTTTGTGTGTCGAGACAATGCTACCCTGATACAATTCAATCCCATAAATTTATTTAGCAGAAATAACAAGTAGGCATTGCAAGCATTGTTATTTTGATTCGTGTCAGACAACAAAGCTAACAATTACTACTACAACAGACACATCAACACACATTAAAAATGGCATCGCAGGATCAAAGTCGCTTGAACAAATTTAAAAACAAAGGAAAGGATCAAGATGAGATGCGACGTCGCCGAAATGAGGTGACTGTTGAGTTGCGCAAAAATAAGCGCGACGAGACAATTTCGAAGCGTCGCAATGTGCCCAACCTGGACTCGGACACAGAAGAGGATGAACAGTTGCCCAACTCCATAAATTTGAAGAAGCTTGCCTTGGCCGCCGCTGATCTATCAAAGCCGGAGCAACAGTTGGTCGCCGTTAAAGCGGCACGCAAGTTGGTAACATCCGACAAGAATCCACCCATCAATGATTTAATCAGCAGCGGTATATTGCGCATTCTAGTTGAATGCCTAAACCAACATAATCACACAATGCTCCAATTTGAAGCCGCATGGGCATTGACCAACATTGCATCAGGCACTTCCGAGGAAACCAACCAGGTAGTTGCGGCTGGAGCCGTACCGCTTTTTCTTCAATTGCTCAACTCACCCGCACCGAATGTCTGTAAACAAGCCGTATGGGCACTGCGCAATATCATTGGCGATGGTCCCATATTGCGTGACTATGCCATTATGCATGGCGTTGTGCAACCGCTGTTGTCGTGCATTAAACCGGATATACCCATATCTTTCTTGCGCCATGTCATTTTTGCGATTGTGAATTTGTGCCGAATCGGGGATCGGCCGCCACCAGCAGCGACAATACACGAAATCTTGCCCGCACTCAACGTGCTGATCCATCACAGTGACCCATACATAATCGCCAATACGGCCTGGGCAATTAGCTATTTGGCCAACGGGGGTTACGATCAAATCCAAATGGTTATCGACGGCGGCGTTGTGCCCAAGCTAATACCGCTGCTTGGCAACAGCGAAGTGATGGTGCAGACGGCAGCATTGGGGGCTTTGGGCAACATTGTCGCCGGTTCGGATGAACAGACACAGGTGGTGCTCAACTTCGAGGCATTGTCGTATCTCCCAGCTATGTTGTCGCATCCAAATAAGATGATACGCAAAAAGGCTGTGTGCTTCCTCTCCAACATCACCGCTGGCAACGAGTCACAGGTACAGGCTGTCATCAATGTCGGCCTGCTGCCGAAAATCATTGACAACCTGAGCAAGGGCGAATTCCAAATGCAGAAGGAAGCCGCCCGGGCTGTAGGCAATCTAACCATTCGCGGCAGACCCGAACAGGTGTTCACATTAATAATGGAGGGCGTCATTCCGCCATTCTGCGATCTGCTCTCGTGCCAGGATACTCAAGTGATCAATATTGTGCTCTATGGTCTCAATAATATGCTCAAAGGGGCCGCATCACATGTCGAAGTGGTGGCCAATTTGATTGAGGAGTGCGAGGGTCTAACCAAAATTGAGAGCCTCCAAAACCATGAGAACGTTGAAATTTACCAGCTGGCATACGAAATTATCGAGAAATACTTCACCGAGGGCGAGCAATCTAACCTGGCACCGACCTCTCTCTAATGGTACAGAAAACAACTTTGATCCGAATACAGAGAAACTACCGATGAATTCGTTCAACTTTTAACTCCACGGACGAGCAAAGAAAAACAAATACACAACCAATTTATGTATACTCTATTGATGATAGCCCATTCAATACTTGTGCAGCATACTTTCAGGCTGACAAGAAAAAGAGCGAAGATAGATTATTTGTTAGATAAAATCAACACTGACACCCTGTTTGAGAAAATCCAAAATGCGAAATCGTATTTTTAGATTGAACAATAAAATCTATTCGCTCAACTAGTCGCAGAAAAATCCAAATATTTACGGCTCAATACTGAGATCTGTAACAAAACTGGGAAAATTGTCTTTCTATAAATAACATAGCATTGGGAAACCAATGTACACCAACCAGTTGTTAAGGACTTTGGCGTAGATTCATCTTCTTTAAAGTTTAAGCTCAAAAAAACTTGAAAGTTCAAAAATATATCAATTCCGGTGCATCAATTTATTTTTCGTTGAATTAAGTACTAGAAGCTATGCGAAAGGGACAAACACAGTCAAGCATATAATCAGGTAATACAAATTGTTCATATTTGTATTGTTAATTTAAATTGTTGTTCGTTGTGAATGTAATATTTTACTCCAAGTAACGCAGTTCCGAATGTTTTGACGATTTGCCATGGAGCGAATCGTAGATGCGGGTCTTGAACTTGCCAGCGCCCTGCATGACCGAGTTCGGTTTCTTTTTGCCTTGGGATGTGGCAGCCTCAAATGATGGTGGCGGTGTCAGCTTAGCGGTCTTCTTGGCTTTTATTTCGTTTTCCTTAGACTTAGCCGTGGTGTCAAGCCAGGCAAATTTGGTCGGTCCATCTCCGTAAATCGGTTTAACCTGCGTAACCAGCGCCAGTTCCTTCTGCTTCTTTTGATGGTAATACACCTCAAAAGTCAGCGTGCACAGGGCCAAGATAAGGCCAAGAATTGTCGCCATGAAAACACCGCCCAGACTATGCAGAGAAATACCGTCTTGTTCGTCGCTTTTGGGGCAGTGGCGACTGGATTCATTCCAGTATTTCTCCTTTAAATTCTCAAAAAGGCGTTCCTTCTGTAACTGCAAGATCGCATAGCCTAGCTCATCCTGCAAGAAACAATCACTTTTCAAATTAAACATATTACTAAATAAAAAAAAGTATACTTTTCAGTAAGACATACAAAAATAAATATAATAATAAATAAGGGGATCACTCACTCCAAGATGACTTCCTTGCTGTAGAGCTATGGCATAGGGCTGCTCGGCGAAGACCTCGCCAATCTCCGTTAGATTGCAGTTCTTGCTGACCGCATACTTAATCTCCTCTGAGTCGTGTATAAACGCATAATCGGCGTTGAGGTGATCCTCCACTTTTTTGAATCCTTCGCTAGCATTCTGCACTGGCTTCGAGGTGCCGATGGCAACCAGAATTTTTCCAAACTGCTCCTTAATCGGATAATCCCAAACTCGATATTTATGAAAATCACCGGATGCATTCAGCGCCATTTCCTTCCACATGCGATACAGCGTTTCCTCGGCGAACTTCATGTTTATAAAGTAGTGGTGGGTGTCCGAGTTATTGACCACTGTATAATTAATACGCGATTGTCGAGCCAGCTGCTCCAGTGACCGCACAGACGTCTGCATACGCTCCACCGTGAGAAACGCCGCCAAATTTGCCGTAAATGTAGCCAGCATGAGCACCACAAATAGCCAATAGCAAGCAACAAGGAGGCGTCCGGACAGTGCCTTGGGTGTCTTACCACCACCCTGGGGTGTGAACGAGGTCAACGCAAACCAGAAGCTCTCCATGAACGTAAACTGGCGACATTCGTATGGATAGGCATCGCGATTGTTGCGCGAACTGTATGGTGAATACCTGTCCATGATCCAGATCAGCAGTCCCGTTCCCATCAGGGCACCAATAATGCTCAGCCAGACCTCCGGCCGCAGCACCGCGCGGCGTACCGGTTTACGCATCACAACTGAGATGCCCGTATGGGCGTAGTAAGGTGGCACAAAGTCAACAACTTCCTCGCGCTCCGAATACATTTTGAGGGCAGCAATGGCAAAGTCAGTTTCGCCATTGACCAAATCGCCGATGACACCATCCCACTCACCCAGCTCATTGCGCTCACCCATGAGTCCCTTTTGGGGCTCCACAATTTCGTAGTCAAAGTTGAGCTTCTTTGCCAGCTGGGCAATGAAATCGATACAGTAGCCCTCCCAGATGGGTGCGCCACTTCGTGTGCGTAGCAACTCTCCGCTATGTGGATCGCGGCGATAATAGCTCCAGGGCACGGTCTCTGCGGTTCCTATGCGAAAGAAACGACGAGTCGGACTTATTGTCTCGTTCAGCAGACGGAGCTCTCCAGACAACCAGGTGGCCAGGTCTGTTTTGGCCTCGTGCTCGCTGGTAGCCAGCCATCCACCTGATCCTCAACGTTCGCCTCCTCCGGCGCATAGCCCACAAAATTACTCCAGTGAACATTCTGAAACCAGATGTTGTTTGTTTCTATCGCATTTGTTACTTCGCTGCTTGCATTGCAGTCCAGGTAAACAGGCTGCGGAAATGGTTGGCTCACAAGCGCCGCATCTATCAGACTCCGTAACACGTCCAGAAGCAGTCCACGTTGTAACTGCAAGAAATTTAGACTTGTTCGATTACTATTCTCTTATTCTACAAGACGAACAAGACGTATTTTTTTTTTTTTTTTCAAAATTATACATTAATAAATTAATTTTTTTTTTATGAACATCAAACTAAAATGTTTATTATAAATTATAATTAGAGTAATCGATTTTACAATTACATTCCACAGGAATTTTCAATTTCACAGACTTACCGTAAATCCACTGCCACAATAAAGATCTCGCATCTGCATTGAGCGACAAATGGCGCGTGGATTCAAAAGGAAGCGTGTGGCAAACTCCACATTTCGCTTGTACTTGAAGACGCGATCTCTGGTGTCGAGGAAAACGAAGTGCCACTCGGTGGGCCGCTGGAAAAGTTTGGACTTTTCCACCTGCAACGCATAAGCGAAACAATATCAACTGCTGGTAACCAGGTCAGCCAGCTACTCACGAGCTCAAAGATTCCATTCATGGCGGCACCACGTGCAAAAATGGCATAGTAGGTTGGTGGGGGTCGCAACGCAAGTAGACGATCGGTAAAATCTTTCGGCTGCGCATCGCCGGCATCGCTGGCATTTATGATGAGCGCGCGAAATGGATAGCCGTCCTGCAGCTGTAGCATGGCCTCCTGGGTGTCGCGAGCACTTTGAAAGATCATGGCCACATTGTTAGCGCGCTTGTGTCTCACGAAATCACTAAACATTGTTAGAAATGGACGCATCATTCTGTCCAGACGCACATAGGCAGTGCCGTGGGCGAGCGCCAACTCGTAGCCTTGAGACCAGAGATTATAGCTTAAGTCCACAATCACCGTGCTGCCCACACTGCCCAGAATCTCGCAAACTGTGTTCGAATTAGTGTTGGCATTAATGGCTCAATGGATTTAAAAGCGACCATTGTTTGGTGCTACTTACAGTTTTCTACGTCTTGCTGGTCATCGGTGCGCCTGAGCTCCAATACGGCATCGCTTATAGTCGCACCCAATTTCAGTGAGTCCAGCTGGGTTTCGATTAGTTCTCATTTCTTATCCCTCTAAAGTAGGCGTTACTTTGATTGTGGTTTCATTATGTTAAAATAAAGTTAAATTTGATTACATTTTTAATGGATGTTTGCCATAAGGGAATTAATTTACCTATTATTTGTACAACTTTAAGCAGACTGACTTGAGAGAACTTTTCAATTTTGATATATTATGTTTTTCATTTATTCTCCTTTTTTTCTGTTTATTACTGTAAGCGGTGTCTAAATCATGTGGATTTCATACACATCTTATTTCATTATCAGATAAGTCTTTAGATTGTGAGATGATCCCGTTGAATCCCAAATCGGCATGTATGCGCATATGTGTGACCGTCGAGAAACAATGAATTTTGTGTGTCGAGACAATGCTACCCTGATACAATTCAATCCCATAAATTTATTTAGCAGAAATAACAAGTAGGCATTGCAAGCATTGTTATTTTGATTCGTGTCAGACAACAAAGCTAACAATTACTACTACAACAGACACATCAACACACATTAAAAATGGCATCGCAGGATCAAAGTCGCTTGAACAAATTTAAAAACAAAGGAAAGGATCAAGATGAGATGCGACGTCGCCGAAATGAGGTGACTGTTGAGTTGCGCAAAAATAAGCGCGACGAGACAATTTCGAAGCGTCGCAATGTGCCCAACCTGGACTCGGACACAGAAGAGGATGAACAGTTGCCCAACTCCATAAATTTGAAGAAGCTTGCCTTGGCCGCCGCTGATCTATCAAAGCCGGAGCAACAGTTGGTCGCCGTTAAAGCGGCACGCAAGTTGGTAACATCCGACAAGAATCCACCCATCAATGATTTAATCAGCAGCGGTATATTGCGCATTCTAGTTGAATGCCTAAACCAACATAATCACACAATGCTCCAATTTGAAGCCGCATGGGCATTGACCAACATTGCATCAGGCACTTCCGAGGAAACCAACCAGGTAGTTGCGGCTGGAGCCGTACCGCTTTTTCTTCAATTGCTCAACTCACCCGCACCGAATGTCTGTAAACAAGCCGTATGGGCACTGCGCAATATCATTGGCGATGGTCCCATATTGCGTGACTATGCCATTATGCATGGCGTTGTGCAACCGCTGTTGTCGTGCATTAAACCGGATATACCCATATCTTTCTTGCGCCATGTCATTTTTGCGATTGTGAATTTGTGCCGAATCGGGGATCGGCCGCCACCAGCAGCGACAATACACGAAATCTTGCCCGCACTCAACGTGCTGATCCATCACAGTGACCCATACATAATCGCCAATACGGCCTGGGCAATTAGCTATTTGGCCAACGGGGGTTACGATCAAATCCAAATGGTTATCGACGGCGGCGTTGTGCCCAAGCTAATACCGCTGCTTGGCAACAGCGAAGTGATGGTGCAGACGGCAGCATTGGGGGCTTTGGGCAACATTGTCGCCGGTTCGGATGAACAGACACAGGTGGTGCTCAACTTCGAGGCATTGTCGTATCTCCCAGCACTGTTGTCGCATCCAAATAAGATGATACGCAAGGAGGCTGTGTGCTTCCTCTCCAACATCACCGCTGGCAACGAGTCACAGGTACAGGCTGTCATCAATGTCGGCCTGCTGCCGAAAATCATTGACAACCTGAGCAAGGGCGAATTCCAAATGCAGAAGGAGGCCGCCCGGGCTGTAGGCAATCTAACCATTCGCGGCAGACCCGAACAGGTGTTCACATTAATAATGGAGGGCGTCATTCCGCCATTCTGCGATCTGCTCTCGTGCCAGGATACTCAAGTGATCAATATTGTGCTCTATGGTCTCAATAATATGCTCAAAGGGGCCGCATCACATGTCGAAGTGGTGGCCAATTTGATTGAGGAGTGCGAGGGTCTAACCAAAATTGAGAGCCTCCAAAACCATGAGAACGTTGATATTTACAAGCTGGCATACGAAATTATCGAGAAATACTTCACCGAGGGCGAGCAATCTAACCTGGCACCGACCTCTAATGGTACAGAAAACAACTTTGATCCGAATACAGAGAAACTACCGATGAATTCGTTCAACTTTTAACTCCACGGACGAGCAAAGAAAAACAAATACACAACCAATTTATGTATACTCTATTGATGATAGCCCATTCAATACTTGTGCAGCATACTTTCAGGCTGACAAGAAAAAGAGCGAAGATAGATTATTTGTTAGATAAAATCAACACTGACACCCTGTTTGAGAAAATCCAAAATGCGAAATCGTATTTTTAGATTGAACAATAAAATCTATTCGCTCAACTAGTCGCAGAAAAATCCAAATATTTACGGCTCAATACTGAGATCTGTAACAAAACTGGGAAAATTGTCTTTCTATAAATAACATAGCATTGGGAAACCAATGTACACCAACCAGTTGTTAAGGACTTTGGCGTAGATTCATCTTCTTTAAAGTTTAAGCTCAAAAAAACTTGAAAGTTCAAAAATATATCAATTCCGGTGCATCAATTTATTTTTCGTTGAATTAAGTACTAGAAGCTATGCGAAAGGGACAAACACAGTCAAGCATATAATCAGGTAATACAAATTGTTCATATTTGTATTGTTAATTTAAATTGTTGTTCGTTGTGAATGTAATATTTTACTCCAAGTAACGCAGTTCCGAATGTTTTGACGATTTGCCATGGAGCGAATCGTAGATGCGGGTCTTGAACTTGCCAGCGCCCTGCATGACCGAGTTCGGTTTCTTTTTGCCTTGGGATGTGGCAGCCTCAAATGATGGTGGCGGTGTCAGCTTAGCGGTCTTCTTGGCTTTTATTTCGTTTTCCTTAGACTTAGCCGTGGTGTCAAGCCAGGCAAATTTGGTCGGTCCATCTCCGTAAATCGGTTTAACCTGCGTAACCAGCGCCAGTTCCTTCTGCTTCTTTTGATGGTAATACACCTCAAAAGTCAGCGTGCACATGGCCAAGATAAGGCCAAGAATTGTCGCCATGAAAACACCGCCCAGACTATGCAGAGAAATACCGTCTTGTTCGTCGCTTTTGGGGCAGTGGCGACTGGATTCATTCCAGTATTTCTCCTTTAAATTCTCAAAAAGGCGTTCCTTCTGTAACTGCAAGATCGCATAGCCTAGCTCATCCTGCAAGAAACAATCACTTTTCAAATTAAACATATTACTAAATAAAAAAAAGTATACTTTCCAGTAAGACATACAAAAATAAATATAATTATAAATAAGGGGATCACTCACTCCAAGATGACTTCCTTGTTGTAGAGCTATGGCATAGGGCTGCTCGGCGAAGACCTCGCCAATCTCCGTTAGATTGCAGTTCTTGCTGACCGCATACTTAATCTCCTCTGAGGTCAACGCAAACCAGAAGCTCTCCATGAACGTAAACTGGCGACATTCGTATGGATAGGCATCGCGATTGTTGCGCGAACTGTATGGTGAATACCTGTCCATGATCCAGATCAGCAGTCCCGTTCCCATCAGGGCACCAATAATGCTCAGCCAGACCTCCGGCCGCAGCACCGCCAGAAACTTGAACAGCGAGGCGCGGCGTATCGGTTTACGCATCACAACTGAGATGCCCGTATGGGCGTAGTAAGGTGGCACAAAGTCAACAACTTCCTCGCGCTCCGAATACATTTTGAGGGCAGCAATGGCAAAGTCAGTTTCGCCATTGACCAAATCGCCGATGACACCATCCCACTCACCCAGCTCATTGCGCTCACC